>JARHVA010001763.1:0-425000 GCA_037957365.1 Torreya grandis | reverse complement strand
TAAAAGTGATGGTAAGGATTTATTCCAAAATTATTTATTGTTCCTACATTTCTCTCTTTTTGATGTTATTATGCTTTTGGGTTAAACTTTCTATTTATAGTAGTTTTATTCATAATTCAAAATACAAAAAAACATTGGTGACCATGGTGGGATCCCTCCTTTCAATTGACCATTTTATATGTTATATGTGTTAAGATAGCTTGTAATACTAGTTGGACAAAGAGATAAATCTAGATTTTGTCAAATTTTCACATTTAGGCAAACTGTGATTTTGCTCTATAAACTATGATATTGAAGAGGCATTATTGAAGGATCTAATTGTAGTAATGAATAAACTATATTATCTAACCATTAAAAATTGTATTTTTTTCAAGATTTTAACTTTTTGAAATATTATCTTTTTGTAAAAGGCTAATTTGACATAAACTTGTGGTTTTGACTATAAATATGTAGTTTTGAAGTAATATAGTTTTAAAATCAAACCTTACCTATATTGCCATTTTTTTCCAATTCCATAAGTTTTATTAAGTATTTTTTTTCATTATTACCTTTATTAAGTTTGTCACATTATTCAAAACTACATATATTTATAATCATGATATTATTTTTGAGTTGTGGTTTTGCTTCTATAAAAGGCAGTTTTGAACTTAGCTTTAAATCATTAATTTAAACTAGTAATATTTGATTTTAATAGATTTTTTGTCTCTATTTGATTGTAATTTTATCATAAGAAAGGGGATTTGATGTCTAAAAAAATATAAGCATTCCTAAATACCCATTTAACTACTTGGGTAAATATCACGTATTTGAAAAGGTGATATTGACTACTAACTGTATTTTTGTAGGTTTCAGAGTTAGGTTTGTAGATAGTGGCTATTGACAATTTGTTTTTTGATCTTAGCCATAAATATCTAGTTTGTTTTAGATAACATAAAATTTTTGATAGATAGTGTCATAATTTCTCTATTCTATAAATATCTAACTAGGTTTTTGACTTTTTGCAATACCACATTTTGTGAAAGATAGTTTAGTTGTCCATAATCAATTTTCCATATTAACAGGTGGTTTTGAATTAGATAGTATAAATAATAAATTTAGAGTTTGATATAAATTTAAATATTCATATTATTTTGAAAATAAAATTTTTGTCATTTTTTGGATACTCTATCATCCTATAAATAAATTTGGCATCTTGATCATTTTGTACATATTTTTAGTTTATTGATAAAACTCATTATATATAAAACCACATATAAAAAAGAGAGGTATTGATACTTAGAGTCACTTTTACATATTTATAGTTAGTTTTTAGTTAATCAAGTTAGATAATATATATTTTTCATTAAGTGTCAAATATAGTTCTATTTTAGCCATTTTGTGCATGTTTTGTAAACATTTTAAAATCACTTTGTACATATTCTACTAAATTTTATTGTGTTTTATCTAAGTGGAAAAATCACTTCTCAAGACTTATAGTGTTATTTTTTAATTATAGTATTTCTAATATAACCAATAGTTTTACTTAACCATTTAATTAAGGCTAACTGATAGATAACAAAACTATAGATTATGAAGTTACGGTATTTACTAAAAGTTGTGGTTTTGTATATTTTGGAATTAATTTTAAATTAAACTGATTGAAAAGTACATTTTTTCAAGTTCAGAGGTGTTTTTTATCATTTTCAAACTAATAATCATTTTCCTTGCAGGAAACCTTAATAGGAAATCCTATATTAAGTTTGCTAATGCATTTTCTTGTAGGATCAATACTTAGTCTATAATTTTAATCTTGAATTTGTATATATCTATGTTTTATTTCTTGTTCACTTAATTCTCTCACATATTTAATTATTCATATAAATAAACTTTTTGTTTTCATGATTATTAATCCATTTTTGTTTTTAAGAGTGTAATGTGATATGGAATTCATACCCACACACTTGCCTAGTCACTAGGGGTTGGTGGAATAAATTTTATCACTCTACATTCAACTAAACTCTATGTTTTAATGGAGTATAAATATTAGGGACAACTATCATTAAGATAATCATTTAACACCATAAAGGTCATCCATGAAGAGTAAGAGTTAATTCTATTAACTAAGCATTAGATGACACCCTATAGAGATTTAGGCCCCATGTACCTTACACATCTTGGGGATGTCCCTAGACACCTTTATGTATACCTAATTTAGGACCTATCTATTTTAGTAGGTGACTTTTTTCTAGGGTCAGGATCAACTCCCACGTGACCATTGTAAGTAATGGGAAATGCAGTAGATCTATAAATCAATCCTAGTTTGGAGAAGATAAATCTTACTTACACTAACATTTATGTATATATTATATATTCAGGGTCATAACTAAGATGGATCTACTAGACCTAGCTAAAGGATCTTTTACCATGACAATATCACTAGGGAGGGTTCCAAAGCCTCCAATCAAGCAAAACTATGAAATAAACCTAACTAGGTTTTATGTTTCCTATTCACTAAACTAATAACAAGTAAATTGAAAGTATAATCTAGTGGTCACCAGATCCTGTGGAATAAATTGAGGGTAATAAACATTAAAATTAAAAATGCATAGAAGACATATAATCAAGTCAATTTATACATAATCCTAATGCATGGGAGATAAGTACAAATTTAGATTTATCTACTCTTACAAAGGAGGAACAAAGTTAGGAATACTTACCTTTTAAGACAAACCCACCAAGCCTCAATATCTCCCTTGGCCAAGGTGCTTCATAAGAGGTTGTTATGGTATGTAAGGATGACAATGATAAATTATCTCTAGCATACACAACCTATCAATACATCCAAAATACTTATCCATAAGACAAAATTTATATCTATAATAAAAGTATGAAACCCTAAGCTATGATCCTAAAGTAGAAGGGTGGATAAGCATATGAACAATATATATCTCTTCTTCTTCTCTTATATTAGAAATGACTAAATAGATGTGTTTATATAGGTGGATCTAACCCTAGTCCTTTCCAAAACTGAGGCCAATAAGGTTGACCCAATCAATCTAGTATCATTATTGAAAAAAATAAATTATGTCATGTTCCAGGTTAGCCAAGGGTCCACCTAGACCCTAATAAGTTTTATCAATTAGAGTACAAGGTCGATGGGCTGATAGTGTAATGTAAAATGTGAAAAAGGGTTTTAAGCTAGGGAATGGATAATGAAGGTGTAAAATGACTAGAGGAGGGTAAAAAGAGGAGGCAAAGGTTAGTGGAATGTTTTTTGGAGTTTATGTGTAGATAATAAGTGGTAATAAGGGACAACAATCCTATGTAGTACAAATGGTCTACCCACCCCTTTCTCAGTGTACCCCTTAAGGCATGCACTTAAAGAGATTGAGATTTGATTGGTTCATACAAGATAAATAACACCAATAATTGATAAAGTTTGAAAATATTATGTGTATACATCTACGCTACACTAAGATCATCACACATCATGAAGGTGAAACACAAGATGGTTTTTTGAGAAAATAACATAGCAATACACAATGATGAGGTTGAATAAATTTCAATAAGAAGCAAATAGGATAAATGAAAGGATAGAATTCAAAACACATACCTTTACTCACCTTAGTGTTGTAGATAAATAGTAATATGAAATAAATGTGAAGGTGTCTAATGTAGAGAACATTAGGTGAACTTGTACATTAATAAAAAAGAGTAAAAATTCAAAAAAAATTAACATAGAGATATAATAGTTGAAAAGATTATCTATTATGTTAGGACTAAAAAAAAATTACATTTTATAAAAAGAGTTAGAAGAGACCAAGATATGATCAAAATAAGAAATATGAAAGTAAATATTTGAAGAGTAAATAATTTTGAATAGTAAATATAAATAAGGTGAAAAATAATTCATCATTTTTACTATTCTAAGAAAATAGAGCTTTGAGAGACCTAGTGGGAGACCAGAGAGCCAATAAGGTGAGGATATGATAGCTAAGATGGGGAGGATGCATGTTAGCTGTAATGAGTGTAACATAGGTAAGTAACTAAAAATTTCATTTTTTTGAATATTTTTGTTTGAAATTGAGTGAATTATATAAAATTGACTGGTAGGAAAAATATAGTCACCATTATGAACCCTATGAATTTTTTTGGGACACTAGGGTTAAAATGAGGTATTGGGTAGGGAGGATTCATACCAATAAATGTTGAATGGATTTATGCTAATTAGTCAAAAATTTATCACTATGAATGAACAAAGTTGACCAAGTGAACTTAGTTTGTAAGCCGAAAGAGAATTGATAGATCAACTACATAGTAGGAGGCTGATTTAGCTAGATAAAGTAGGGGATAAATGCATAGAATTAGGCTGGCTTAGTTTTTTTTTATAGGGTCATTACAATACTATAGGGTAAAAAGTGGTTGATTTAGTACGATAATAACAAAGGTGGTTGATTTAGTATTGAAGAGTCTGATTTAGTATAAATTTGACAAGACTAATTTAGTATCCCAAATGAAGCATAGGGTTGATTTAATATCTCAAATGAAACATAGGGTTGATTTAGTATTGAATAGGTTGAGTATGAGATCATGTGGAATCCATACACACATATTTCAACTATTTGTCTTAGTTGGGTGACTGTGGTGATAAGGTTGGCTTGAGTGTAGATCATAGACCACTATACTTAGTGGGTAGAGCCACAAATGGTGGGACATTTAACAAGGCACTTTGGACTCCTACGCCCAATGGATCCTCTAGTAGTGCTTGATTTTTGGGCATGACATGATAAATATCTAAATGGGAGAGTATGAGGAAGAGCACCATTTGAGATATTAGTGATCATGATACGACGTGTGAGATCATAGATTGGTCAATCATATCAATTGGTAGACAAAGGAGAGAGGACATGGATGTTGATGCAAGGGTGCAGTAAGTGCCATAATATTCACTAGATTAGTAGAAGTAGAGATCACCTTGAAAACATCACAGATGGAGGCACCACTTATGAGAGTGGGAACAGATGAGGGTAGGTGTATAGGATGACCCAATAGCTAGTCCATGATAGAGTTGGTAGATAAAGTCACCTTTGTGGAGAGGCTTGTGGTATGCATGAGTGATGACTCGTAGATTTACATTGATAAGGAAGTGATTGAAAAATGAGGCACTCAAAGGATGAATAGATGGAAAGACCATGATTGGTGGGAGAGAAGATGAGGAAATGATGGTAGTGACACTAAGATTGGTATTAAATGTTATAGTTTTGATTTTTGACATAGGATACTAATTATATGTGATTGTAGTAGGTAGAAATATTTTGAGATATATATGTGATCTAATATATATCTAGTTTTAGTTTTTCAAATATTATGATAGATGAGGTCATATGAGGATCCTTGGTCATGGCTATATAGCATGAAATTTTGGATGGATTGATTGTACCATATGACCCAACCACACCAAATGATCCTATAATACCATCTATCCTAGCTCAAACAAGCTAGTTTAGATTAGTTGGGGAGGCCATGAGGTAGTTATTGACATGCATTGACAAATTTAAACCATCGATAGGGGTGAGAGAAAGAGAGGCATAAGCATGGCAGGCCTTGTCACATGAGAGAGTCACACATATGGCTACTGTGGCCCAATTTGGATAAGTGCATGCCTAGGTGGCTAACATATAGGGATAGGTAGTAGGATTGAGATCTTGGACTACCTCATTACAACATACCATGTAGAGGGGATAGTGTTAGGCATATATGGGTAGTGTGTTTAGGCTACAAGATCATGATGGATCCAGTCGTATAGCTAAAACTATGTAATTTTGTATTTTATACCATTGTATTGTATAAAACAAAAGATATATAGAGTTATTTATTTTGATAGTTATATTTTATCTCATGAGTTGTATCTAGTTGTGGTTACTGATGCATAAATATATTTATTTTTAGCACATGTATTTTTATTTTTGTTGTATATGATATGGGAAATATATGTGGAGGTTTTTATTTTCCAACATTATGTGATACACCTGAATGGTTAAAAATAGAAGGAAAAAAATATTTGGAAAAGTAAAATTAGTCACAAACAAATGTACTACACACTATATCATGATGTCAAATGTGTAATAACAAAATATGACTAAGTATAATAAACCAAAGATGGTAAAAAGAGAACAAAGTGTTTTTAAACCATGAAAAATATTGGCACCAAATTAAAATAAGTAAAATCACACTATATCATGTTGGGAAGTATGAACATAATGTAATAAAATGGAAGACACATGAAACATAAATGGTATAAAATCAAAACAATTAAGTCAATCAGTCATACTAAATCACATTGGGGAGTATTAAAAAAAAAATTGGAAAAATGAACTTAAATTTATCACACTAATTCAAGCTGGGAAGTATGAAAAATTTAATAAAAATGGTTGTATTATTACTTGCAATCAAAAAATAATAAGATAAAAGTGAAACATAAATGAAGTGAGCATAAAAAATACTATAGCAAAATGAGAAGCATGTCAATGATGTTTAACTCATAATCAATCACAACTTATCACAAATTTGATGCATGTAGCTTCATTATGACTTGGGTATTGGAAATTATTTTGAGGAAGGCCAGGTCCTATCCATGGTCTTACACTGAAACTCATAAAGGGAAAACTAATGAGGTGGAAAATAATAAATAATATATGTTAAATGGGATGTTTGGAATGCTAATTTAGTAATTTGTGAGGAAGGTTTGGTCCTATCCAAGGTGTTACAAACTCACAAATGGAATCCTTAGGGGGAGTGATCAATGAACAAAATAATATTTCTTAAGGGGAATATTATTATTATGGGAAATTAAATAGGGAATACAAAAATCACAATGTAGATTCTTATGAGAAGACATTAGGAAACATAAGGCACACTAAGGACATAAAAAGACACTAAGTGACTAGTGACCATCAATATACAAAGGATATTCATTCACTATAAGAATAAATAAGTGTAGGAAGATAAGTGATATACTAAGATAAACGTGTGTTATTTTTTTTAACATGGAAATTAAAACGTACCTACCTTCCCACAATGTGTTTCTCATTCCTCAAGACCTATTACATAGATGTTGGTTTACTATGAAGATCAGGTACTTGTGTGAGAAAGTAGGTAGAACTAAAACATAATTTTTTAATTCTCCTTTTCAAATATATTAGCCTAATACACCTCAATAGACCTTGACTCTATCATGAGGCCAATTTTGGAGTTTGAGCTTCGATTAGAAAAGAGGATATGTGCTTAGAATCACATCTTTAGTGTGATTTAACTTTTGAAAAAAATTATGTTTCTTTTTGTATCATTGAATTTCATTAAAATTATTTGTCTTTTGAATTTTTATGGATTTTAATATTCCTCCTCCATACAGACTTGGAATGACCAATCATGGGAGACAAAGTGATACACACAAATAATATTTAAACTTTGGCAAAAGGAAGCTAAGTATCCAAAGACATGACTTACTAAAATAATTAGAGCTTACTTATGAACAAAGATGATATCTCAAGGTTTAACCATGTGTATGCTTAGTTTGAGAAAGGAAATAATGGGAATAAAGGGATATCCAAGATGGATTGGTAAAATGAGATTATAATGAGATGACTTGTTTGATAATTGATCACATGGTAAAGAAGGAATGACTAAGGACAACAAGGTTGAAAATAATCATGATAAAAGAATAGGATATTCAAGGAAATAAATGATCATACAAAGAAAAATCATGTAATCATGAAAAATAATTCAAAAGAAAACATGAGGAAGGAAATGACACCATAGACAACATAAAGTATGAAATATAAATAATCATGTAAAATAGATAATAATTTGACATAATGTCAAATGGTATAAGATAGATAAATATAAATTTGGAGCACACGTCCAATCTAAAATGAATAAACAAATGAAGGAACACCATGTTTTTTTCATAAATTTGGATAGATTTTTCAACAAACATTATCCATAACATCTGATAAATCTCTATGAAGTTGGACTCCAACTATAGTGAGGGTCTCATCGATCTTGAAAAAAAATGATAAAATACTTCTCATCGAATCTCCTCAACAAAAAATGTAGGCATGCCTAAGGGATCGTGCTAATGAGGGACATCATGCATGGGACATTTAGGAGAAGGAATAGGAGTGGAATTTGTAGGATATGAAGGAGTCACTAGTGGATAAGGAACCATAGGTGATGGAGGATCCACAAGTGGTGGAACCATGGGTGGAGAAACTATAGGTGGAGAAGGGGTCATAGGTGAAAATGCCATAGGTGAAGAAGGGATAACCTTTTTATGATGGTGGCCTATGGGAGGAGGAATAGTAGGTGTAATAATGGTCATAAGATGATCCTAGAGATATTGTTGAAGAATGCAAAAATGATCAGTGTCATGGGTACTGCATTAGTGCTAAAAATGATATACCTCTCCATATTTGGGAATATATTCAAGTAATAATTTTGGGGGATGTATAGCCTTGTATGTGGGTTGAGGAAGAATGAGATGCAAGGTTTTTATGTATTGTTGAAACTTACAATAATGAGTGGAAGAATGATTATTTGTGTCATAGAAACAAAAAATATGCTTGTTAGTAGACTTTGTAAGTGTACTGACAAAGGGAGTGGAAAAAGAAGTTGGGGAAGGCTATTTTAATGAAAAATATCTAGTATAATGACTAGAAACTCTATAAATATAACAATATCATTAATTGGCCCAGTGGGTGGGTAAAGGAGGAAGTTTCAGTAAAGGGAGCAAGCCATCACCAAGGGAAGGTGGGGATGGTGGAGAGACTGGATGAGGATTTACTGAAGGAGTAATGAGATTAAAAACATGAAGATACTCAACTAGAGAGGGATTATGAATAGGATGTAGACTAAGCTCAGCTAAGGGAGGGGTGGGATACACAGATGGTTGAAGGATGGTAGCAAACATCTTAGGGTTATGTTAGTTATAGGGGTCTTAGTATTTAGTGAAGCGATAGGGACTTGTCATATCACTATCCATAATCATGATCCTATGATGTTATTTGTAAATTAAAGGTATGTACACCATATTTACCTTGAAAATAAGAGGAAAAATGATAAAATTAGGAACTATATTGGATGAAATATGATAAGATAAATGGAAAGCCTAAAATAAAGAAGAATGATAATGAATAATTTTAGCAACTCGAGCCTAAACAAGACCTATTAGAAATGGGTCATCTAAGGTATAACCATCGTCATAGGTAGGGATGACCTTTTCATAAGAGGTGGAATAATGAATGGAGTGTTGAGTCCTAGTTAAGACTATGAATATATCATCACTAGGTGGTTGGGAATACAGCTTCAAAGAAGGTGGAAGCTAAGAAATGAGACAAGAAAAGAGATGAAAATTTGTTATCTTGAGATTGATCTCATCAAGCTCATAATAGTATAAATATAAGAGGTTAAGTGTTATACTCCCAATGAGTTTAGGGTGACCATGGTAACCTTGCATAGAGTTGACAGGGAAGTTAAACTATTAGGATTTGTAGAATGGAACACTCATCAAGGATTAGAATTTTGAATTCACCATGGTTTTGGAATTGTTCAAAATTCCAAGGGTTAATGTCACTTTGAATCTTATATATTTCATCATCGTGAGGGAACTTGGCACATTAGTAGTTAGAAGAGGCAACAACCCTCATACAAAAAGTCCATGGCCTTCCAATAAAGATGTTATTAGAGAGAGTATAATTGAATATCATAGCTTTCACTCAAACAATGACAGTAGGATGGTGATAGGGAGTCACACACAACATAAGGGAATAATTTTACTTTGGTCACATCCTTGGCATGTGTTATTTTTAGACTTAAGATTACACTTAGAGTATCCAAGGGGTTTTAATAAAATTGAGAGAAGAAACACAAGTACCTAAACCCTCATCAATCAAGGCATTTTTGACTTCGATATCACTAATTTTGACATTGATAAAGAGGGAAGGATCATCTACATGAAGCATAATTTCATTGGAAATCATAGAAGCAATAGGGAATTTTAGAGAGAGAGAGAAGTTTCCATGGTTTCATCAATGTGTATAAACATCTCTTTGAACTATTTTAAAATGCTATCTTATGATCTAAATAAGGTGGATATATATCCTGTTAGGGGAGGATGAGGGATTTTCATTTCAAATAAGAGATGCATAACATGATTATGATGATGCAAATAAGTATACATGAGTTCAAAAAATGGTATTTGAGAAGGGAGATTAGTAATTTATGTGATAGGATCCCATTCATCATAACCTATAAGGGGACTACTAGAGAGAGGTGTATAGTGTTGGAGAATCTTCTTAGGAGGAGTAGAAGTGAATTTAAATTTTTTTTGATAAGAGGTGGGAGGTTTAATTTTGGGACAAGTGGGTTGATTATCATGAAAAGATGATGTAGATGATATAGGGTTAGTTTGAGATATATTTGAAGGAATGGTAGTAGAATGTTGCTTATCATTAGTGATGGGTAAAGAGGTTGGAGAAGTTTTAATAATTATATGAGAAGTGTTATCTAATGGAGGTGTTGGATTTTTTTTTTCAAAAGAGATAAAGTATTATTACCCCAACTATGTTAGGTGAGTGGGAGAAGAATCTTGGATAACATAGAAAATGTGAAATTATTGGTGAGTATGGGTAGGATGAGAATCAATGAAGGAAACTACCCTTTGCATATTAGTCATGTTGACCGTTAAGCATGGAATATACTAAGAGGGGGGGTGAATCAGTATATTATATATCTTATAAAACTTTCCCTTTATCAAATTCCACTTAATCAAACATTCAAGATATGCAATAAAACTCAAACAATAAACATCACACAAGATAGAGAGAGACACCAGATATAACATGGAAACCCAATGTGGGAAAAACCACAGAGAACAATGTCAAGTATATTCATGATAAATAACCCACAAGAACACCATACCCCTTTGTCGAGTACCAACCCAGCTACAATTCATGAGCACCAACCCACAAGAGCTTCAAACCCCTTTGCCAAGCACCAACCCAACAACTATTCATGAGCACCAACCCATAGGAGCACCAAACCCTTTGTCGAGCACTAACCTAACAACAATTTGTGAGCACCAAGCCACAAGAGCACCAACCCCTTTGTGTATACCACACACCTATCTCTCAATGTTGTTATCTCAACAAATGATAGATCAATGCATCTCTTTCCTTTCTCTCACTTTTGCTCTTCTAAGCTAGATATAACAAATACAAATCATATTCATCTCTCATAATTGCTCTTCTAAGCTAGATATTACAATATCAAATCAACCTCTCACTTCCATATTACAAATGGATTCCCAAGCCTTTATTTATATCATTCCAAATGACCTTTGGCCTACCCCCTTTATGACCCTTCAATCCTCATGGAAAATGGCACTAGTCTTGGATGACCCTTCATATTAAAGCCTTTGAAAAGTCATGTGGTGACCCTTCATGACCAAAAACATTCTTCCCACTTTTGTCCTTATCTTTGGTGACTTTTCATATTCCTCAAAGTGTCCCTTCATGAGAAATTGCACCTTTACTCTTTTGTCTTCACTTGGTGACTCTTGGTATTCCCCAAGATGACTCTTCATGGGAAAATGCGTCCCTTCCTTCTTTTGTCTTTACCCCATGGCTCTTCGACTTCTCCATGGGCCCTTCTTTTGTCTCATATGCAACCAAAGATATATTCATTAATATTAAATAAATATTAACTCATATTAGCCAAGATATATTTATTACAAATAACACTAAATGTAATAGGGCCTTTATCACCAATAATGCTAAACCTTTGACATCAATGAAAATATTTCCAACAATCTCCCCCTTTGTCATTAATGGCAACCTCAATCTTGAAACTACCACATCCTATCATTTGAAAACATACAGTAACTCCCCCTTACTGTAGCAACCTGTACCTATTCCCTATACCTATTTTTTGCACCTATACCTATACCTATTATTCTCCCCCTTTGACATCAATGGCAAAGGGCCTACCTGGAGCTAACACTTAGCTCCCCCTCACTTGATTTTGAACATAAATGGTAGGAAGTAATAGAAATTACTCCCAACTCCTCTCACTAATATTTGAATGTATCCTTCAATCGTGCCTTTGAGAAGATATCTGACAAAACATATACATTGTTCCCTGTCCTTTGAGCATCTACTATCAAATCATTTGAATCTTTTCCTCTAATCTCACAACCTTTAGTATGAAACCTTAATGTGTATCCTTGATCACATATTTGACTAACACTAAACAGATTATGCATAAGACTTTTTACATATAAAACATTCTTAGTCTTAGTTCTACCATAATCCAAACTCAAAGTACCTTTTTTGGCTATCTTGGCAGCGGTTTTATCTCTGAATCTCACTATACCACCATTGATCTTCTTTAGAGTAATGAACTTAATTTTATCTCCTGTCATATGCCTCAAACATCTGCTATCAATTAACCATGGTTGCTCTTTACCTCTTACATGTATTTCTATCTAAACCATCATTAAATCTTCAGATTGTTTCTTTTGCCATGAAAATGTCTAAACCTTCTTCCTGATGAATGGATAGTTGACACTCTGATTCTTCTTCTTGATGAATGGAGCTTTGAAACTCTGATCCTTCTTGAATGACTCGAACACACTTTTTTAATACTGAGCTATGTGTCCAAAGTTGTTGCACTTGTAGCAACTATGGTCTCTTCATCAAAGCTTGATAGAGGAGAAAAGAGTTGTAGCTTCTGCTTGACTCTACTTGACTTTCCTTCTTATTTCTAAAATTTTTATCTCTTTTTATATAATATAATTTCTTGTGACCATATCCATTACAATAAAAACAATAGCCATAAAAATAAGACTTGTCTTTATATCTCTGACCTGATTGCCTTTTGTAGCTTTGTTCTCTCCAGCCTTCTCTATTTGGAATGTCCTCTATATTTTTATCTTCTCCCCTTTTTGTTTCCTCTTTTGTAAGAGCTTCAACATAGCTCTTTTTCTTTTCAAATCTGATCCCTATCTTATCTGAATATGCTTTTTCACTTTCCAATATCTTATTCAGCATGTTAGTGCTATCCTCAAATTTTGAATCACTAACTAGTTTATCATTGACTACTTTCTGAATATCTTCTTTTAAAGAGGCAATTTCAATAACATACCTTTGACATTCTTTTCTTGTTATTTCCAATTATGCTTTGAGATATTCTTCATTCTTATTGGCTTCTTCAAAGTGTGCTTGTAGATCTTCAATCATTTCCTTTGACTCCTATTCATTTTTCTCGATCTGGTGCTTTAATCTTCAATTCTTTTTCTCAACATCTTTTAACTCTTCTAGGGCACAATTGAGTTCTCCTTCCATAGCTACTTAAGCTTCCTCCTCTTCTTTTTCTTGATTATCATGTATGGCCATGAATAGAATCTCTTCTTCTTCTAAATCACTGACTCCACTATCTTCAACTGAGCTAGGATCCTTAGAATACAGGCTCTTCTTCTCGAATCCCTTCTTGGATTTGCCTTTGAAATTATTCTTATATGTAGGATTTTCTTCTTCTTCTTCATTAACCTTATATGGGCATTTAGTTGAAAAAATTCTAATATTTCCACAATTAAAACATTTAAAAGGTAATTTTCCTTGATATTTATCTATTCCTCTTTTTGGCCTGCGAATGAAAAGTGCTTCGTTGTCATCTTCATCATCACTAGAACTATTACTTGATTCTTAAATCTTAGCTTTCTCCTTCTTTGATGTCTTGAAAGTTACTTCTCTCTTTGAGCATTTATCTTATTCTATCTGCATCTCATATGCTGTGAGAATACCATGAAGCTCATCCATCTTTAGCTTGGCTAAATTCTTCATCTCCTCGATTGCCAAAACCTTTACATCATATCTCATTGGTAGAGATCTCAAAACCTTTTGCACCACTATTGACTCTTCCAATGTTTCTCCAAGACCTTAATCTAATTTACTATTTGATCAACTTGTAAGAGATAACTTGTTATATCTTCTTCTTCTTCCATCTTCAAACTTTGAAACTACCTTCTAAAAGTCTACAACATAGCTTGCTGAACCTTTCCATCACCTTTGTAAATATTCTCAAGTTTTACCCAAGTTTCATGATCAAATTTACATTGCATAACTTTAACAAATTTAGATTCACATAAAACTGCATAAAATAGCATTTAAAGCTTTAGCATTACATTCACTTGCCTTCTTTTCTACTGGTGTAATTGCAGATGTCTGTGGCTCTTCATATTTCTCCACCACTACTTTCCATATGTCAAATCCAAGGGACATCAAATAAACCTTCATTCTCATGCTCTGAAAAGCATAATTCATCCCATCAAACAAAGGTACCTTATTTATATAAAATCCTTCTTGTGACCCAACCATCGTGCTTTCCCAATCTACCTTCAAGTTGTAAAACTTTTCAAAAAGGAACCTACTCTGATACCAATTGTTAAGCATAGAATATACTGAGAGGGGGGTGAATTAGTATATTATATACCTTATAAAACTTTCCCTTTATCAAATTCCACTTAATCAAACATTTAAGATATGAAATAAAACTCAAACAATAAACATCACACAAGATAGAGAGAGACACTAGATATAACGTGGAAACCCAATGTGGGAAAAACCATGGTGAACAATCTCAAGTATATTTGTTAGAAACAACCCACAAGAGCACCATACCCCTTTGCCAAGTACCAACCCAGCTACAATTCATGAGCACCAACCCATAAGAGCTTCAAACCCCTTTGTTGAGTACCAACATAGCAACTATTCATGAGCACCAACCCACAAGAGCACCAACCCCTTTGCCAAGCACCAACCCAACAACAATTCTTGAGCACCAACCCACAGGAGCACCAACCCCTTTGTGTATACCACACACCTATCTCTCAATGTTGTTATCTCAACAAATGATAGATCAATGCATCTCTTTCCTTTCTCTCACTTTTGCTCTTCTAAGCTAGATATAACAAATACAAATCATATTCATCTCTCATAATTGCTCTTCTAAGCTAGATATTACAATATCAAATCAACCTCTCACTTCCATATTACAAATGGATTCCCAAGCCTTTATTTATATCATTCCAAATGACCTTTGGCCTACCCCCTTTATGACCCTTCAATCCTCATGGAAAATGGCACTAGTCTTGGATGACCCTTCATATTAAAGCCTTTGAAAAGTCATGTGGTGACCCTTCATGACCAAAAACATTCTTCCCACTTTTGTCCTTATCTTTGGTGACTTTTCATATTCCTCAAAGTGTCCCTTCATGAGAAATTGCACCTTTACTCTTTTGTCTTCACTTGGTGACTCTTGGTATTCCCCAAGATGACTCTTCATGGGAAAATGCGTCCCTTCCTTCTTTTGTCTTTACCCCATGGCTCTTCGACTTCTCCATGGGCCCTTCTTTTGTCTCATATGCAACCAAAGATATATTCATTAATATTAAATAAATATTAACTCATATTAGCCAAGATATATTTATTACAAATAACACTAAATGTAATAGGGCCTTTATCACCAATAATGCTAAACCTTTGACATCAATGAAAATATTTCCAACAATCTCCCCCTTTGTCATTAATGGCAACCTCAATCTTGAAACTACCACATCCTATCATTTGAAAACATACAGTAACTCCCCCTTACTGTAGCAACCTGTACCTATTCCCTATACCTATTTTTTGCACCTATACCTATACCTATTATTCTCCCCCTTTGACATCAATGGCAAAGGGCCTACCTGGAGCTAACACTTAGCTCCCCCTCACTTGATTTTGAACATAAATGGTAGGAAGTAATAGAAATTACTCCCAACTCCTCTCACTAATATTTGAATGTATCCTTCAATCGTGCCTTTGAGAAGATATCTGACAAAACATATACATTGTTCCCTGTCCTTTGAGCATCTACTATCAAATCATTTGAATCTTTTCCTCTAATCTCACAACCTTTAGTATGAAACCTTAATGTGTATCCTTGATCACATATTTGACTAACACTAAACAGATTATGCATAAGACTTTTTACATATAAAACATTCTTAGTCTTAGTTCTACCATAATCCAAACTCAAAGTACCTTTTTTGGCTATCTTGGCAGCGGTTTTATCTCTGAATCTCACTATACCACCATTGATCTTCTTTAGAGTAATGAACTTAATTTTATCTCCTGTCATATGCCTCAAACATCTGCTATCAATTAACCATGGTTGCTCTTTACCTCTTACATGTATTTCTATCTAAACCATCATTAAATCTTCAGATTGTTTCTTTTGCCATGAAAATGTCTAAACCTTCTTCCTGATGAATGGATAGTTGACACTCTGATTCTTCTTCTTGATGAATGGAGCTTTGAAACTCTGATCCTTCTTGAATGACTCGAACACACTTTTTTAATACTGAGCTATGTGTCCAAAGTTGTTGCACTTGTAGCAACTATGGTCTCTTCATCAAAGCTTGATAGAGGAGAAAAGAGTTGTAGCTTCTGCTTGACTCTACTTGACTTTCCTTCTTATTTCTAAAATTTTTATCTCTTTTTATATAATATAATTTCTTGTGACCATATCCATTACAATAAAAACAATAGCCATAAAAATAAGACTTGTCTTTATATCTCTGACCTGATTGCCTTTTGTAGCTTTGTTCTCTCCAGCCTTCTCTATTTGGAATGTCCTCTATATTTTTATCTTCTCCCCTTTTTGTTTCCTCTTTTGTAAGAGCTTCAACATAGCTCTTTTTCTTTTCAAATCTGATCCCTATCTTATCTGAATATGCTTTTTCACTTTCCAATATCTTATTCAGCATGTTAGTGCTATCCTCAAATTTTGAATCACTAACTAGTTTATCATTGACTACTTTCTGAATATCTTCTTTTAAAGAGGCAATTTCAATAACATACCTTTGACATTCTTTTCTTGTTATTTCCAATTATGCTTTGAGATATTCTTCATTCTTATTGGCTTCTTCAAAGTGTGCTTGTAGATCTTCAATCATTTCCTTTGACTCCTATTCATTTTTCTCGATCTGGTGCTTTAATCTTCAATTCTTTTTCTCAACATCTTTTAACTCTTCTAGGGCACAATTGAGTTCTCCTTCCATAGCTACTTAAGCTTCCTCCTCTTCTTTTTCTTGATTATCATGTATGGCCATGAATAGAATCTCTTCTTCTTCTAAATCACTGACTCCACTATCTTCAACTGAGCTAGGATCCTTAGAATACAGGCTCTTCTTCTCGAATCCCTTCTTGGATTTGCCTTTGAAATTATTCTTATATGTAGGATTTTCTTCTTCTTCTTCATTAACCTTATATGGGCATTTAGTTGAAAAAATTCCAATATTTCCACAATTAAAACATTTAAAAGGTAATTTTCCTTGATATTTATCTATTCCTCTTTTTGGCCTGCGAATGAAAAGTGCTTCGTTGTCATCTTCATCATCACTAGAACTATTACTTGATTCTTAAATCTTAGCTTTCTCCTTCTTTGATGTCTTGAAAGTTACTTCTCTCTTTGAGCATTTATCTTATACTATCTGCATCTCATATGCTGTGAGAATACCATGAAGCTCATCCATCTTTAGCTTGGCTAAATTCTTCATCTCCTCGATTGCCAAAACCTTTACATCATATCTCATTGGTAGAGATCTCAAAACCTTTTGCACCACTATTGACTCTTCCAATGTTTCTCCAAGACCTTAATCTAATTTACTATTTGATCAACTTGTAAGAGATAACTTGTTATATCTTCTTCTTCTTCCATCTTCAAACTTTGAAACTACCTTCTAAAAGTCTACAACATAGCTTGCTGAACCTTTCCATCACCTTTGTAAATATTCTCAAGTTTTACCCAAGTTTCATGATCAAATTTACATTGCATAACTTTAACAAATTTAGATTCACATAAAACTACATAAAATAGCATTTAAAGCTTTAGCATTACATTCACTTGCCTTCTTTTCTACTGGTGTAATTGCAGATGTCTGTGGCTCTTCATATTTCTCCACCACTACTTTCCATATGTCAAATCCAAGGGACATCAAATAAACCTTCATTCTCATGCTCTGAAAAGCATAATTCATCCCATCAAACAAAGGTACCTTATTTATATAAAATCCTTCTTGTGACCCAACCATCGTGCTTTCCCAATCTACCTTCAAGTTGTAAAACTTTTCAAAAAGGAACCTACTCTGATACCAATTGTTAAGCATAGAATATACTGAGAGGGGGGTGAATTAGTATATTATATACCTTATAAAACTTTCCCTTTATCAAATTCCACTTAATCAAACATTTAAGATATGAAATAAAACTCAAACAATAAACATCACACAAGATAGAGAGAGACACTAGATATAACGTGGAAACCCAATGTGGGAAAAACCATGGTGAACAATCTCAAGTATATTTGTTAGAAACAACCCACAAGAGCACCATACCCCTTTGCCAAGTACCAACCCAGCTACAATTCATGAGCACCAACCCATAAGAGCTTCAAACCCCTTTGTTGAGTACCAACATAGCAACTATTCATGAGCACCAACCCACAAGAGCACCAACCCCTTTGCCAAGCACCAACCCAACAACAATTCTTGAGCACCAACCCACAGGAGCACCAACCCCTTTGTGTATACCACACACCTATCTCTCAATGTTGCTATCTCAACAAATGATAGATCAATACAAAATCTCTTTCCTCTCTCTCACTTTTTCTCTTCTAAGCTAGATATAACAAATACAAATCATATTCATCTCTCATAATTGCTCTTCTAAGCTAGATATTACAATATCAAATCAACCTCTCACTTCCATATTACAAATGGATTCCAAAGCATTTATTTATAGCATTCAAAATGACCTTTGGCCTTCCCCCTTTGTGACCCTTGAATCCTTATAAAAAATTGTGCCAATCTTGGATGACCTTTCATATTCAAGCCTTTGAAAAGTCATGTGGTGACCCTTCATGACCAAAAACATCCTTCCCACTTTTGTCCTTATCTTTGGTGATTTTTCTTATTCCTCAAAGTGTCCCTTCATGAGAAATTGTGCCTTTACTCTTTTGTCTTCACTTGGTGACTCTTGGTATTCCCCAAGATGACTCTTCATGGGAAAATGCATCCCGTCCTTCTTTTGTCTTTACCCTGTGGCTCTTCAACTTCTCCATGGGCCCTTATTTTGTCTCATATGCAACCAAAAATATATTCATTAATATTAAATAAATATTAACTCATATTAGCCAAGATATATTTATTACAAACAACATTAAATGCAATGGGGCCTTTATCACCAATAATGTTAAACCTTTGACATCAATGACAATATTTCCAACATTGACCACATTCTCTTTAAGAGTTGGATCTCTAATACTATTAACATTATTTGTAAAAGGAGTAATATTATCAATATTCTCTTGGTGATTTGGAAAAGGGTCTTTATAGATGGCTAGATGACTATTATCTTGGTTCAAATCTTGAGTTTTTTTATGTGCTTTGTGAGCTTTGAAGGCAATGTCATAGGCTTGTTGATTTTTACAAATGATAGAATCATGGTTGAAATTTATACCGAGGAAATACATATCTAAGTTTTGCAATTGCCTACAAGTCTCATAAGAGTGACCCTAACTAGCATAAAACCAACATAATTTATTTAGATTATACCATGATTTCATAGGGTGATTGGGATCAAGTTCCCATGAAACAAGACTTGTTAGATGTTTTTGTAACTCTGTTAAGGATAAAGGCTTATGAACAATGATTTTACTTATTGAAGAAAAGTAAGGATTAGGGATGTGGTTTAAAGGGGAGACTTGTTCTAGAGCATGGTTAGGAATAATAGCTTGAATATTATGAATGGTATTATAGGAATCAGTGACACCATCATTATTATCATTACGGTTTTTTATTTTTGATGAGCATAAAAGTGCCCAAGAAGGTTGAGATGGCTCTAATTGATGACTGATATAATCTTGGCACTTGGATTGGTCAATGGCCTCTTCCAAAGTTTATAGAGAGAGAGTTAGATCTAATATTATGACATATGATAGAGAGCATTGGTGAATATATGAAGGAGGTTATCATATACCATATTGTGTTCACATTTTTTAGACAAGGTCTTCCACCATTTGATGAAATCTTCTGTAGTTTTTGTCTCAAGTTGCTTGTTATTAATAAAATGAGCAAAGGTATTTTTAGGGAGGTCACTAGTTTAAAAATATTGTACTAGAGTATTAACTAGATATTCTAAACTAGTTATAGAATGATATTTAATTTGGTTGTACTAATATAAATTATCTTTAGAGATATTTTTTTTCTAAAATGTTGGTAGCAACAAAAGTGTTTAACTTGACCCAATATTTGTATAGATTTCTAAATGCTTTTAAGTGTATGGTAGGATCAGTTGATCCATTATAGCTAATGGTAGGGTTAATACCTCATATATATATGTTATCAATTTTAGGCATAAGAGGTTCATTTTTAAGGTGTTTTATTATTATTTTTAACAATAAAGATTGAGGTATAAAATTACCATGGGAATCCCGAATTGGGCTGGGGCTGCATTTTGGTTGTGTTCTCCCCATGGAACCTATTGAGATTGATTTGGGAGATGGATAAGATGATTTTGAATTTGAATAATTTGGTTGAAATTATTATCTTGGAAAATATTCATTTGGTTAAGAGTTTTCAATAAAACTTGATGGGTTTGAGTGGTATTATTCATAGCAAGTGAAGCATTAGTTTTGGTATTAGTGGCATAGGTACCACTATGAATGGTGGCATGTATGTTTTTTTATTGATGTTTCAAGGAATTATTTTTTTGAGATAGGGTCCCCAAACCCTAGGAGTACATTAAAACAAAGAAGAACTAGAACAAAATAAGCATCTCAAAAGGGAAACATAGTCCACAACATAAAATCAATAAGAAAATAGCTGAAAAACCACTCTCACATAGCCCAATAAATTAGATTAAACCATATTCTTGAGATGTCTTCCCAAAAATCCTTCATGTATGTTATGTATGGTACTATTAGGGCCAAGTGGTGACATGTATGTTATTATTAGATTGAGAGAAATTTTAAGCAAATTAGGCACTAGTAGCATGATTTTCTTGGGTTCAAAATATGTACTAGTAAAATGATTAGAATAAGGAGCCTTGATGGAAATGTTAACCTAGGTATAAAATGATGCACTAGTGGAGTAATTTAAAAGAGTGGGTCTTGGAGAAGGCCCACTAGATGTTGAACCTACCATGTTAGTAGAGATACTTGGCATGGAGGTGAAAGAAATCAAGCAAGAATAGGTCATAGTATGAGAATGGGTTAAAAGAGAAGGAAGAGGTTGAGAGTAAAATAAGATATTTCCCCTAAATCCATGTGATAATATAGGGGAAAGTGAATGGGTTTCCTCTATTTGACCACCTATCATAAGGTGATAAATAGTATAAGAGTCTTTACCTTGATGTTGAGTAGATTCATTAATGAAGAAAAGAATTTTTGGAGTATACTCTAATTCAAGCTAATATTCTAAGGAGAAAAGAGGATTGTAAACTAAATATGTATTATGATGGTTCCCATAGTTTGTAGTGTGAGTGGCCACATGCACATTACTTTAATCTAGAGTAGGAGTCACAATCTAATTATGGTAAAACTTATTAGGATTGGTAAGGACAATATTATAAGTTGAGTTCAACTTAGTATTGTCTTCAAATATGAAGTTAATGATGAGAGAGAAAGGATAGGAAGGAAAAATATGATTAAAAGACAAAGGTAACAAATATGATATGGATTAAAGCATGTTGATTGTGTTCTATAACCCAACTAGCAAAGAAGAATATAGAGTCATTAAGGTCAACTCTATATTATAGATAACGAAGAAAACAAGATGATAAAGATATAGAGTCATGTAGGTGGATTGTGTTCTATAATCTGACCAATAGAGAATAATATAGAGTCATTCAGGTTAACTCTATATTACAAACTATGAGATAAAACAAGTTGATAAGGATATACAGTCATATAGGTCAATTGTGTAATGTTGGTAGGTGGAAATATATTCTATGAGAGACTATGTCAATCAGAAGGCTAATATGCTAAAATAAAAAAAATTGGCAAGATAAGTGAAGCAATAATGAAACTAAACACAAATAATTGGATCAATGTGAGTGATTTAATTGGTGCACATAACACAAAACCTTGTATCAGTGATGGCTAATGTAATTTTTTGTAATACAAAATGAAATTATTAGAGAGAAAGAAATCAACTAATAATTAAATGCTAAGTGATCATCATAAGTGTTATTACATTATTTAGAAAGTGTTGATTTAAATATGGTAGGAAAGTTGGATGAAATAGGGAATAGAAAATCAATCTATGGATGGTTTCAATATGTTTCAACTGAAAGAGATCTGTGTTAGAAATGGTACTATATTGGTATTGGGGTCTACCCCCTCACTTAAAAATCCTATAGTGATAAGGGTGTTGGGTGTTTTGCCAATATATACCAATAACCATATTTTTATGCCTGGTTAGAAAACCAAGTTGGTTTCCCCCTTGGTGATTAAACCCAAGTAGGTAGGCCTCAAGAAGACATGTGTTTAAATGATTTTTGAATGTTATATGATTTGGTAATTTGTTTAAAAGAGTAAAATAGTATAACTAAATGGTAATTTTAAAAACCACTTATTTAGACTATGAGTTAATCTAAGCATGCAAACAAATAAAAAGGAAATGTGAATTAATTACTAGAAAATAGCTGTTAATTCCTTAATTGAGAATAATATAGAGTTAATTCAAAGGGTACAATATGAAAATAGTACATAATAGAGTCAACTAGATCCTTGGTATTCTCTAGAAGCAAGGTCTTTAATAATAGAGTTAAATAGGTTAACTATGTCTCTCAGACATAAGACAGACTATAGAACTAAGTCGACCAGGTTGACTTAGTTGTAGGGTTATAATTTTAAAGACTACAAACTTGTGAAAAATAGAACTAAATAAAGTACTAAAATGATAGAGAGGGGAAAGAGAAGAACCTTGGTGAGCTTGAAGATGGTTAACATCTTAAATTTTATGCTAAAGTGATTTAACTATTTATTTCAAAATTTTCAAACAAGGTTGATTGGTTTGACCAAGTTACACAAAACCCTATGTGTTGAAGAAGAATAAATAGGGTCAACTTATTCAACAATGTTTGTTGACCTGTATGCTAGTAGAAAGGATAGGATGACAAAGTCGAGCTATTTGACTCTATATGCTAATCTAGAATTGAAAAAGAGTACTATGTTGACCTATTTAATCTAGTAACCTCTATCTGATGTAGACCTACATAAATAAAACATGAGTCATTTTTATATGACTATTTATTAAAACTATGAACAAAAAGTTAGAACTATACTGACTAGTTCGATATAGTAGTGCAAATATGGGAAAATATAATAAAATGATGACAATTATAGCATGAAATAAAACCTTTAAGGGTTAAATTCACATTGGATTCACTAGAATGTATGCAATGAGAAATGCAATAGAACAATAAATCAATCCGAACTCGAATAAGATATATCCTATTTACACTTTTGATTGTGTATATATTAGATATTTTGGGTCATGACTAAGATGGATCTGTTAGACCTATCCAATGGATTTCTTACCACAATAATATCACTAGGGAGGGTTACAAAGCTCCAGTCAAGCAAAACTACGTAATAACCCTAACTAGGTCCTATTTTTTCATATTCACTAAACTAATAATAGGTATAGTAAAAGTCTAATATAGTTCTCATGAAAGCTTGTTGCATAAAGTGGGGATAATAAACATTAAAATTAAACATGCATAGAGGACATATACTCACATCATTTTATATAGAATCCTAATGCATAATAGATAAGTACAAATGGATATCTATCTATTCTTACAAAGGAGGAACAAAGTTAGGAATACTTACCTTTGAAGATGAACCCATCGAGCCTTAATCTCTCCCTTGGCCAAGGTGTTTTGAAATAGGTTATTATTATATGTAAGGATGATAAGGATAAATCTTCTCTATGATACACAACCTACCAATGCATCCAAAAGACTTCTCCACAAGACAAAATCCATATCTCCAATTAAAGTATGAAACCCTAAGCTATGATCCTCAAGTAGAATTGTGGATAAGTAGATATATATATATATATATATATATATATATATATACATATACATATATATATATACATATATATATACATATATATATACATATATATGTATATACATATATATATATACATATACATATACATACATATATATATATATATGTATATATATATATATGTATATATGTATATGTATGTATATATATATATATACATACATATATATATATATATATACATTTATATATACATATATATATATATACATATATATATATATATATATATATATATTCTTCTCTTCTCTTATAAATGATGAAATTGATGTGTTTATATAGGAAAATCTAACCCTAGTCTTTTCCAAAATTTTAGGCTAACAAGGTTAACCCAATTAACCTAGTATCATTATTGACAAAAATAAACTAGGTCACAGTCTAGGTTGGCCAAGGGCTAACCTAGACCCTAATAAGTTTTATCAATTACAGTATAAGGTTGATGGGGTCAATAGTGTAATATAATCTATCAAAAAGGTTTTTAGGCTAGGGAAGGGTTAATGAAGGTGTAAAATGACTAGAGGAGGGTGAAAAGGAGGAGGGAAAGCTTAGGGGAATCTTTTTGGGAGCTAGTATGTAGATAACAAGTGGTAATAAGGGACAACAATCCTATGAAGCACTAGTGGTCTTCCCACCCCTTTCCTAATGCACCCCTTAAGTCATGCACTCAGAGAGATTAAGAATTGATGGGTTCTTGGAAGATAGAAAGCATCAGTAATTGATAAATTTTGAAAATATTGTGTACAACTATCAATTGAAAATGGTGTTGAGAGGGTTTGGTAAATTCCATAATGGGTCACCAACTTACAGCCTCACCCACAAATTCATTAGACTATAAATTCATTGGTTTAGACACCTTTTTTTTTTTACTAATAATAAGGATTTTGATTTTGTGTGCTTCTGTGCATATTATGTTAAGACCTGTACTACTGTGATCTAAGTTAGCCTATCCATTTATCACCAAAACATCTAGATAACTTTTAGAAAATGTCCCATCCTAGGTAAAAACTAAATTATTTCATCCTCATATCATCATCTAAGTATTATATTTTGTCTTGAAAACAAAACTATAGTGGTCACCCATCACTCCTAATCATATTCATTACTTAATCTATCTTATCCTTGATTAAACATTATCAAAGTTTATAACCTTGTTAGGTCTTGTATAACACCCTATTATGTCATCATCTTACCCATTCATAGCTAGCACCTATCCAACCATCATCTTGATAGTATGAAAAGGGCATTGAATTGTCTCGTTCATAAGTCTTTTTGCTATATTAGACCTCCATAGGGTTGTTACCTTGGTAATATTTTATCAATATATCTCTAAAATACATATCCAATCACATCTTTTGACCACTTTAGTCTAGGATCTAAGATAAGTCTAGTGTTAAAAATCATTTCCCCTCTAGCTATACAATAAAACAACACCTAATCACTCTCACATCACCTTCACTATACACCATTCCTATTGAAATCTGTGCCTAAATCCTAAGAATGGGACAAGGATCAAACCAAGAAAATGATATCATTGGGACTCTAGGTGAGCAAATTTGGGATAATGAAGAAACACAAGGAGATTTGCACACTCCTGGAGAAGAGAAATATTTCATAAATTATACATGGCTAAGGCCTATGATATATTATATTGAAGCTTATTGGATAATGTTATGTCTCGATTTGGATTTCAAGACAAATTTAGGAAAATCATTAGATCTTGTATTACTTCATGCACGTTCTATGTTTTGGTGAATGGGGTAGCTCATGGTTTTTTTTAAGAGTGATAAATGGGTGAGATAAGGTGTAAGATATTAAGAGAGATAGTAAATGGGCATAAGATTAATTTTTAGAAAGATGTCTAGGTTTCAGATTTTTCTCTTATTCAATCTGACATATGACAAAAATTGAAAGAAAACATTAAGAATAAATATGGGAATAAATTTCATGAGTTTTGGCAAGAGTTTAATGGAGATAAATTTTGGAAAAGTTTAACTTTAGAAAGCTTAAATTAGGAGTATAAACTGAGGCAATCTAATTTTTTTGAGAAATGTTTATATATTAATAGAGAAGATAAACTTGTTTGGAATGGCTCTTTCAATGGACATTACCAAGTTAAATCAAGATATGATTTTTTAGTTTAGGAACTTGAAAGTAATTTTAGTTGGGAGATATTATGGGATAAAAGGCTAATTCTTAAAATAAATTTCTTTCTTTGGGTTGTGGTTTAGAACATCATTCTTACAATTGATAACTTAAAAAGGAGAGGATGTATCCTAACCAATATATGTGCCCTTTATGAGAATGACAATGAATCTGTATTTCATTTTCTAGTGAGTTTATCTTTCTCTCAAGAGACATGGAGCTATTTTTTTAACATATTTAATGTATCCTATGTTTAATTTGGTTTTCTAATGGAAGTTTGGAAATCATGGATGTGACCTTTTCAACATGATTTTCTTAAGAAAATATGGAAATTAATATTGCCACATATTATATGGGACATTTGGGGAGAGTGAAACAATATAATTTTTAGAGGGAAGAGAATCAATAGCAAATTTATTTCCAGAATAATATTTTGATACCATAATGGAGAATTATAATATAGTTCTAATTAAAAAAGGTAAAATTTTGCTCCCATTTGAACTAGTTCCAACTCAAAATTGGCATATTGATATCTTGTAGCTTGGAAAGATGGATACTAAAGAGGAAATTAGGAAAATAACTAAATGGAAACCCCCTCCTCTAGGTTGGATGAAGCTCAATTTTGAGGGAGGTTCTACATGGAATCGAAGCCCAATAAGAGGTTTCAAAATCATTAAATACCATCAAGGGAATTTGGTGGTAGTGTATGCTAGAGAAATGGGAGTTAACTCTAACCACTAAGTTGAATCTCTTGTGGCTATATGTGGGATCAAATTAGAAAAACAATTAAGAGTTAAAAAAATCATAATTGAGGGTGATTCGTTAAATGCTTTGAATTATTTGTCTACAAAAAATGTTATCAGTTGGTCCATTAAAAATGTTATAGAAGAAGCTAGAGGTATTATGGACTCCTTACAGTAAGTGATTATTTAACATAGCTATAAGGAAGGAAACTCTATAGTGGATTGGTTCATCAATAAGGGGGTGACCTCTTTCAAATAATTATCTTGGATGGACTATGAATATCTCCTTAGGGACCTTATTATAAGGATAAAATATTAAGGTTATTCTAATGAACAAATCCTTGGACACATTGGAGAAACCTTTATCCCTTAGATAAAAAATATATTGGTCTCTTTTATTGAGATAGGGTCTTATATTGGCTTGGGTAATATTGATTGGCTAGTGTTGTATCCAAATATTCCACCCAAGGAGAGGGTGTTCAATCTTCTCCCATATTTGGAAAACATGGGATTACCTCTAGTCCTATGGGTTGCCTATAGTAGAGGTAAACCTCTAGGTTAAAGGGATAACTGCCTAGAATTATCTCTTTAGCTCACACACTACACTAAAACAATCACTTAGGGGTGAAAAGGGAAGAATGAAAAAAAATGTAAACCTATAATATTGAGGTGATATGCCAAAATATTAGTCCAAAAACATACTTACGTAGACACTTATTCCATAAACATACTTACATATACAATAAGAGAGAAAGATACTAAAATTGACCTCAACTCTATGACCTTCTTGCATAAGTGTTTGTTATAGAGTAAAATTATTATGCATAACCATAGGTGGGTGAAAATGAAGTTCAATATAATACATTACTATCCCCTCTCACACTTTAATTACACATTAACAATTCATACACTTTGTAAGACCTATTAGAAGATATGCCACTCACACAATGCATACAAGGGTAGAATAAAAGCAAGGAGAAACAATCATCATCACTTATCATTTAAAAATAACACTTGAGATACTATGGTAATATGTTCATATAATAAATCAACTTCATAAGTTTATTCAAAGAACAAAATGAGGTGCCAAACCAGTAGGGCTTCACCATGCTAGGTGTGTATTAGCTACAATTGCCAAAATGGCTTGCATTTATAGAGCATGTGAGAAGATAGAGAAGAAGAGAAGTTTAAGATTCACCAAGACAAGTGTAAAGATATATAAAAAAATTAAAAAACAAGAGAATAAGTTGTATTATAAGTCAATAATTGGTCTTGGATAAGTGTCCATCTAAATTACATCATTATCTTTTGAGTTGGCATAGGGGATCTTCATCTTCTTGTTTGAAACTACCCTTTGGTGATGATTCCAATTGACTATTTAAAACTAACATAGGGATCCTTGAAAAAATTTCACTATCATGATAATATGTAAATAAGGTTGTAACAACCTTCATATGCCCTTCAACTGATGGACTCATCTGCACCACTTGTCATTCACTGTGTATGACTGCTCACTAGCCCTTCTAGAATTGTCATCACCCTTGTCATCAGAATGACATATAGTTACTCATGGAAACATGTTGTATAGGTTTTAGGACAATTTTTGACTACCCATTTATCCTATAGTCTATCATAGACTTAAAGAGGATTCAACATCACTCTTCTCATCTTCACACTTTGATAGTCACATTGCTTTCTCACTATCTCACTTAGACTATCTATAGTGATAGGTATAGAAAAAATATTTTCATGATTTAATGAAGTTATAAATAGATATTATAGGTTTAAACAAGTCCCAATATACCTCCTACAATTATTCTTACTTATAAATTCTCATATACACCTATATAACACTTCAAATCTTGTAATAAACTTTCGTTTTAATCTGTCTATAGAAGTAATAGTACAATAAAATTTGATGTTTAAGAGCCTAAAAGAGCTATAAACGTTTAAAACATTTTATTGACTAGATAATCACCTTTGAATAAAAATTCCTTCATATATTCACCATCGGTATAAATGAGGGGTTTGACAAGGTTGTAGGTGTCTTGGATTGTTAAGGATTATTTATAAAATCTTGGCATCTAACTCCTAAAAAAAATCCATTTATTTTTATCTATATATCCCCTCAAACTATTCATAACTCCTTGGGTCACCATGTAGTCCCTATGTATATGTGCGATCAAACGAAAGTTGCCTTTGATCTCTTATAGTGCATTCCAAGGAACCTTGAAGAAATTAAGCTTAAATGATCAAATTTGTGTTATTTATTAAAAACTAATAGGTCTAATATGTCCTAAAAATTCTTATAAATGGTCTCAAAGTGGTTAGGAATCTCATATAATCCTATACAATAAGATAAATCCCTTAAGGGTTTAGGTTCAGTCTAGGCCTAATAGACCTAGTCTTTGTCTAATTGTATGTATCCTCTTGTAAAGGTTCAAAATGGTTGTATGTGTAATATTTTTACATGTTAATATTAATTAAAAAATTATACATCATGATAATATGATTCCAATACCCTTCCAATCATTTATTTTCTCCTCACATACTAATCCTGTAGACTTTGTTGACTATGGAGTGCTCTCTATCTGAGACAGAATAGAGAGAATCTATCTAGCCTACTTAACCAAAGTAAGAGTATGAAATATAACTGGGATAATTTTTTTAATCTACACAAAGTTACAAGTATTTTACATACCTCTATGTCTCTCAAATTTTTAAACTCCTCAAGATTGACTATTAGTTTTTTTGACTGTGTACATAATTCTTGGTAGGCCTAAAACCTTGAATTGTGACTATAGATTGTATGTCCTAGACTCTGATAAAAATATTAAAGTGTGATAAGATCACTATTATATTTATTTAAATTTTTTAATATATCTCACACTACTACCAACCTTTTGCATTTTCACCTTCCTTGAGATTAGGCTAAGCTACAAACTATGTCAAACTGTGTCAACTGTAGGTGCACTTAGGGAAGAGTGAAGAGTTTCCTTTAGGTTTACATCTATGTCAAATCACTATGTTTCATATATATAACTCATTATGATGTCATAAATATAATTTCACATTTATTGATCCCATTTCATGCCTTAAAATCATTCTCTCATGAATGTATTATGAATTTGTAGATGGATGAGTGTGAGTTTAAAGACCATTATAATTCATATTTTACTCTATATCCTACCTCTAAGGTCCTTATGAAAATGTGTTATATAAGTGTGAGGATTTATTTAAACATGGTGATCCATCTTTTACCTCTACTAACATTTTCAAACTTGCATCTACCCACTACCTAGAATTAGCCTATAGACTGTCAACTATAGATCTTCATTTGGATAATCAAGGACTCTTATATGTGGTAATTTAATGTTTGACTACTTAATTTTGTCTCTTAGTTCTAATTTGGATTAATTATTACATATCCACACTTGGTGATCTCATTTCATGCTTATAGACTAGTTTCTCGTCTCTCATTAGTAATGTATCAAATGTCACTAGAAGCTACATGCTCATTAGGCTTAAAAACATTATGTTTACTAAATATATTCAATGAAAAATTAACTGGGTGAAATCCCACTCCACCATCCTTCTCATAAACCTATACATCACTTTATTGTGTTACTACATTACATCTAGGTCTAAGGTACTAACATGAAACAATCAGACCTATTCATACTTCAATAATCTTCACCAATAGATGACAATTACATCAAGTAGGGACCTTATTTAGAGAACATAAGGTAATCAGTCTCATTATCAATTTTCTCACTCTTTCACCATTAACATTATTTGAACTAGCCTTGGATAAACACAATTAACCTCAATGAATTGAGAAACTCATTCAAGTATTGAATTTGAACATCACTTGTGTCTTAAGTTTTGGGTGGCTCATCCATGTTTCATACATGATTATAGATAATTATATATGACTATATATGTTGAAAATCTACTCAGTATTTGATTATTGTCTTGAGAATCCTATACTTACCAACCATGAATTTAATTAAATTAAAACCATTCATGGATAAAACTAACCTTCCATATCTTGGAAGGTGAAACACAAGTGAAATATCTTGATATAAATCCACTAATAGAATATGAAACTCTATAACTTGGAAATATATTTTATAGACCATTGTATTTACAATTCCAACATAAGGAGAGTGATTATACTTGAATATCCATATCCACACATTCCAACCAACCTTTAAAACCATATGAGGATGAATAACATGCCCTTTAAGAATACTTTTAATACTTGGAAACAATAGATCAAACAAACAAGTGAGAAAACCTGTAGGTGATAGGAATGTGAAGATAGTTTTGAGTCACTATTATTTTTTGAGTTTTTTAATGAAGCACACTTCATAAATACACAATATAATACCATTTATTTTAATCTCATAATGACTAATTTAATCCCTTGAATGCATTCTTCTCAACTATGCCCCTCTAATCAAGACCAATAGAAAACCAATTGGTCTTATTTAACTTGCACAAGAGAGTGAATAGAGAAACAAAATGGTTTTGGTTATTTTTAAAACTTTCAATTAAATATGAATGTGGATATGAGTTTTGAGGAGATGAAGGGATATTATATAACCTTCCACATGTGCTAAACTTGTCCTATAATATGTACAAGTTTAGAAGCTCCCTCTTTTTGTAGTTATTTCTTTGTTATCAATGTGAAACATGTAATTTTCAGTTAAATAATAGTACCTTGACATTATCATAACACATGGGATGTTTAAAAACAGTTTGACACACTTTTACCCTTGAGGAAACCATACAATTCATTAAATTACGTAGAATGTGACCTTAGAATGACATAAGACAAACTTTACAAATGTGACAAGGGTGAAAACATAATGTTTAACCTTATTAAGATCATGGTACATGTTTGAGGACCCATGGGTCTCCATGGAAGTTTGAAATTACATGGGTGGTTGACTTATTTGACTAAGGGGTCAAATTAGACAATATTTTAGTAATTTCCTAGGGGTAGTATCCCTATTATGCTAGAGACCGGTTACCTTTTCCTATTCTTAGGAAATAGAGTCGCGTTTACACCACTTTAGACACTAAAAAGCCTCTAATCAGACACCAAAACAAACACCAACTATAAAATGTAAAAAACACATAATTCAAGACAAATACACATACTTGTGTTCTCAATAACACTTAGGGAAAACACACAGAACATAAGTAAACTAAACTATGTATAGACTAACCTAAAGCATGAATCTACTCTTAGATTAGAAGGGAAATTTTTACCATATCATGCTCCATGGAATGAAGGAATGCATGAGTCAATTTACCTTTTAGGAACTATCTTTGATAGTTGTAACTTCTTAATGTTCTCCAACCTCTTTAGCATGACCTTCAATGTAATCAGGGCAACTATAAATAGGTCACCTATAAAGGTGAACTCCTCTTGCATTTAAATAACCTCAAACTTCTCATGAGACTCCTTAGCTACAACATCAAATGGTGTTTCAACAAGGCATATTTTATTGACCTCTATGATATTCTCAATAAGATTAGGTTTCTTACCAACTATAAGCTCTTCAAGTTCATCAAGGAGTTTTGTGTATTCAATCCAATCTTGGTCATTGTCCTTCATAAGGAAATTTTTATCTATCTTATTGTACACTTGACCTTACATTTTATAAAATTATTCAAGTTCTTCAAATAAATTTATCTTCTGAAATCAATCATCTTTGCTCTCTTTCTCCTTTAGAACCACCACTTCTTCAAAATCATTCTCTTGATCATATTCATGACTATCATAGTCATCATAGAATACATTATGATGTTCCTCAATGTAAGTTTGTTAAATAGTAAATTTTTATTCTTCTTCCATAACCACATCTTTATCTCCTTCAAGGACTAAACTCTCAAGACTTTCATACTCATGGAACATTTCCTAATAGGTCTATCACATACCTTGATCAAGCTCTTGATGAACAGTTAAAGATTTGTTTATGTCTTATCTTTATTATATAGATAAGGATTCATTATTATTATTCTCACCAAGTGGATTTTTAATGGTGAAATCTCCTTCAAAATCACTTGTGTTATCTTCTTGATTAGTTGTAGACTAAGTTTTGTTTTCCTTACTAGCTTCCTATAAGATGGATTCTCCTTCCAAGAGAGGATGAGGTGGGAGGGTGGTCAATTGCTTCATGGTTTAGAGTGAGATTAGGGTTAATTTTTCATGGATCATTATTGGCATTAGGATGGAAGGAAACACTTTAAATAACTGTTTAATGTAGACAATGTTTTGGTGGGCTATGGGCATGTCACTTTCTCCAACAATCACTCCATGATTCTCATTATCTTCTTGAAAATACTCCATAGTTGCAAATTTAACTTCCACTTCCTCAACCAAGGCCTATTTTTCATGTTTAAAAACTTCTTGGATGGCCTTCCAAGATGTACAAGACATACATTTTTTAAGGGAAGACAATGTGTTTTAACCATGCATAAGGTTCTTAATCTTATCATCAACTTCTTATTTCTAAGATGAAACTTTAAGGCTACTATGATCTTTTCGAGATTGGATAGGCTCTTCATGAGGAAAATGAATATGATAGGATTTTCATGAAATATAGGAATACACTTGAGGATGAGAGAGGTAATATTATTCTTCAAATAGATTTTCACTTTTTCCATAGCCTTTATGAGGTCTTTCAATAAATACAAGTTGTCTATCAACTTCTTGGTTTTCCCACCTTGCAAGCCTATCAATACACCATTGTATGTAACTTCTCATCTCATGAGAGTCCTCAATAATGACATAATTATCTTCTTATTCAACTAATCTCCATTTTTTCATCAAGAATTTGATAAACTTTCTCCTTATTTCTATTAAATGCATGGGGATCACATCAAGCTCTTGATCCCATTTATTCATCAACCTTTTTGAGTTTAGAAACTAAAGCATAGGTGACAAGAAAGACTTAAATTGAGGTGGAATTAGAGGTGGAGGAGAAGAGGATTATGGTTTTTGGTATTGACCTTGACAAGATTATATAGGAGATTGATAAGATAGATAGGGTTGTTGGGGAAGAATACTTTCAAAAAACTATCTCTTAAGAGTCTTGATTTCTTCCTTAAGAACATGTATCTTAAGATCTTGGATATCTTATTCAATGGCCTTAAACTTATATCCTTGAAATATTTATTCATAGGCTTCATCACAAGACTCTTGAATAACTTCATGACTCTATGGAGGAGGAATAACTCGACTATATGGTGGATAACAACTTTGATATGGATGTGTATAGTAAGATATCTCAACATGACCATCCATATCAGATTCATTTGTCAAATGAAACACAGTACTTTGTTAATTTATTTTCAATAAGTACCTAAATCTTCTTATCACCAGATGATGCTTTCAAAGTTACCATTGGTGTTTGCGTGTATGCTTCCAAAAGATAATAGTAAAAAGAACACACCAAAAATTATTATACTATTTTGGAGCTTGGTTTTACTGGGCATGCCAGAACTATTAAAGACAAATATTTCACCCTATGAAAGGGTGTTCAATCCTATCCCATATTTGGACAACATGGGATTACCTCTAGGCTTGTGGGTTTCCTATAGTAGAGGTAAACCTTTAGGTTAAATGGCTAGATCATTAGATTTATCTCTTTATCTCACACACTACACTGAACCAATAACTTGGGGGTGAGAATGGAATAATTAAAAAAAAATTAAACATATAATAATGAGGTGATACACCAAAATATTAGTCCACAAACACACTTGCATATACACTCAAAGAGAAAGCTACTCAAATTGACCTCAATTCTATGAACTTTTAGTATAAATGATTCTCATAGAGGTAGATTGTTATGCACAACTAGAGTTGGGTGAAAATAAGTTATCATACAAGACAATATTAGACTCTCTCACACTTTAAGTACACATTAATAATAAATACACTTTATAAGACCTATTAGAAGAGATGCCACTCACACAATGCATACAAGGGTAGAATAAAAGCAAGGAAAAACAATCTTCATCACTTGTCATTTAAATAAACCACTTTAGACACTTAGGTAAGATGTGTAGAGAATAATTCAACTTCATAACTTTATTTAAAGGACAAAACAATGTGCCAAACTAGTAGGGCTCTACCATACTAGGTGTGTACTAGCTATAATTGCCAAAATGGTTTGTATTTATAGAGCATACGAGAAGAGAGAGAATAATATAAGATAAATAGTCCCCAAGCCAAGTTCATGACACAAAAAAAATTAAAAATCAAGAGAATGAGGTGGATAACAAGTCAATAAGTGGTCTTGGACAAGTGTCCATATGAATTGCATCATTCTCCTTTGATTTGGAGTAGAGGCTCTTCATCTTCTTGATTGAAAATGTCCTTTAATGATGAGTCTAATGAATATTTAAAAATGTCATATGGATCCTTGAAACCTTTTAATTTTCATGAGAATATGGAAACAAGGCTATAACAACCTTCATATTCCCTTCAACTGATGGACTCATCTGCACCACTTATCATTCACTATCTATGACTACTTACTAACCCTTATAGACTTGTCCTCACACTTGTCATCATGATGAGTTACATTTTCTCATGGAAACATGTTATATATGTGTTATGAGACATTTTTAAAACCCATTTGTCCTTTGGTATATCATAGACTTTAAGATTATTCAACATCACTCTTCTCATCTTTACACTTGACAATAACAATACTTTCTCACTATCTTACTTAAACTACTTGTAGTGATAGGTCTGCTAGAGAGATTTTCAATTTTTAATGAAGTGATAAATTGATATGATATTTTTTAATAAGTCCCCATAGACCTCCTAAAATGATTCTTACTCAACAATTCTCCTCTACACCCATAGAACACTTCAAATCCTACAAGAAACTCAAGTTTTAGTATGTCCATATAAGTGACAGTACAGAAAAAGTTGAAGGTGAAGATCTTTAGAGAGTTATAAAAAAGTTCCAAAAAATTTATTGACTATTTTATCACCTTTTAATGCAAATTACTTCATGTCTTCACCATCAAGTATGAATGAGGGTTTTGAGATCGTTTTAGTTGTCTTAGACTGTTAAGGATTATTCATAAAATCCTAACATATAAATCCCAAGAAAATTACATTAATTTTAATCTATATAACCTATAAAACCATTCAAAAATCCTTAGGTAACCATTCATTCCCTTCATATAGGTGTGAGAAAAGGAAACTTTCCCTCAATCTCTTATAGTGCATTTTGAGTAGGCTTGTGAAGAAATTAGGCCTGAATGATCAAATTTTTGTTATTTATTACAAGAAAATAGGTATAAGTTATCCTAAAAATTCATATAAATGTTATAATTTTTTTAAATAATCTCATACTATCCTATATAAAAATATAAAGGCCATGAGGGTTTAGGCCTAGTCTAGGCCTAATAGACCTAGTTTATATCTTATTGTAAGTATCCACGTATGAAGGTTCCAAATGGATATAAGTGTATTATATATAAATTTTAATATTCATTCCAACATTATAAATCATATTAATATTATTATAATACCCTTATAATCATTTTTTTTTCCTCACATACTAGTCATGTAAAATTTGTTGATTGTGGAGTGCTTTCTATCTAAGACATAACAAAGAGCATCTCTCTAGTTTGTTTAACAAAATTAAGAGAATTTAAATATAATTAGGGTAATTTTGGTTATATATAAAAAAAATTCAATCATTTTTCATACCTCTAGGTCTCTCAAAATTTCAAACTCCTCAAGATTGGCTATTAGTTCTTCTGACTGTGTACAAAATTCTTGGTAGGTCTAAAACCTTGAATTATGATTTAGATTATATGTGCCCGAATCTAATAAACCTATGAAATTATGATAATGTAAATGTGATATTTATTTCAAAATTTTAATATATCTCAAACTAATTCCAACCTTTCACATTTGCACCCTCCTTGAGCTTAAACTAAGCTATAGACTATTTCAAACTGTGTCACCTATAGGTACACTTTGGGAAGAGTGAAGAGTTTCATGTAGGTGTAAATCTATGTCAAATAAATATGTTTAATCCTTATAACTCCTTATAATTTCATCAATATCATTTCATACTTAATGATCACATTTCATGCCTTATAATCCTGCTCTCATGAATGTAATATAAATCTATAGATGGATGAGTGTGATTTCAAAGACCACTATAGTTTATATTTTGCTTTAAATCCTACCTATGAGGACCTTATGAAAATGTGTTATATAATTTTGAGGATTTATTTAAATATGGTGATCCAAATTGTACCTCTTTCAACTTTGTCAAACTTGCATCTAACCACTAGTTAGAATTTTCCTATAGACTGTCAATTATAGATCTTCATTTGAAGAATTAAGGACTCTTATAGGTGGTCATTTCATGTTTGAATAATATATTATCTCTCATAGTTACATATTAGAGACATTAGTACATATCCACACTTGGTTATCTCATTTATTTACTATATACCAAGTTCTCATCTCTCACTACCAATGTATTATATGCCACTAGAAGTTATAGGCTCATTAGGCTCAAAAACACTATGTTTACTGAATATCCTCAGTGAGGAATGGATTGGGTAAATTACCACTCCACCATCATTATTTTCAACATATACATCACCTTTTTATGTCAATATATTTCTTATAGTTCTAGGCTACTAACATGAAATCATCATACCTAATCATACTTCAAGAATCATCACCAATAGATGACATTTACATCAAGCAAGAACCTTATTTGGAGAAAATAATGTAATCAATCTCATTATAAATTTTCTAAATCTTGTACCATGATTTTTTTTTGAAATATCCTAGGATAAACACAATGAATTTCAATTAATTGAGAAACTCATTCAAGTCATGAAGTTGAACATCACCTATGTCTTTAGTTTTGGGTGGTTCCTCCATGTTCTATACATGATTGTAGATAATTGTAGATGGATGTATATATTGAAGATATACATAGTATTTGATTATTATCTTGAGAATCCCACCTATAATAACCTTGAATTTACTTAAATGTAAACCATTCATGTATAAAACTAACCTTCCATGTTTTTATAAGTGAAACACAAGTGTAACATCCTGATACAAAGCCACTAACAGAAGATGAAACTTTGCAACTTGGAAACATATGTTGCAGACCACTATATTTAAAATTATAACATAAAGAGAGTGATTATAATTGAATATACATATCCACACATAAAAACCAACATTGAAAAACATTTTAGGATGAATAACATGACCTGCAAGAATGTTTTCAGCACTTGGAAACATTAGATCAAACAAACAAGTGAGAAATCTTGTAGGTGATAGGAATGTGAAGATTGTTTTGAGTCATTATCCTTATTAAATTTTATTCTTGAAGTACACTTAATCATTATAAAATATATAACCATGGATTTTAATATTTCAAGGACTACTTTAATCCCTCAAATTTATTCTTCTCAACTGTGCCCCTCTAATTTGTACCTATAGAAAACTAGTTGGTCTTGTTTGACTTGAACAAGAGAGTGAATAGAGAAACAAACTATTTTTGGTCATTTTTTAACCTATCAAGGTAATATTAATTTTTAAATTAGTTTTTGGGAGCTTAAGGGACACTATAGAATCTTCTACACATGCCAAACTTGTCCTACAGTCTGTACAAGTTCAAAAACTCCCTCATTTTATAATTATCTCCTTGTTTTCAATTTGAAATCTACAATTTTTAGTTATATAATAGTACCCTAACATTAACCTGACACATGAGACATTTAAAAACACTTTGGCATGCTTTTCCCCTTAAGGAAACTATACAAGTCCATTAAATGACCCAAATTTTGACCTTAAAATGACATAAGATAAACTATACAGATGTGACAAGGGTGAAAACTTAATGTTTGACCTTGTTAAGACCTTGGTACACATTTTAGGACCTAGTTGGGTCCATGGAAGTTTTAAATTACATGAGGGGTTTACTTATTTGACCAAGGGGTCAAATTAGTCAATAGGCAATTAGAGAAGTTTCTAGAATTTTCAAAGAATATAATAGATGACCCAAAAACCAAAAGCAACACTATTACCTCTCATCTCTATTTTGTGAAGTCTAAATTTAGGAGTAAGGGAAGTTTTGTTCATATCTATGTTGGTTATCATGGAGTTCTTATGGTACTACCTAATATAATTAAACCAAAAAGTATGCAAGAAGTGAAAGATAATTATAGAAGTTGGAAAGTACTGAAAGTGGGTGGTTTTGTAGGATTCATGGAGAAGATATAAGAGCATGATAGGCACATTTAGATTATGTTTGTGAATGCTTGGGAAGATAGGAATGTCACTATTAATGGATTTAATTTATAAATTATAGAGTAACTTATTGCCCATATAACTAGTTTGGCCATAGGGGAGACTAAAATCAATAATTTGGCTAGAGATTTAAAAAGGGATAAGGAGATTTTATTTGAAGAAGGAGAAAAACTAGAATTATTACATAATGGACTTGATTGAGAATCACTACCCAAGCCATTTTTTGAGGTCACCTATCATTTATTGTAATATGTAACCCTAGAAGGTAGGTACAACATTGTTAGATGGTGTTTGTTTAAGATGTTGAATTATTTTAGGCATGGCATTCCTTTTAGTATGTTGTCCCCCAAAAATATCACTCATATTTGGGACAACATTTGAACTATTTTGGTCCTACAGACAAAAAAATTCTCTTCCCTTTCTAAAATTTGTCCTGGGCATTCAAATTCCTCTTTTTTCAAGCTTCTCAAAAAATCTACGGACTCTGCAAGCCAAGTTTAATAGGCTTCATAAGTTGATTTCTACGGACTCTATAGGAAAGAAGCAAGCTTTCAACACTTAGGCGATCTCAAAGTTGGTTCAATAACCAGGTTCAACCAAAAGAGTTTAGCGGTGAGCTTCTAAGAAAAGATTTAACCATTGAACCTTGAACCATTTTGGTTCAACAGAATCAACAGGTTCAAAAGTTCAACATCAATAGCAAGATTTCAACCACTTCCAAGTTCAAAGGCTTCTACAGTCAGGTTCAAAGACTTCTACAAGCAAGTTCAATCAAAAGAATAAGTTTTCGAGGCTTGAACCAGTAAATAGTTGAACCATTGAACCACTCAAGTTCAAGGTTCAATGCGTTTGGTTCAACAAAGATCAAAAGGACTTAGCCAAATCAAAGGGAATGAACCATTGAACCGTTGAACCAAAGTTTGTTCAATTCAGTTGGTTCAATGCTTTGGTTCACTCAATCAATTCATCAAATGGTTCAAAGGAGCAATTTAATGCAAAAGTTCAAGAGAGCCTCCTAAAGGACAAGTGCCCTTGCGGAGGGCACTTGGTTGACAAAAGCACCCTTTAGAAGGGTCATTTTCAAGGAAACTACAAAGGTAAGTTCTTTTAGAATTCTATTTAAGGCAGTCAAAAGACAAAGGCATAATTCCTTTAGACTTTTTGTCTAAAGGAATTCCTTCAGACAAAAAGTTTGAAGAAATTCAGAGAAGCTGTTGGAGGAAAGCCTGAAAGAATTTCCAAAGGCCAAAGACAAAGGAGTTAGAATAATTCTTGTGAACTTTTTGTCCATAGGAAAAAGTCTTTAGGAAAATGTTTGTGGAAAAAGTCTACGGTAAAATGTCTGCAGAAAAAGTCCATGGGAAAATGTCTGAAGGACTCTGAAGACAAAAGGTTGCCGAAGGACCCTGAAGGGTAGATACCCTTGAAGGGGACTCTTCCTAACCCAAATCAGACCATTTCTCAAGGCCTTGATGGGTAGGTCACCTCTGGGAAAGATCAAATGATAAAGATGAAGGAATTGCTGACGAAAGTGATGTGCCATAGATGTCAATGTTATGACAATGAAATAAACATTGATCCTTGTAGTTTTAAATCTATAGACTTGAATGCATTCAAAGGCTTTAAGGCCAAGATCAACAAGAAGCAACTAAGAAACAAATCATCAAATTGAATCAAGGACCCAATTTAATTAACCATAAAAGGAGGAATAATGAGGAAGGATCAGAAACATTTAAGCATCAAATATGTTTCTAGAAGTAGACCACCAGGTGGATATTGAAAGATACAAAATTTCAATAGCATGACTTGTTAATCTGCATTGAGAAAAGCAAATGGGTAGATGCCCCTAAATTCTAGCCTATCTTCTTAACAAAGTTCAATGTAACATGATGTGTTACTATTCCCAAGTCCATCTCGAAGAGGCTATATAAGGGACTCTCTTGTTAGTGTAAAAAGGATCTCTCTCTGATAATTAGAAATAAAACTTTGCCCAAATTGAAAGGCATTACTGAGACTTTGAGCTTAGATTATTGATCATATTTTGTTATTGGAATAAGAAAGCAAGTGACTTTTCAGACTGTGCTGTGATATCTTTATTGTTGGGGAAACCGTTCTTATGTCTTTTTCCTTAATATATTTTTTGTTCCTTTTATTCAACAAGTAGAATTAGTGAAAGTAGTTAGGAAGGTGTCCCGAAGTCAACTATGGAGAGACTTTATGCCCCCATAATTGCCTTTAGTGTGTTTTTCTTTTTGTTTCTTTGTAAAGGACCTTGGGATGACTTTGTGCCCTCATTGTCCTTCATATCTCACTCTTGGGCAATTTAGGTGGAGACTTTGTACTACATCTCAATTTTTTGGTTACTACGTCCTTGGTTACATTTTGTAATTACTACTAGGAGTATTCTTATGGTTTACTAAATAGTACTTTTGAAAGAAGAGGAGTGCTTTCTATCATTTCCCTTGATATTTTTCCTTTTATTTGCATGCATCATCTCTGAAGAAAGAGAGATGGATGGTTTATCCTACCCTTGAGTATTATTTTCTATATATATATATATATATTTATATATATATATATATATATATATAATATCTATAGGGAACCTCCCCTTGATGAGAGGAGAGATTAGTCCCCTTTCAATGTGGTGAACCTACACATTTGGATTACCAATCTTCCTACTTTAGCTGATCAGACCTATTTTGTTTATCAGTATGCTAATCGATAAAATATTCAACCAATAATTTTTGGCGATTCTGCTAGGGATATAACCCATTATTGTTATAACCTATCCATTCATCTCCACACTAACTGGGAAAGAATGCATAGTTTAAAGCCTCAAGCTTCAAATTAAAGCAAGGTAAATTCTTTTCCATTTTTGTTTCACAATCTGGTAGATTCAAGGTATATAGGAAGCCAAAGGGATAAAGGTATTGTTGACCCTATATTCGAGTTGGTACAACAAAATAATTTTGATCTATTTCCTTCACCATCTCATCTCCAACAAACCAAGAGCTTTCCTCGTACTAGAGTCAGATCTTCATTGCCAGATGAAGTATCCACTTTTACTATTGATAAAGCTTTGTTGATAATTACCCCTCTGAGATTTGTTATTCCTCCTTTTCATAGTCATATAATGGCAGTTCAAGGCCCTTGGGGTAATACTTTTGGTCCTCAATCTTACTCAACCTCTACATGAGCTTCCATGTAGTTCAAGGAATAATTTCCCCAAATTCTATGGTGATGGGAAAGTTCATCCTGATGAACACATTACAGCCTTCAGCATAGCTTGTGGCATAATTGGAGTAGAAATTGAAGATGTAGCAGTCAGGCTATTTGTAGAAACATTACAAGGTGCTACTACATATTGGTTTTATCATCTATAGGCTCGGTCAATAACTGATTAGAATACCCTCAAAGACAAGTTTGAACCCAGATTCAAACCTACAAAAGATGCACATGTACTTCTGGCTCAACTTACACAGATGAAGAAAAAGCCTCATGAACCAACGAGAGACTTCATAGCCAAGTTTGACAAACTAAGGAATAGGATTCCTATAATTTCTTGACCTACAGCTGAGAATCTCAAATAATTCTTCATTAATTCTTAATTACCTAAAGTAAGTTTTCTTTTGAGACATGCTGGTCAAATAGATCTTGTTGTAGCTCAACATTTGGCCACTGAGATAGAATATGATCTCATCTTAGTAGAGAAGATAATAAGAGATCCAAATAGAAATAGACCTTCATCATCTTTTGAATATTCATTTACAAGCACCACAGATCCAATGGTGCATAAATTAGCGAATGAGTTGCTTGCTCTCAAAAAGTAAATGGATCAAGGAATGTCTTCTGCTCCTTCATATAGAGATATGCCAAGAAGGACATTTCAGAATCAGTCATATCAGGGTAATGTTGCTAGGAATCAAGGGAAAAAAAATCATCTTCCTCCCCCATAAGGGAAACTTGCCTTGGAAGCTCCTCCAACCAATTCAGCAATGGGATATCTTGAAGCAGAATCAGAGCTCTCTTTCTAGCCTAAATTGAATCAAGAAAATGATGCTAATCTCTTTATAGAAAATCAAGAAGAATCAGCTGGTGACTCCCACATTGGTTTCCTAAACTACTAGGATGAACACATAAGCAAAGGAGAAGATTTGGATGGATCATATGTAGTGTTTACTAGGTCCAAGAACCAATCAGTCTAGTAAGCTGATAAAGGGAAGATAGAAGAGCAACCTCAACTAATAATTACAATTGCTAAGCATGGAGCCACTTTGCCTTTCTAGTCAAAGGATCTAGTGATCACCCAAAAGACAAGTACATAAATTTCACCTTCACCTTCTAATTCAATTTCACAAACTAGTCCTCATCCCATCCCTATTAAAACTCAAAAGGTTGAAATACCTTCTTTTATACTTAGATTAATTCAACCATTTGACATAATTGATCATGTCAAAAAGACAAAAATACAAATGTCTGAATTTGAATATTTGTAGTCTAATTCTGTTCAATTGAATAAGTTGGTCTAATATGTCAAGAACTCAACCATCCCTATAAGACAAAAAGATAAAAATGTAACTCCTAATTCTCCAAAGAACATGCCCATTCTGAATAATCTTGTCATTACTCCTCTAGCTGCCCCTAGGAAAATAGAACCTTTCTATGTTTCCCTATTAATAAATGATCACAAGCTAAGTAATTGTATTATAGACTCAGGTGCATCTGACAATTTCATGCCTACTAAAGTAGCTAAGTCTCTAGGTCTCACATTGACCAAGACATTTATGAGATGTTTCTCCATGGAAAACAAGTAAGTACCATTGCTGGGGCAAATCAAAGATGGCTAGTTTGCATTTGCAACCTTTATAGACAAGAGAATCAAGATGACTATCTTGGTGGCTAACATCCCAGAATCTTATGGCATTTTACTTGGATGAAATTTTTGCAAGGACATGGGAGGAGAACTAAGCATGGACCTGTCTGAGGCAAGGATCCTTGTACAAGGCATAATGAAGAGGTTGCTCCCTGAAAAGGAGGCAAAATATGTGGTCACCCAAACATCAGCCCCTAAAGCTCAAATTCTTTTTGAATCATCAGGTATGGGTAACTAATTTCTAGCTACAAATGAAGTACATGAAACAACTAATAAAACTCTTGAAAGTGTCAACCTAGAAATCAGTTCAACTAGAATAGAAAAAGAACTAGTAGGTTGTAATACATATGAAGAAGGACCCTCCCTCTCTAATGAAGGAAAGTCTAAAGAAAAATTAGTATTTGATGAGGTATGGATTCTAGAATTTGATGGTAGATGTTCCTCTACCATTTCGAGAGTTGAGATTGTGTTGATATCTCCTCAAGGAGATATGTTTCCTTCATCTTACGAATTACAATTTAGCAACACTAACAATACAACTAAATATAAATCTCTGTTGCTTGGATTGAAGGCTGCTCAAGACAAAGGCATCAAGTTTCTTCATGCCAAAGGGGATGCTAAATTAGTGGTTTGTCAAGTGAGAAATCTATACCAAACCAAGAATGAAAGGTTATGCCACTATCATAACCTAGTTTGGGACCAAATTAAAAGCTTTGATGAATTCAACATTTCTGCTATACCTAGGGAATCTAATGACAGATCTGATGCACTTGCTATTTTAGGAACTCTCTTAGTTCCTCACTCGGATTTCAAAGAAGATAGGTATACTATTGAGCTAATATGTAGACCAAGTGTTCCTAACAATGCTAATCATTGCCAAGTATTCAATGATGATCATCAAATCATTGCCTTCCTGGAATGAAAAGACAATTTTGAATAACTATGTTTTGAAGGAAGTGAACCTCATAAGTATGAATCGGCCTCTAAATCTAGTTTAGATATAAATGAAGAATTCTTACAGTTGAGAGGAAATAAAATTTCCAAAGGCCTGGTTTCTCTTGAGAAACTATTTGACAAGCATGATAGATTCATCAAACAACAGCAAATAGATTCAAGTTTCTCTTAGGGATTCGATCAAGTAAATCTGACTACTAAAGAAAATCCCAAGATGGTTAACATTGGTAAGTGTTGCACCCCTGAAGAAAGATTCAAGTTCACCACTTTACTCTGTCAATACATGGATGTCTTAGCATATTTTTATGAAGACCTGAAGTCTCTTAGACCTAATGAAATCTACCATGACATTCCTCTTAAGGCTGACTCAATGCCCTATAAGCCAAAATCTAGGCAGTATAATCCAAAAATATCAGGTACTATTTTGTCTGAGATACAAAAAATGTTAAATGCTAAAATCATCTTCCCAATCCATCATTCCACATGGATTGCAAACATAGTTCTTGTAAGGAAGAAGAGTGGCAAAATTCACATTTGTGTAGATTTTAGGAATTTGAATCAGTCATCTTTAAAAGATAATTACCCTTTGCCAATCATGGATCAAGTGCTTCAAATAGTGACAAGTTCAGAGATGTTATCAATGCTAGATGGCTTCTCAGAATATAATCAAGTTGAATTTGGTGAAGCATACCAACACAAGACTACATTCACTACACCTTGGGGTACATTTGCATATAGAAGGATGCCTTTTGGCTTGATAAATGCTGGTGCTACCTTTCAAAGAGTAATGGACTTAGATTTCAAATATGAGATAGGTAAATTCATAGTGGTATACCTTGATGACTTAACCATCTTTTCAAAGCACTGTTTTGATCATGTATGCCACTTACAACAAGTGCTGGAGTGCTACCACTAGAATGGTATTTCCTTAAACCTTAAGAAGTCTATTTTTGGAGTAACAAATGGGAAACTCCTTGGACACATTGTGTCTAAAGAAGGCATAAAGATTGACTCAGATAGAGTCAAGTTTATTCGAGAGATTAATTTGCCTACAAGTAAGAATGTTGTTCACTCTTTCTTCGAAAAGGTGAATTTCTTACAGAGGTTCATCCCTAAATTTGCTGAGAAGACTAGACACATTGTGAACATGATGAAAGGGAAGACCACCTTTAGCTAGACTAAAGAAGGCAAGTTAGCATTTCAGGATATCAAGACTGCCATTGCCCACACCCCTACCTTAGTTTTTCCATATTACAACAAAGATTTCTTCATATACAATTATGCTTCTAAACACATGCATTCATTAATTCTTGTTCAACAAGACAAGGAAGCTATGGAATCTCCTATTTATTTCATGAGTTTCCCTCTGAAAACCCATGAGATGAAGTATTCAAATGTAGAGAAGCATGCCTACATAGTGGTGAAAGCAGTCAAACATTTCCGCTTCTATATTCTAAATTCACACACTATTGTCTTAGTTCCTAACACTTCAGTCAAGTCTATATTGACTTAGTAAGAGTTTGGCATAAAAAGAGGCAATTGGATTACAAATATCCAAAAGTTTGATCTACACATCAAGCCAACAAAGCTGGTCAGGGGAAAAGGCCTATGCTAATTAATTACTAATAATAAGCTAGAAGATGCACAACATGAAGAAGCTAAAGTGGAAGATACACCAACAGTCCTTTTTGTCTCCACTACCAATGAGTGGTATTTAGGTATTGATCATTTCCTTACTTATGGGGAATGTCCTACTCATTTGTCTTATAAATAAAGGGGGACTATCAAGTTAAAAGCTACCAATTTTGTCCTTTGGGACAACGGCTTATACAAGAGAAGCATAGATGGAGTATTCCTTTGCTGTGTAGACAAAGAGAAACAAAGCCAAAATTTGAAATCCTTCCATAATCTAACCTATGGAGGACATTTTTTTACTCTTGTAATTGATCACAAGATTATGCGAGCCAATTATTACTCGATAATTCTTTTCCAAGATGCATATAAGTGGGTGAGAAAATGTTAACTCTACCAGTAATTTATTGGAAGACCCAAGTTAGCTACCCTGCCTCTCAAGCCAGTGATTATATAAGAACCTTTCTAGCAATGGGGGATTGATTTTATTGGGACTATAAGCCCATCTTCTAGTGCTGGACATGATTATGTCATTACAACAACTAAATATTTCACCAAGTGGGTAGAAGAAATCCCAACTAAGCATGCTACTTCAGAAGTTGTATGCAATTTCCTCAAGGAGAATATAATTTCTAGGTTTGGAGTTCCAACCAAAATTTTTACTAACAATGAAGCTTGTTTCACCTCCCAAGAGATTACACAATTCTATTTCCATTATGGAATTACACTCTCTCACTCATTTGATTATTTTCCACAAGGGAATGGACAAGCTGAATCCAGTAATAAGAACCTGGTAACTATCATCAAGAAGCTAGAAGATGACAATCAAAAGACATGGCATAAAGCATTGGTTGATGCTCTATGGGTAGACAAAATCACACTAAAGAGGGAAATTGGTATGTCTCCTTTTCAACTTCTTTATGGTATCAATATTGAAATACCAATTAACTTAGAATTGCCAGCCTTGAAATTGGTAAAGGCAATTGAAGATCAAACATATGAAAGCTCTCTTGATAAAATAATCATGTGCTTGACTAAGCTAGATGAACAAAAAACCATGGTGGTGGACCAAATTTCTTCTCATCAAAGTCTGGTAAAGAAACTCTTTGATCAAAAGGCTAAAAATCATGATTTTCAGATTGGGGATCAAGTCCTACGATGGGACAAAAGGAGAGAACCAAAAGGGATGCATGGAAAGTTTGACTCCCTTTGGAGAGGCCCATTTATAATTCATCAACATAATGGTGAAAACAATTTTTTGCTAAAATATCAAAATGTCACACTCTTTTCTTTGCCTCACAATGGGCAGCATCTGAAACACTTCAACTCTTGAAGTATCAGATCATTGCATCTATATATATATATATATATATATATATATATATATATATATATATATATTTGTATAGTTTTTAATTTTGTTTTGTTTTTTTTGTTTCCATTTTTGATGCCTTTCATTTTTGGGTAACATGACTCTGTAGCCCAATGGTACACATGAAGACACTGGAGATTTTGGATTCTACTCCCTTCAATTCTTTTTATAATTGATAGAAGTTCCCCAACTGGAGCCAGCTATTGTCCCGCAAAAAGATCACTCATTTCTGGGACAAAATTTGAACTATTTTGGTCCTATAAACCAAAATTGTCTCTTCCCTTTCCAAAATTTGTCCTAGGCATTCAAATTCCTCATTTTTCAAGCTTCTCAAAAAATCTATGAACTCTGTAGGCTAAGTTCAATGGGCTTCACAAGTTGATTTCTATGGACTCTATAGGAAAGAAGCAAGCTTTCAACACTTAGGTGATCTCAAAGTTGGTTCAATGACTAGGTTCAACCAAAAGAGTTCAATGGTAGGTTCTAAGCAAAGATTGAACCATTGAACACTAAACCATTTTGGTTCAATAAGCTCAACAAGTTTAAAGGTTCAACATTAATAGCAAGAGTTCAACTACTTCCAGGTTCAAAGGCTTCTACAATCAGGTTTAAAGGCTTCTACAAGCAGGTTCAATCAAAAGAACAAATTTTTTAGGCTTGAACCATTGAACCGTTGAACCATTGAACCACTCAAGTTTAAGGTTCAATAGGTTCAACGCATTTGGTTCAATGAGGATCAAAAGGACTTAGCCAAATCAAAGGGAATGAACCATTGAATAGTTGAACCAAGTTGGTTCTATTTAGTTGTTTCAATGCTTTGATTCACTCAGTCAGTTCATCAAATGGTTCAAAGCTTGGTTCAAAGATTGGTTTAATGGTTGGTTCAATGCAAAAGTTCAAGAGAGCCTCCCAAAGGATAATCACCTTGCGGAGGGCACTTGGTCAACAAAAGCACTCTTTGGAAGGGTCATTTTCAAGGAAACTACAAAGGTAAGTTATTTCATAATTTTTTTTAAGGTAGTCGAAAGATAAAGGCATAATTCCTTCAAACTTTTTGTTTGAAGGAATTCCTTCAAATAAAAAGTCTGAAGAAATTTGGAGAAGCTGTGGGAGGAAAGCTCGAAAGAATTTTTATAGGCCAAAGACAAAGCAGCTGAAACAATTCTTGTGGACTTTTTGTCAGCAGGAAAAAGTCCACGGGAAAATGTCCACAAAAAAGTCTGTGGGAAAATGTCCATGAAAAAAGTCTATGGGAAAATGTCCAAAGGACTCTAAAGACAAAAGGCTGCCAAAGGACCCTGAAGGGTAGGTACCCTTGTGGGGGACTCTCGACTACCAAATTAAAGGACACTTCCCCAAAACTGAAGGGTTACCTTCCCTTTGGGAGGATGCAAAACAAGAAATCTAAAGGAAGCAAGTAGCAGAAAAGGCTGAATCAAGAAAAATCCAAAGAAAGTCCAAGGGGTGACACACCCGAAGACATCAAAGTCAAGAATGGTGAACTAATCATTAGAAATTCAAATGTAGTGACAGGTGTGCGAACATCAATTTCAAGGTTTGTAAAATAGCCATTGATTTTGAAAAGCCTTAGAAAAGAGCCAAAGAACTTAGCGACCCACCAAAAGAAAGAAGCCTAAGGGCCATTCAAAGATCACCTAAAGGGTAGATACCCTTATGAGGGGCTCTTCTTGACCCAAAGTGGACCATTTTTCAAGGCCCCAAAGGGCAAGCCACCTCTAGGAAAGATCAAATGATAAAGATGCAGGAATTGCTGAGGAAAGTGATGTGCCTACAGATGTCAAAGTTATGACAATGAAATAGCTATTGATCCTTGTAGTTTTAAATCTATGTACCTAAATGCATTCAAAGGCTTTAAGGCCAAGATCAGTAGGAAGCAACTAAGGAACAGAGCATCAAATTGAATCAAGGACCCAATTCAATTAACCAAAAAAGGAGGAATGATGAAGAAGGATTAAAAACATTTACGCATCAAATATGTTTCTAGAAGTAGATCGCCAGGTGGATATTGAAAGATGTAAACTTTCAATAGCATGACTTATTTCTCTGCATTGAGAAAAGCAAATGGGTAGATGCCCCTAAATTCTAGCCTGTCTTCTTAACAAATTTGAATGCAACATGATGTGTTACTATTCCCAAGTCCATCTTGAAGAGGCTATATAAGGGACTCTCTTGTTAGTGTAAAAAGGATCTCTCTCTGATAATCAAAAATGAAACTCTACCCAAATTGAAAGGCATTACTAAGACTTTGAGCTCAGATTATTGATCATAATTTATTATTGGAATAAGAAAGCAAGTGACTTTTTAGACTTTGTGCTATGATATCTTTATTGTTGGGGAAACTGTTCTTATGTCTTTTTCCTTAATATATTTTTTGTTCCTTTAATTCAACAAGCATAATTAGTGAAAGTAGTCAGGATGGTGTCCTAAAGTCAACTATGGAGAGACTTTGTGCCCCCATAATTACCTTTAGTGTGTTTTTCTTTTTGTTTCTGTGTAAAGGACCTTGGGATGACTTTGTGCCCTCATTGTCCTTTGTATCTCACTCTTGGGCAATTCAGGTGTAGACTTTGTACTACATCTCAATTTGTTGGTTACTACGTCCTTGGTTACATTTTGCAATTACTACTAGGAGTATTATTATGGTTTGATGAGTAGTACTTCTGAAAGAAGAAGAGTGCTTTCTATCATTTCCCTTGATATTTTTCCTTTGATTTGCATGAATCATCTCTGAAGAAAGAGAGATGGATGGTTTATCCTACCCTTGAGTATTATATATATATATATATAGGGAACCTCCCCTTGATGAGAGGAGAGATTAGTCCTCTTTTGATGTGGTGAACCTACACATTTGGATGACCAATCTTCCTAATTTGGCTGATCAGACCTATTTTGTTTATCAGTACATTGATTGACAAAATATTCAACCAACATAGTATACCTTTCTTTATTCTACATTCTCTTGAAGTCTCAATACTGAAGTTAAAACATGGAAATTATTCATCTTCAAGGCATGAATGGGTGATTTAACTCATACATGAATAATTTAATGGTATAAACTAGATTAAACCAGCTGTTTTTTAGCCTCAAAATAAATATGTCGAGGGTGTTCCAATTTATATAAGGAAAATAAAAAAAATGGATTAAATATCCTAAGTGCTCGAGTAGGGTTATTAAGGTAAATAATCCCATTAATCATATTTTTTAAAAATTCCAATGCTTCTAAGGAAAAAAATACTAAGATGTTTGATAATATCAAAAAATAAATTAAAAATGTGTCAAAGTCTATAGTTGATATTCAAGAGAAATAGGGTAAGCAGGGTAAAGCTAAATTTTCAGTAGGAGATTCAATTAATGTTGAAGATGATAGAGATATTCCTAGGGAGGAGAATAAGGATGAGGGGCAAGGTGATATGTTGAATCAGATTGAGATTCTTGAGGCTGAGAAATAAATGACTAAAGATATCTCCAAAAATAAAGGTAAGAATTTAGAGGTCAAGAAATAGAAAGATCTAAATGAGAATATCAACAACTTTGTTAGTTCGCTTAAGGGAAAAGAGAATTATGATAAGATGGTTGAATAATTATATATTCAAAAGTATATAATTCTTTGGTTTATGAGGGAACTCATAAAACTTAAAGGAAAGGTAAATTTTATATATAAGGATAACATTAGATCGAATCAAATCTCTTTGACCAAGGAGAATGAGCAACTAATATAGAGCCTTTAGTTTAGAGTGGATATCTTAGAAAATGAGAATGAGAATATTAAGAATAATATTATCTTCTTAGTTAATTACAATAAAGCATCCATGTATGAGGGGATTTAAAATGTAGAGAATCTTAGAGCTCATCTTGGGGAGTTATTTGAAATTAAAATGTCTGGTAAAGGTAAAGGTAAGAAGGAATAATGTAGTGGATCCCACTATTCCATGGCTAAAGATAAATTATTGTCTCAAATTGATGTTAATATTAAAATTATTAAAACCTACTGGGAGGATGTCTTATGTAATTTAGACTTAGATTAGGAACTAGTTCCTCTATAATTGTCCTTTTTTGTTGTTTCTATTATTTTTGGGCTATTTTTGGGACTTAGATTAGGCACTAGTTCCTCTATTATAATCCTTTGTTGTTGTTTCTATTATTTGTGGGATATTTTTGGGTTGTCTCTAGTCTTATTTTTTCCTAGCTTCTCTCGTGGTCTATTTTAGACCTTTGTCTCTCTTTTTTTTTACTATTCCTAGGGTTTGGGGACCCTAATTCAAAAAAATCCCCCTTTTCACCTCAATAAAAAAATAGTTCACAAATGACTTCTTTAATAATGATGAGGTTAGAGAATAGTTTGACCAATACATATATGAGAACCATGACCAAATTCTCACCCAAGTCATTAGAAATGGGGGTAGACTACCCACTTCATTTAATCTAAGTCTCCTACAACACCTCATCCATCTAATGTATATACCTAATACTTCACCTTGTCAAGATAACACTAACTAAGAACATGGGGAACCCAAATTTGTAGACCATGAATAAGAATTAGAGGAAAACCAAGAAACCCCATAAAATAACCACATTGAGGTTGAAAGGATGAGATCCACCTTGGAAGACACCTAGACCAGTTAACCTAGTAAATTAATTCTCTCACATCCCAATTCCATGCTGGAAACGAAAGACCTATGTCACCAAGATGAATCACTATAAATATTGATCTTGGTCTATTAAGACCAACAACAAGCCAAACACAATCCTATATTCCCTTAATGGACCCTTAATTTTACCAATAGTGGAGGGTAATGAAAGAGACTCTTTAATAGATTGACCCTCACACTTAGGAGATGAGATATAAGTATGAATATTTCTACACATCTCCATTGAATATGAGAATCTTTAAAATACCTTTGCCAACACACTTTGAGATTCCAAAGTTTGAAAAATATAAAGAGAGAGGGGATCCACATGACCACATTCAAGAGTTCTATGTGGCATACCATGAGGTTGTATATGATTATGCTTATCTACTTAGACTCTTCCCTAAAATTTTGATAAGACCTGCACTAGAATGGTTCATGCATCTACGAAAATGGTCCATATCTAATTTTGGAGGTCTAACATATAAATTCATACAACACTTCTCCTTTAATATTAAACATGATATTTCCATTATAGATATTTACAACACCAAATAGATAAATGGGGATAAATTAGCATCATTCCTACATCAATGAAGAAGCTTTGTTAGATGATTCTACTACATAATTCCTTAAAATGAGATAGCCAAAATATTTATTCATAATCTAAATTTTGAGTTGAAATATCAATTGAAACTACAATGTGCCAAATATTTAATGAAATGATAGATAAGGGTATTCAGATTTAAAAAACACTCATTGATAAGGGAACAATTAAGTTATATGCCCAAAATAAACAAGGTCAAAGTCAAGATAATAGTTTTTTAGGTAAATCCAAAGTCTTAAATAAGAATAAAAATGTATTAGGAGATGGTATCAGAGATTCAAAACATGTAAAAATAGTGCAAAAAGTTCCCCTACTAATAAAAAGAAAAATGTCTCTAGTATAATGGTGCCAAGGGGGAAACCAAAGCCAAAAATGGAAAAGAAGCATATAACTAGTCTTGGTTTACATACAAAAAGGTCCTAAAATAACTTATTACTATTAATATGATCACTCTCTTTAAATTCAACCATTGGATGATATCAAGACACACCCTGACTGGTATCAAGAAGATGGTTTTTCTAATATCATAGAGTCAAATGGAATGATATCAAGAACAATATGTAATTAAGGAACTTTATCTAGGATTTAATAAAAAAAATAGAAATAAAAGTTGAAGGGGAGAGTCCAAAAAGTTAATCCAAGAATCAATAATTAGGTATATATCAACACCCATTACCTAAGCATGATCAGAGATATAAAAAACCACCAAAGGATCAAGGTCAAGCCTCCACTTCCAATATAATTGACTTTCATTCCATTGCATACCATTATATTAATACCAATAAAATCTAAGGCCCTCAAGATCCCACATATATGTCATCTACCATTTTGAAAATCAGCATAGTACCAAATGATTATGTAGTCACTACACGACATGGTAGTATCATAGTTCCTAGAGCACTCCCAAAGGACCCTTCCACCACCTCCTCTCATAAAGTCACTATCCCTAAAAAAGTATAAAGTTATTTTGTTAAACTCTATGATATAATTCAAAAATTTGAGAAGACTCCAGCCCAAATGTCTCTTATGGATATTCTCAAGCCATCATCTATGCATCAAGAGATAGTCAGGTTTTGAATGAAATACAAGTCCCTAGGGATATTGACACAAGTCAATTTTAGCATTTATGGGTCATTTATCCCCTTCCCAACAAATTACTTTTATTACATAATCCCATGAGTAATTATAGACAGAGGATCAACCTTGAATTTATGCAATCTTGACTTTTTTAATAAATTGGGGTACTTTTAATCTTCATTAGGTCCCACCCTAATAATTATCAAAGTATATGATGATAATGAGAGGCCATCTAAAATCATAATCTATCTTCTTACAGTTGTGGGACCCATAGTCCACCAAACCCTAATTTATGTAGTGGACATTGCTCTCCCATATATTCTACTTTTTGGATGCCCTTAGATACATGAGATAAGAGTGGTGCCATCTACTCCACCAATGTCTAAAGTTTCCACATTTTAGAATAGGGGTCAAAATCTTAAGGGAAATTGAATGCTTTCATAAATGCTAAATGGAAAAATCCAATTCTACTTATTTCCATAACACCCATAGTTCACTTTAAAATCCCAAAGCTACAAAGTATATCCACCCTAATAATCTATCACCCACTTAATCTCAATCCCTAGATATCACCTAACTTAAAATAATATCTAAGAATTGTGGGGAGTATGAATATTAAACTTGTTATGTCAGAAACCTACCACTATCCCCATGCAACTATGAGTCCCTTGGTATGAGGAAAGGTAAACATGTTACCTATCATTTTGGGTCTATGTGTTTTATTAATTTTTTTGGTTCATTTTATTATTAAAATTAACTTACTAAAATAGAAATGATATAGGGTTTAAAGAGGAATACCTATGATGGGGGGTGTGCACCATTGATCCAATGAGGTGGGAGTTCATTTTTGGCTAGGAAGGACTACTTGCACAACAAAGACAACTTGGACAAGATTGGATTAATAAGATAAATATTTAGATTGCATGATATAAGATCAATTTTAAGAAGTGGTGTACTTCCTTAGAGGGATGTCAGTCCATTTTTTATACAATCAAAAGCATAATATAATGAGATAAGTTATAATAAAGCATGTGATAATATTATGAAACTAAAATGAAAAAAATCAATCTACTACATAGACATTATCAAAATTTTCATTTTAATATGCTCTGGCTAATTCCATTTATTCCTGTATTGCTTCTAGTTTCTCATTTATGGATTCTAAAGTTGGGGCAAAGATAATTTTGCAAAGTCCTAACTTGAAAGAGATGTCACTTTGATCAGCAAATAAGGCCATGAAGAATTATGGGTAAGTCATTAATTGAAACCAAATCATGTATAACACTAGACAAGGTCATCTCTATAAAATGTTCTTATCTTATATAGAAATACATCATTGATAAGGATGTGGTTAGCTTTGGGTAGAGTGTGTATAGACTAAAATAGGGATGGCATTCTTATGTAGTGCTCTAGGGAAATTTCATCAACATTGTAGTGTGAAAAAATTAAGATCCTTGAACTTGAGTTTGGACTAGATATAAATTGATGTTGATCCTAATAGGATCAATGATGATCATGGGAAGCATTACCAATTTGGTCTAGGTTTATGTTGTTGGTTCTAAAAACTTAGGAACAAGGATCAACTTGGTCCAAATTGGTTTTTAATGGGTCTTAGGTATGGAGAGGTTGTTAGGGAGGCTAAAACAACTTACACTTAATAAGTTTGGGAAGATTTTAGTAGGATTTAGGGATGGTTAACTAATTACTTAGGCAAAATGGTAATTAACTAGATTGTTTACACAAAATTAGATGGTAAATAGTAAAACTATATTAACCAACATAAGAAAGGTAGGAAAGAGGTAAGACATATTTATTTGTAATAAAATGGTGTAATTTTATAGTGTCTACATTTTCTGCTTATTATTGAGTGGTTTGTTATAACTTTTCACAAGACAAAAACTAAGATGGGACTAACGCCCCAAGTTTTAATGTGAAGTATTCCCCCTCACAATAGGAGTCGATGAAGGATAATGAGACAAAGATAGGTTTGAAATGAGATGGTAATGTATAGGGGAGATAGAAAATGAGCATCAAAGACATAAGGATAAGCATGAATTATAATGTTGCACTAACAAGATATAAGATACCTTGAATAGGAATGCCCCAAGGTAAACAAGTAATTGATTGCCACAACTAAGAACATGTAGGCTCTATCAAAGGAATTTGGGAGGGAAAAGGCTACTATGGGTTAACCAAAGCATCTAATGTGCCTAGTATATGTGTGTTACCTAAGGACATAGTGCTCTCAGGATGAGGTACATTTTTAGGATCCATAGAGGATAAACACTAAAATGAATGTAGACCTTTAAAAGACTATGGGGCCATTAGGGGGCCTATGTACACAATATAATAAAAATGGGTAACAAAGGATAGGATAGGTGTAATAAAGGATAACTTAAATGTCCCTAGAATAGGGATGTAAGGATCAAGAGATTTGTAAGGAGTGGAAAGGTGCCTAAAATGGTCCAAATTATCATTGATCCAATGGATCAATAGTGATTAGGAATGAATCAACAACGATTACATAAGAATTTATGTCAATCCAAAAGGTCTATAAATAGGCTACTGAATGGCTTTGATGCTCATTTTACAAACAACATTGAGCGATTTGAGCTAGATCTAAGAAAATTGACACATGTCAATTGTTTGAGTGAGATATACATAATGGATGCTAGTGGGAGTGGACAATGATGATTTAAAGGTAGGGGTAACTTATTTTTCTATTATCTATGATTTTTTTTGAATTTTTTGGATGTGAAGCTAGATTAAGGTAGGGTTTAAGGATTGTTAAGGCTTTTTAGGGATCAACATCAATCCTAAGGTGATAGATACTAAATCCTTAATGATTGACAACTAATTAATTAGGGATTAAAGAACATCTGATGGCCAACAATGATCCATAACCAATCGTGATCAATCTAGTAAGGGTTGATGCCAATTCTTAAGGGATAGAAAAGACTTATAGGATATTATTAGTTATAAAAATAAATGAATCTAGAGGATTATGAGATTACAAACATGTGTAATATTGATGATACAAGATTGAGTGCTACCTTTGATAGAGTGACTATGGGAGGTCATGAGAGATGTAAATTGGGAGCATATTGAGGCAATTGACTTAGGAGGACTATACCACTAATTCTAGGTACACTAGAATCAAAGTCTACTGGTGGCATTATTAGAGTGATCAAATCCAAATGTAGTTACATGTTTCCTACCAATATGGGAGATGATAGTGACCCTAGAGGAAATTTATAGGATACTCCAACTACCTATACAAGGTGTAGAGATCATCCTAGTAGATGAGAGAGGATGGGAGGCTACTTTGACATGGTTGTATAGGGATGATTATGTAGATATTAGTTTCACAAAAGGAGGTTTTAGTTTCAAGGCCTTACATGATTAAGACCAAGATGGGAAATAGGTGATGACCATGATGATGTTGACCATATCTTGTTATGCATTATTTATATCTATTTTTTCCTTTTCTTAAGTGTGAAAAGAAGAAACTAATGGAGAAGGGTGTGTAGAAAATACTTATTGAATGCATGCATGTTGAATCTAGTCTTTGTGAAAAATCCTATTTGTATAGGGTATAATTATCTATAATTATAACACACTACCATAAAACTTATTTGTTACACAAGTAGTTGGATGGATTGCCTACTATGAGCTAGATCTTAGAAGCAAAATCTTTCTAGGAGTTTATCAATCCACCTTATTTAAACACTTAAGATGGTAAATGAAAATAGAAATATTTTAATAAAATTATATAAAACTAAAATTAATAACAAAAAATAACAAAAAATTATTTAATAAAACTAAATGCTTTTCTTAGATGGCTAAAATAAAGCAACTAGATTACATAATGCTAATGCTAAAAATCAATTAAAATAAAGTTGTTTTTAGTTTGGATTGATTTGATAAAGGCCAAAATAATGGTTTGGTTTGGGTTGGTAAATGGTTGGGATGGTGAAGGGAAATATTTTCAAGAAAACAAGAGGGATAAATGGTCAAAAATAGGGCCAAGAAGGCAAAGGGGCAAATAGTCAAAATGAGGCCAAGAAGGTAAAGGGGTAAAGGTTGATCAAGAGGGTAAAGAGATATGGGTAAGAGGATACAATTAAAAAGGTTAAGGAAGGAAGAAAGTGAAATAAGAATTCAAAATGGAAAGGAATAAATAAATTAAGATAGTTAAACAATAATATTACCTCAATGCTTAAATATGTTTATTGATGAAGATTAGCTTGTTGAAGATCCTTGATGATTTTGGTAGAGTTTTGTTTCTTTGTACTCTTTTCCTTGAATATGTGGATGAATTACAAAATTATAAACTCCTTAAAAAACCTTCAACAAGATGTTAATAACAAAATAATAACTTCCCACTTAACCTTGGGTGAAGGATAGGGGTGTATTTATAGCATTTATTGTGAAGAATCATTCCAAAAGAGGAATAGTATAAGTATGGCACCATTTTCCATGTGATACATGAATGATTAAAATATGAGGTTGGTTGGGATTCCTATTTGGTTTGGTGAGTCTCCCACCTTGCATATGGATCCAATTTTGAATGGTAATCATGCACATGGGTTTAAATGAGACCAAAGACTTTTCACCACCCTTACTTCTCTTCATTCAAGCACTCAAGGATATGGTAGACAAAATGTGGTTCCATTTTCCATGTGGTGCATGAATTAGTCAAAAATGAGGTTGGTGGGGATTCCTATTTTGGTTGGTAAGTCTCCCATTTGGGTTAAAAAGTCAAAAATGGGTGCCCTTTGTCTTTCCCAAATCACTAAAGAGGTAGGTATCTCATTTTTAAGGATTATTTATTGTGTGAAGGTAAAACAAATGTTGAATGATGGCCCATTTAGGGGAAATTTTCCTTATTTTAGGGGGGGATTATGATGCTTAAATGAGGTCATTAAGCACCTTGGGAAAGGGTCTCAAGTGGGGTATGATGTCCCACATCAAGCAACCTCACTTTTAAGCCTTGTCACTTGCCATATAACCTTCCATGCCACTTGCCATATCACATGCCATGTCACTTGCCCTATCACTTTTCATGTCACATGCCATCTCACTTTCCATGTCATATTAATAGTGATATTGAATAGTACTTTAAAATATTATTTTTAAATAGGAGAGTAGTGGTTTGGTTAGGTTAAGAATGGTTAGTTAGGGGTTAAGAAGGTTTATGGGGTCTTTAAGGGGTCCTGAGGTATTTAGTCATCAAAAGCTATAAGTATGTAATTTTCTAGTGTCTATATTTTGCCCCTTTTTATTATGTGGCTTTGAATTAACAAGCTACAAAACAAAATCAAATCACTTGGTTAAAGGTTAGGGTACCCTAAATATGGGAGGAGGCTTTACCCTTTAAACCAAGAGTCAATGAGGAAAGGCCAAATTGGGTGTAGGTTTGAAAAGAAATTGGTAGGGAGGCACTAGGTGGTGCCATAAGCTAATTGGGCATGTGAAATGCCAATGGGTTCACAAAATGTGACCAAGCATGATAGTCAAGATTGCACAAAGATTAAATCTACCAATGTTGGTAATAATAAGGTTAGGTCCTAGGATAAATGATAAGGTAAGCGGTCCCCAACATTGGTCATAACTGATCAAGTTAGTCTTATTCAGGCTCCTAGATAGGGTCAATGTCATTTACAACTATCTAGGGTAGGAAGTGCTCCTAAATAACAACACAAATGGTCTGGTTGTGCATAAAGTGGTGTAAATTAAAATGTTCAACATGGAAAAATTGGTTTGTATGATCAAAAGGACCAAGGTGAGGTCATCACAAAATATGCAATATGTTGGGTCAAAAGGGGCTAATGTCAAGGTGGTCATGGGAAAGTGGGTTAGTTGGAATGGAGTGGCCAAGTTGATTCCATATACCCTAGTAAAGTGGATTCTACCTACATAGTTCCATGGACATAATTTCAAAAATAAACTTCAAGCCCAATGTAGTTCTTCTAAGGTGGGGAGTGTTGGTTAACTTGGTTACCCTAGTTTGATATCATGTAGTTAGGTCTAGTTGAAGGATATTGGGGAAAGGGAAGCTCCAAAGGGTGGAAAAATGGATATCAAATAGGTTTTTGATTGGTTTGGTAGAAATGGTGGATGAGATTACCTAGGATTTAATTAGATGATTGCTTCAACTATGTAAAAGGAATCTAGAGCCATGGATAAGCAAGTTCAAGTATGAAAATTTTTCTACCATTTTTAGAAAGGGTAGAAATATGCTTTATCGGGCTTTAGAAAATTTAGCACTACTTGAATAGCCATGGTGACTTGATGGAATCTTTCATCACCATCCAAATAAGTTGACATTGTGAACACTCCATAATAATGTCATTAATAGGATATGGAAGGGCATTATTAAATGATTCAAGGAAGAAAAGTAGTAGAGTGGGTAAATAAGAAGTGGCAAAGATTCAAACCCTTGACCCTTGAGCCAATGGGCCCCAAAATAAGTAAGCATTGAGTTTTAAGGGAATTTAGAGAAAGACTCTGAGGGGTTTTGGAATATAGAGCAAGGCAAATAATAATAATATTAATTAAATAAGGGATTAGAAAGAAAATAAATGGTAGACATGGAAAACTAAGAGGGAAAATAGAAGAAGAATGTACAAAAATAGATAGATTAGGGAGTTTAAAAGTAAGGTGGGATAAAGAGGTCTAAGGAGAAAATAGTGTGGTGGAAGAGGTGACTTCTAGAAGATCTTAGTGGGTGGACTATGATAAAAGAGCAAGGTGGTTATAGTGCATAAGAGGATATATGCTGAGTAGGGAGAATCAAGGGAAATTATGGGTTGGGAGGTAGGTCACATGAGAGGGTATGGTTAGCATCCACACATGGGTAACCCAAATCACCTGATTAAAGGTGGTTTTAGTTTTGATTCTAGCATCTCTAAAGGTTGGGGTAAAAGGCTTTGAAATAGGCAAGACTAGAGGGGGTGAGGAAGGAATCTTCATCCTGATGGCTTAGTGGGGATCAGGTTTGTTGGTTGGTCAAATGAGCTTATAGCCCTAGCTAATTGTGTTATAGAGTCATAGGAATGGTATATATCTCATAGTAACCAAAGTTGAATGTAAGACCTTCAAGGTCATAACATGCTAGATGTTGTGATCATATAAGATCAAAATGAGTAGAGGGTTAAAAGGTGAAAAAGGTGATAGGTAGGGTGAAGGGAGTAGCTAGAGAGGAACATAAAAAGATCCAGGATCAACATGTAGAGGCATTAAAGGAAGAAAGGTATGAACTTGAAGTAACAAACCTGACCAAATTTTGTGCATTAAAACAAGGGCATGGAGGACATAAGTAAGGAGTAAAAGTTATACAATAGGTGATCACACTTTGAGGAGATGAATGACATGAGGAAGCAATAAAAGTTGTATAATAGGTGACTACACTTTGAGGAGCTAGAGGTGAAATGGGATAAAATAAAGGAGATCCAATAAGGGATTAGGTGTTGGTAGATTATGTGAGGGATGAAGAGATAGGTAGAGAAAAAAATAAGGTCACAGATAAAGATGGTGGTGGAGAAGGATGGAAGGAACCAATTATGGACATATAAGAGGAAAAAAAAGGAAGGTCAAGAAGAACAAGGAATGTCATCAAGGGAGATGAAAAAAATGAAACTAAGAAAAGAGAAGAGAAATAAAAGGTAGAAGATGGGGAGTGAGGGATACACTAAAGAATGACATATTGGAGAATTGAAAAAGGTGGGGAAAGAAATGTAACAATCATGAAGGGTAAGAGAAGGATGAGAAAAAGTTGAGGCCATGAAAGGTTTGAGAATAAGTCAAAAAAAGACCAAGGAGAAAATAGTTTGGTGATGAAAAATTAAAAGCAAGGAATTATATGGAATAAAAGGATGACGAAAAAGGAGAGGATGGTGGAAAATAATGAAAGGAAATGAGATGAAGATAAAGGATGAAGATTAGGGATGATAAGAAGAAAAAGGAAGAATTGAAGCAGGTATAAAAGACGTAGATACTCACACAGATGCAAAAGATAAGTGATTACTAAGATAGAAAGAGGAAAAGGGGAATGCAAAAGGAAAAAGGCAAGAATTGAGAAGAAAAAAAGGGGAAATTATGGAAGGATTCTCAAAGGATAAATACCTAGGGAGAAACTAGTTGTGGAAGAAAAAAGGAAGATAAAAAGGATTAAAGGATGAGAAAAAAAGCAAACAAGAAGAATGAAAAATGGGGTGAAATGATAAAGAATGGTGGTACACATAAAGAAAAAGTATAGAAATAGAAGAAAAAAAATCTTGCAAGATGCACATTATGATGTGGAATTGGTGAGGAAATGAGAGTGATGAAGAAGGTGTCACAAATTACAAAAGACAAGGGGAAACAATGAGGATGGTAAAAAAAAAACAAAAGAGATAGGGGAAAGGTTGGTAAAAAGTGTAGAGAGAGGGAAAAAATGCAAAAAGTGGGTAGGAAAGTGAGGCACAAAGCATACACAAGGAAATGTGTTAGGGAGGCCAATGAAGTAGAGTAGGTGGTGGCTTGATGGGAGATAAGAGGGGCCAAGGAGGAAGGCTATCAATCCTTGTGTTAAAAGAGATTGATAGGCTAGAAAAGTGGTTAAAGTAGATTAACAAGTTGAAGGAAGGGAGGTGGTGAGGAGATAGGTGGAGATGTGGAGGAAAATATATTAGGTAAGAAGGAAAAATAAAGTAAAAGATGTCACTGAACTGACATTAGTAAATTAGTGATGCCTACGTAGTCCAAAAAGACCTTAGGCCAACGTAGTTATCCTTGCAATGGGAAAAAAACATAAGAAGAAGTATTAGATGGTGTTAAACATAAGTAGGCTTAAGAAAAAATTCAAAGCTTCCTTGATGTAGGATGCCCTAAGAAAGAGGGCACTATTAATGGTGGAAATGAGTGAGAAGAAAATTAATGGGAATTAGTGGTTAGTCGATGAGCTTCCCTTAAAAGTGAAGTAGTGTCTACATAGGGCCAATGTAGTTCAACAAGGGTTGGGTGAGTGGTGTTCAAATTGGTTGCCCCAATTGGATGGACCACATGGGTTGGTTTGGGTGGAAGGGGAAGGTGTTGTAAAACAATTTTATTGGGTTTTAGTGAAGGTAATGGTGAAATTTTATGGTGTAGATTGGTGAATAATCACCATAATGATCCCACATTTATTATGATGAGAGACATAGATGGGTAAGGTAGGATAAATAAGAAGGGAACACAATGATAAGAACCATAAACAACCTTTAATGGAGATAATCCATAGAAGAGGTGCCTTTATGAGGAGGTTGTACCTTCTAAAATTATGTGAGGATAAAAGCTTTGAGAAAGCATCTATCACTATGATCTAAATTTTAGGAGGTGTGCTTCTATCATGATTTGCATAGTCAATTTGGCCAAGGTTCATCATCGCTACAAGCTGAGTTTTAAGGTCAATAGAAAAGTGATGACCTACAAAGAATTTATTTGATGGATAAGTAAATTAGCAATGTTTTGAGTGATAGAGGATGGACCTTTCCTAACATAAGATTTACATGGTTAGGCTAGATAAATAGTGGCCATGTATGCATCCTCTATCCCAATTTCCTAGAATTGATGACTTGGGGTTCAACTTATAAGAGGTCTTGGTATTAGGTAGATACTTGGTCTAGGATATTGATTATACAGTTAGAGAAGGTGACTGTTCCCCTACCATAGATGAACTCTCAGTTGATACAAAAAAAAGACTACCATGTTTGAGCAAGTACTTCCAATGATTGGGTCTAACATTTAGAGCCTATGGCAATGGGCTATTAGTAATAAGAGGTTAGGGTGGATAGGAAGGTGAATGTATCATTATAAACTCATGGTGGTTTACCTCTAATGGAGGAGTTTAAAAGCTACCATTACTAGCAATAGTGGTAGTTTTGGAGGCATGACCATTATGGTGGCACATGGCTAGAAGCTAATTTATGTCAATCGAGGTAAAGGTGACAAAAGATGCAAAAAAATCAAAGACATCAGATGTGGATTAGATGACAAGGGTGATAAAGGTAAAACATGATGATGCATGATAATTTTATTGAAATGACTAGGTGGATCGAGGGGTACGTGTCTACATAAAAGGCAAGTAGACATGATTATTTCAAATGGGAAGATTATTCAAGGGAATCAATGACATCATATGACCTTCCCCATCAATGGAATGGAGAATCATGTTATTAATGAAGAATGGGAAAGTATTCTATTTAAAGAATCATGATAAGGATGAATGTCTATCATTGAGTTATTTGGTTTTGAATGTTATAGAGAGTGTAGAGAACTAAAAAATGTTGAAGATGGTGAACAATGGGAATAATGTTGTAGATAATCAACAACCCCCATGACCTAAAATAATCAATGTGGTGAATGTGTGGATATACTAGATACTACAACATGTAATGGTGATAATGGAAGTATTATTAGATCAACAACAAGGAGAAAGGCACCCATGTCCCGAGTTTGAGCCTAAACTCTTACCTCTATAGTAGTGAAGAAGTTGATCATTTCACTATACAAGATGCAAGGCTAGAGAACATGACCGTTGACTTATCTATGGATTAAACCCTCACTTTCCAAGGGGATGTACACTAAAGTAAAAATTAAAGGTACCTATGCAAGCAAAAAAACTAAAGTAGAGAGATGTAATGGATATGACAGGCAATTAAGGTGAAATACCCAAAGTGGAATATGATTCTTGTCCTATGGGGATGAATGTGGGAGAGGAGAATAGAGTATACCCTTTAGAAATTACTAAGATATGTAATGTTATAGATGTTAGTTTAGGGAGTAATCAGTTAAAAGGATGGTTGAACACAAATCTAGAGTCACCAGATAATCAGTCTAATGCTTAGGTAAGAAAATAACATATGTGTGTGATTTAGGCAATGTGTGTGTAATTTGATGACTATGTATGTGTCATGTGACTCCTCTCTCCCTAAATAAAATATTGAATAGTTTAATATAAACATGTATAAAATGTGTCAAATGTCACTGATCAAATGTTATCATGATTAAAGTTGTGTGGATACTTATGAATGTTATGGTTATGGTGGTTGTATTCTTGCTTAATGTAAAAATAATTATTATTTTTTTTTCAACACTATATGGTAAAATTTATGATGAAAACATTAACCAAGCATAGTAAAATAAGAATAAGGAATGATGCTTTATTTTTTATAAAGACTAAAAACAAACCCAAAGTGGGATTGGCATAATGAATATAAATAATCACTTCAAATGCTATGCATGAAAAATCATTAGTTGATAAAAAAAGTTTCTTGATCACAAGGTGTCAAGTAAGCTTTAAATCCCTTGATTTATAGATAGTCTAAAGGGAATATGTGTGATAGGTGGTGTGAAGGATAATGGGTGATATGTATGATAGCCTCATGTGAATTAGTTTTCCCCTTCTATAGGTGACCTAATAATGGTAACAGAAAAGTCTTTATCATATGCTAGATATAGACTGATTAATGTGGGAATTCTATATGTGAAAACCAATTATGGCTTCCAACTTATTTGTTGCTTGAGAGCCAATTGCAACATTAGAATTTGTTGTGATAGTGGGTCTTTTGCTTTATTATTGTCTATAGGAAGTTGATCGATGTAGGAAGCTTATAATAAATTGCTCTACTTTTGAAAAAGTTAACTTAGCCATCCTTCAAGGGAGTGGTATAATCTTATTGGTTTTGTTTAATGTTCTTGATAGTTATCCTTCAAGGCAATAGTCTACCTCACATTTGGTAGTTTTTATTTTATTTTTGGGCAGCTATCCTTTGAGAGAATAGTCTATAATGCTTAATATATTGACCCAAGTAGTATTTTGGTATCCAAATTGTATCTAGATGTAATGTGTTTAGACATGGAAAAGTCTAATTAGGTTTAGAGGTTTAACTTTATGAGGGAAAAAATTTAACACAAGAAGGTAAATGATATGTAAAAGGGTGTGGTTTTGAGAGACAATGACCATGGGATTCTATCTTGTTAGAAATTAAAAGTATCCATGAGAACCATGCTATGGGTAGAGCCATGGTACCCACATTTAGGATTAGGCTATGAATTTGATGGTTAATTACATGGTTATATATTGTAATCAATTGTCCTCAAAAGGAGAGGAGAAAGATGGGTGAAAGTTAAAATCTCATAATCAAGGGATGAGCTTAATTTAGATAAAAGGAGTGAGCTTAATCCTTCTTTAATAGAAAAATGGATGTAGATGTGAAGAATTTAGGGGCTGAGGTTATATTTTGCATTTGAGATAGGACAAATGATAAACTCCTAATCCATACTTATGGGTAATTATGTAGGGTCTAAGCCAATTAAAAGCAAACTTACCTCATTTACTCTTTTTTGTGTTGGTCACATGTTGGTTTTTCTATAAGATGAGGTCTCTAATAGTAAATTCTCATTGTTTTAGATTCTTTTTATAAGCATGTTTGATATACTTTTGATAAATACGTAGGTGGGTGAGGGTTGTTAAATGATGCTCATCAAGTACCTCAAGTTAAGCTAAATGGTGTTGATGAAAATCTTCCTCAAAAATATCTTGTAAAGATATGTGAAGAGAGGGGATTTGGACTTCAAGAGGAAAGATTTAATCTATTCTAAAGACTAAAAATAAAATGGTAGCACTTGTAGAGGTTCAAATACTAGTGCAATAGGACCATAAAGTGAATGGGATGTGAAAGTGCCAATCCTAACCTAAAGCACTAATGGTTTTAGTGAGATTTTTATTAAGGATTTTGTTAGGGGATTCTTCTTGTCCATTTGGTTGTGGATGATAAGTTGAGGAAAATCTTAACTTGATGTTAAATGCATCACATATCCCCTAGACCTACTTTTTTTTAAATGTTTACCATTATTGGTGATGATCTTATGAGGAACACCAAAGTGGTAGATGATATAATGGTTGATAAAGTCAAAATTCTCTACTTTGGTTTAGATAAGATGGATAGCTTCCACCCACTTGGTGAAATATTTAGTGGCTATGATGATGGAACTATGCTTCTATGAAGAATGGGGGTTAATTTCCCTAATAAGATCGAGCCCCCATTGAGAGAAAGGCCAGAAGTTTTTAGATACCTAGAGGTTATTGTCTAGAATGTGATGTAAATTAGCATGCTATTGAAATTTTACACTCTTTTTTACATAATCACAACATTCTTGGTTGAGGGTGGGCCAATAGTAGCTAAGGTGAAGGATATGTTTAGTGACTACTAGGCTACTAAAGTGTCCCCCATAGATCTCATCATGTGTTTCCTTGATGGCATGGGAAGCTTCATGGTTTCATACGCAACAAAGAAGGAAACTATTGAAACCATGTTTTTAAAGGATTCCCCTAAGGATGGTGTAATGAGAGGTACTCTAAACAAAGGCTCTTTAGGTATTTCTAGAGAGGTAAGGAGAAATGATACCTAGGTTAAGGTAGTTAAGATTTTGGTCATACCAAATGTCAAGGGAGGATTCTTTGACACTATAAATGGTAGGGAGACTAGATTGGTTATAGGAGGGAGTAGTAAAATGATGAATAGTGATAAGGATTTTGGAATTAGAAGGCTGAGAAGGGATCTGGGAAGCAAGGCAAGCCATCATATCTATGAATTTGTTAATAAATTAGGGAATGGATTAGACCAGGTAATGTTCGAATGATGTTAAGAGTTTGTCAACTAAAAGTTTATATTTTTTTCAAGACATCATTCTTACATTGATAATATTCATTAACTTGGTTGAACATAAGATGGGAATCACCAAAGACATAGATTGTCTGAATTCCCAAGGTTAGAGCAGTTCAAAGACCTATCACTAAGGCTTCATACCTAGCCATATTATTGGTACATTCAAAATCAAGTTTAAAAGATAGAGGAACGGATTCACAATAGAGAGGAGTGAGAATAAATATGGAACCCCCTCCTTATTGACACTTTGAGCCATCAAATAACATGGTCATTTAGTAGGCTATGCCATCTTCTTAAAAAAGAATCATGATAGACTCATCTAGAAAGGTAAGAGGATGTGGTTGGTTATTCAGTAAAGGAGATTTAGCTAGTTAGTTGGTAATGACCTACCCTTTAATCAACTTATACTAGAGGAATTCAATGTCAAATTTAGTTAGGAGTATGAGCCCTTATACATACACTAATTTTGGTATGGTTTGGAGTGCATGTACTTGAGTGGGTTAGTATGAATGATGACATAGGTTGTATGGTTAAGAAGGTAGTGGTGGATTTTGGTGGCCATGAAGTTTAATTCTAAGCAGAGTTTCTTGGTATATTTATACTAAGTCTCATATTATAAAATCATGTGGATAATGTAGTATACAACTTACTCTTTATGTTGTTTATCTTGGTGACCCAAAATTTCCCCTAAGGAATGGTCGATAGTAGAGATATATAGGTAAAAGGGGTGATCATTCTTAGGAAGAGTGAGGAAAGGTGGTGATAAAAGGTACTATTAGAGAGAATCAAATGCCTTTTGAAAATCACCATTTCATTTAAAAGAGACATCCTTCTTTAGAAGGTGATGCAAAGGTTGGCATTGGTCTGAAAGTTGAAAATTGAAATGATGAATGGATTGAAGTTTTCCTTGTAGGCTATGAAGCTACTTGAGGTTGGTTGGAGGAGGCATGTCCAAAATTTCTCTAACTTTAGTAGGGTCTACTCTAATTTCATGAAGAGAGATGATAAATCCAAGAATCTTTCCTGAAAGGACCCCAAAAATGCATTTCTTAAGATTAAGGTGAACATGATAATAGATGAAGCTTTCAAATATGATTGTAAAAACAATCAAGTGATTTGTTTGGGATTTTGGATTTATCAATAAGGTCATCCATATAGTCGTCTACAATCTTATGGATGATATCATGGAAGATATAAGTCATGGCACATTGGTAATTTGCACCATCATTATTTAACTTGAAAGGCATGAATCTATAGACAAAGGTTCCCCAAGGGGTGGTAAAGGTAGTTTTATACTAATCTTTAGGAGAAATCAAGACTTGATTATAACCTAAAAACCCATCCATGAGAGATAACATCACGTGGCCATTCATGAGATTAACAAGCTGGTAAATGTTAGGTATAGGAAAGTCATCCTTGGGGTAGGCAAGGTTAAGGTCACAAAATTCCACACAAATGTAGAGACCCCCAGTGACTTTGGTCATAGGTATAATATTTTATACCCATTGGGGGTATTGAATGGGTTGAATGAAGTTTACAGAGAGGAGATGCTAAATCTCTTCTTTAATGAGAAGGTCTATGTGAGGATACATGCATCAAAGTTTCTATTTAACAGTCTTGGCATCACGATGAGTGACTATGTTATGGGTAGGAATGGTGGGGTCAATACCAAGAATATCACTATAAAACCAAGTGAATGCTATATTGTGGTCTTGGAGGAAAGAGGACAAGTTTAGAAGCTCCTCGACATTCAATTATTGGCCCAATTTGACAATGTGGGGGTTGTCCAGTGTGCCCAAGTTTATATCCATGGTGGATTTATTTGACATGGTTAAGGCTTTAGGAGGAATGTATTTGTGGGTAGAATAATCCCCCACACTAAGGTAGGTAAGAATGGAATCATCATCTTGATGTTAGATGGTGTTAATGGTAAGAGAATCATTTTCTACCATTTTAGGGTGCATGAGTGGAAGGAATTTGGTTTGGCCACCCTTTTTGGTAGATGAGAGTGTTGAAACTAATGGTATTGACTAGAAAAAAAATTTATGGTAGATGATGTGAGGATCTTTAGGTAGGGAAAGTGGTTGGGCTGGATATCTTCCTCCCTAGTGGTAATGGGTTTAGGTTAATTGGTGGGTTCTTCAAGTGGTTCATACCCAAGGCCAAATGACTCATGAGGTTGTAAAGTTTTGATATGGGATAACTCATGAGGCCCTTGTTCATAAAGACCAAGGCCAAATCCTTTTCAAGCACATCTATGAAGATACAACTTAGAGAACTCTAGTTTGTTAAGATAGGAAAAGCTAGAGGTAAATGGTTGGATGGATGAAGTAGTGATAGGCGTTAGAAGTGGTTTATCAAGTCTCCCATAAATGAAATTTTTTTAATGTTCAAGGAGCCTGAAGTGGACTAGGGTTAGCCTAGATAGTCACAACTTACACTTCATGCTCAAATTATAAGGGTTCTTGAGTAAAAAATTATATTAGAATTCTCCTTCCACAAAATAAAAAAGGTTGGGAATGGTACAAGGCCCTACATAGATATAAAGGACAACTTTGCCTAAGGTAGTAGCCATGGTGTCATTGAAAGAATGAAGGACTGCTATGCTTTTAGACATGATGTTCATGGGTAAGTTCAACCAGTCATAGGCATGGGATGAGATAATATTGATGTTGACTCCTCCATCAATCATCACCCTCTTGATATAGGTTTTATTAATGTATGTCATAATTAAGAGGGGGGGATTAGAATCCTCTAGATAAATATAAGGTATTTATAAATCTTTGAAGGTGACAAGGTTGGAAGTTTGAAGGTCCCCAACAAAGGTGGCAAGAGGTTAAGGCTCATTGGTTTGGACCTTAATGGACTACAAGGCTTCTTTGAGTGTTTGGCATTGATGGGGAGAGGTAGAGACTAACTCATATAATCTTATTTTTTTTAGATTTTTGTGAAGTTTATTGAGGATAGCTTTTTGAACCGATATTGCATATGGGTTAGGGTATGGAGGGTTAGATGGAGAGGCACCTAAGATATACACCTTGGGTTTGTTCAAAGATATAAATGGTTAGGTATTATTTTCTTAGGAGTTTAAAGAGGGTTAATTCTAATGAATGGGCACCTTAGCCCTGCCTTTATCCTTCTATTAGGCCTGAAATTGGGTAACCATGTGAATAGTGTGGATAAGGGGGTTTTCTATATTAGGTGGTCACTTTGGTTCCTCATCTTTACTTTTGGGTGATTATAAATATTTGAAGGGTTGATTTGGTGGTTATATTGGCAATGGGGATGAAGGATATTTATCTGATAATAGATCATCATCTTCATACATGCTATGAACAAGTGTTTGGAGAGACTTATAGTTTTTGGTGTCATGTCCTAGTTCCCTATGGTATGTACATTTCAATTTATCATTAAACCAAGAGGTTTTGGTACATAAATGGTCAAAGGGTTTGATGGGTGGTAATCTTAAGAAATAAGTTTGTAAGAACCACTAGAGAATCGTTAAGTAATATTTGACTAAAGGTGGTAGAGATTTAGCAGTTTTTATTTTATGTGTTAAAGTAGAAGGTTGTGTGGACATAGGTTTAGTGGTAGGTATCTTAGGTAAAGTGGTATGATTTATTGATAATTTTTGTTTAGGTAACATGGTTGATGATATAGAGGTAGAGGAAGGCAAGGTAGGTAACTTAGGAATTGTCGGTGTAGTGAGGAAAGGTGTCTTAGAAAGCAAGTATGAAGGTGTGACTAATAAAGGTTGTGGGGTTTTGTTAAAAATGATGTAATTCATTTTCAAGTTAGAGGGATGAGGGCCCAAATGGAGGTCAAGGTTGAGGGAGGTAAAATTTGCATTTTTTGGCCCTTTGGTGGTTTTACTTCTTTAGTTATTTTAGTTATTGGTTTTGGAGGGGATTTGGTCACTTTAGTTATCTTGGTGGGTTTATGATTTTAAGGGTAAATTAATTTTGAGGAGATTTTGGTTTATTTTGTGAAGGTTTTAGTTGGTTTAGAAGGGCTAGTCTAGTTTACCAAAGAAGGGCTTAGAAGTTCTAGTTTGGTTCCCTTATCTTTGTCTTGACCTCTAATAGAAGGTTCTAAAATTATAAGTTTGGTGGATGGAGTTATCTTCTCTTGTGAGATAGCTTACAAAGAGGGAGTGGATATTTTTATAATAGGGGAGGTAGGTGTGGTATCCTCCAATGGAGGTGTGGGTATGTTGGCTTCCTTTGTGTGGGTATCCAAAGGAATAGAAAGCAATTTCTTCCCTTCCATTAGGGGGATGGGGAAAGAGGTAGTTGAGGTCATTTTTTCTTCAACAACAGGTTCATTAGTAACCACATTAATAGTATATGCCTCATGAGATGGGTCTAGTTTATTTTCATGGTAAGGGGTAGAAGGAGCATGATTAGGAAAAGTCTTGTAGAATATGTCAATTGCCTGGTTTAGTGGTGCATTAGGATTGTCTAATGTAAGCTCCCCCTTGTCAATGAGGGATTGGATAAGGTATTAAAAGAGCATCATTGTGTGAAATCAAGTAGAATGAATGCTTAAATTCTCTTAAATGTTGTTGAGGGTCTTCTTTACTATTAAACTTGATAAATTTTAGAAGTTCCCATTTGGATGAATAAGGTCTAATGGGGATTGAAGGGTGAATACGCTCATTGTAAATTTGATCATAGGATAGGAGATTATGGGCTCTAGAGATGGAAGACTCAAGGGTAGTAATTTTTTCCATGATTAACTTTATTAATTTTTTTCGAGGTTGTTGGGATGCATATTTATATGGTATGTTATATTGAGGTTGGGAAATGTGTGAATAGCTAGTAGATGGTTGAGATGACTCTACATATTGGTATATGGTGTTTGGAGGTTTGGTGGAAGATATATATTGGTATTTAAATGTTAATGGTTAGGTAGAGTTAGGTGGTTGGATAGCAGGCATATATCCTTATGGGTTATGAAGATAGATAAAGGTTGCATGTTAGGTTGAGGTGGTGGTTGGGTTAGTGGCTGATGGAAGGGTGGTGAATCTTGTGTTGATTGGTGGTAACATGGAGGGTATGGATACCATAAATATTGGAATTGGAGTAGTGTTTGATGGATTGGAGGTAACTAGAGGAAGATGGGTAGAGTTAGAGGTAGGAACTCCTATTTTAGGGGAGTGATTAGTAAGAGGTATAAGAGAAGTGGTAGCTTGGATTGGTGGGTTAGTTTTGAGGGAGTTATTGGTTGATGATAACATTTTGAAAACTCTAGGTTGAGTATCTCCTATGGTAGTGGAGGTATTACCCATGAGATGGAGAGACCTACCATAAGGTGGATCTATGGGTTGGGTCAAAACCAAGATTTGGTAAGACATGGTTCTTAGGTAGTGTTGTAAGTCTATATGGTTATTATTTAGAGAAGTGTAAAAATATGCATCTCCTAGGACTACATAAGTAGGAATTCTTAGAGAGTGAGGGGATTTTATAGGTTCAGAAGTGTGTTCCATAGATGAAGAGGTGGAAGTTGATGATGGTTGATTTGGTGGTGGGTTTTTTTCCTTGATGTCCTTTTATTGTTGGCAAGTGAGAACCATATAAGAAGTTAAGAAAAGGATGATATGTTCTCACACCTCAAACAAAGAGAAATAAAAAAATACTCAAGGAAAAAAATGCATTCACTAAGAGTGCATTAAATCCTAAGATTCTTTTTTATCTCTCTTTTGGCTTATGGCTTAGAAAAGCGTGAAGAGAAAATTGGCTTGAATAGGTCTTAAACAAGTTAGTCTATGTTTGGTTTTGGGTTATGTTTAGAAAATCAAGGAGAAGTTTGTAATATATCGAGTACATATCTTAGTTCTTTGGGATTACTCTGCTAACTTTATGATCCTATAGCCAGTATGGGTGCTTAGCCAATATATATCAATTACCATAGTTTATACTCAACCAGAGAGCAGAGTTGCCTTATTGATTAAATCCAAGTACAATAATCAAGAAAGGGTAAGGTGATCTATTAGGTGATGAAATCCTAGTCAGGACTTGTCTCGAGTTAGTTTTATATTTTTTTTTTGTGCAAGTGGTTTGGTTGTATAAATTATTTATACTACAGTTAATTTTCTTTGCTTAATTAATTTAGGTTGCTTAATTAATCTAGGTGAATTAGAAACAAGCAAGCAAAGAATGGATGTAAGGTTTATTTTAAAGCCAAAATAAAATTTTAGATTTCTTTAAAGGCATACAAAATATCTAAATTCAAGATGAGAATACAATTCCTAATATTAGGATAATTGATTTTTTTATTTCTTTTTAAAAATTTAAGGAAAATAGACTTTGAGTTCTTTAAAATAAAAATGCAACTAAAACTTGTTTTTTTGCTTTTTATTAAGAAGGAAGGAAAGTTTAATTTTCATATAATACAACTAAATAACTTTCACTAATGAAATTATAAATTTATTAAAACATATATGAACCCAATAAAACTCAAGGGCCCCATTGGGTGTGCCAAAATATTTATGTCTAATTTTTGCTTTTTCTTAAGTGTGATAAGAAGAAATTAGTGGAGAAGGGTATGTAGAAGAATACATGTTGAATGCATGCATGTTAAATCTAGAATTTGTGATAAATCATCTTTGGATAGGGAATAATGACCTATAATTATAAATCACTACCACAAAACTTATTGGTTAGACAAGTAGTTATATGGATTGCCTAGCGTGAGCTAGATCCTAGATGCGAAAGCTTTCTAAGAGGCTATCAATCCACCTTATTTAAACACTTAAGATGGTAAATTAAAATATAAATATTTTATTAAAATTACGTAGAATTTAAACTAAGAACAAAAAATAATATAAAATTAATTAATAAAACTAAATTCTTTGCTTAGATGGCTAAAATAATGCAACTAGTTTAAATAATGCTAATGCTGAAAATCGATTAAAACAAAGTTATGGTTTTTGGTTTGAATTGATTTGATAAAATTTAAAAAAATGATTTATTTTGGGTTTTGAAATGTTTGGGATGGTGAAGGGAAATATGTTCAAGAAAACAAGAGGGATAAATTGTCAAAAAGAGGGCCAAGAAGGCAAAAGGGCAAATGGTCAAAATAAGGCCAAGAATGCGAAGGGGTAAAGGGTGATCAAGAGGGAAAAGAGATATGGGTAAGAGGATAAAATTAAAAGAGGGTAAATAAGGAATCAAGTGAAATAATAATTCCAAAGGGAAAGGAATTAATAAATTAAGATAGCTAAACAACAAGATTACCTCAATTCTTGAAGATGTTTGTTGATGAAGATTGGCTTGTTGAAGATCCGTGATGATTTTGGTAGAGTTTCATTGCTCATGTTATTTTATTCCAAGATGTGTATGACTTAAAAAATTATAACCTCCTTAAAAAACTTTCAACAATATGTTAATAACAAAATACTAACTTCCCACTTAACCTTGGGTGAAGGAGAGGGAGGGTATTTATAGCATTTGTTGTGAAAAATCATCCCAAAATAGGAATAATAGAAGTATGGTGCCATTTTACATGTGGTGCATGAATGAGTAAAATATTAGGTTGGTTAGGATTCCCATTTGGGTTAGTGAGTCTCCCACATTTCACATAGATCTAATTTTGAATGGGAATCATGCACATGGGTTTAAATGGGACCAAAGACTTTTCACCACCCTTACTTATCTTCATTCAAGAATTTAAAGAGATGGTACACAAAATGTGGTTCCATTTTACATTTGGTGCATAAATTATTCAAAAATGAGGTTGGTGGTGATTCCTATTTGGGTTGGTGAGTCTCCCATTTGGGTTAAAAAGTCAAAAATTGGTGCCCTTTGTCTTTCCCAAAGCACTAAAGAGGTAGGTATCTCATTTTGAAGGCTAATTTCATGTGTGAAGGAAAAATACATGTTTAATTATGGCCTATTAATGGTAAATTCACCAGATTTAAATGGGGGTCCCTTGCGATGCTTAAATGAGGTCATTAAGCACCTTGGTAAAGAGTCTCGGATGGGGTATGATGCCCTACATCAACCCACCTCACTTATAAGCCATGTCACTTGTCATATCACCTTCCATGTCACTTACCATATCACATTCCATGTCACATGATATGTCACTTTCCATGTCACATGCCATGTTACTTTCAATGTCATATGTCATGTCATCATGAATAGTGATAGTGGGTCCCACAGTGAATACTGATAGTGAATAGTACTTTTGAATATTACTTTCAAATACTATTTTTGAATAGGAGAATAATGATTTGGTTAGGTTAAGAAGGTTTGGTTAAGTGTTAAGAATATTTATGAGGTCTTTAGGGGTTCTTGAGGTATATAGTCATTGAAAACTATAAGTGTGCAATTTTAGAGTGTCCACATGCATTACTATAATTGGGTGGATGGAGGTTCTCATGGATCTTGATAGGGGTACTTGTAGACATGTGGGAGAATTAAAAAATATTTAAATGGGACTTAACCTTATTGTCATAAATATACAAAGAGTTTTAAGGGTGGAGGATATAGTAGTTGTATGGGCTAGATGTTACCTATGCATTGTAGTGTTCAACATATGAGCACATCTAATTAATGTATCCATCAAGGCTACCATGGATGGGTTGGCAATGGTTTGCTTATAGTGTTGTCTTTTTGAGATGGAGGGATGATTTATCCAATCCACATGGGGATGGTAGATTCTAGGATTTAATTTTTTATAGATAAGTGTTTTAGGAGCTGGAGGAGGATGAGGTCATATGTAGGCCTTATGCTCGATTTCCAACATGGCCAAGGATGGAGATGGAGTTGGTGGTGTGACATAAATCTAGGTGGTTGTGGGGGAGATTCCTAGATCATGTGGATATCTTTTATCTTAGACACATAATTATAGTTTGGAATATGACAAGATCTTCCTGAGGCACCTTAGGTTTATATGAGATATGACACAAAGGTGGAACTACCTGAGCCACAGGTTATAAGGCTAGAGTAGCTAGATAATGAGGAGCTAGAGAGAGAGGGGATAGGTGATTCCAAGGTGATAGAGGCATGTTTATTATTATGTGTATATCAATGTGGAGGGAGGATATAGGGTGGTGCACTAGAGGTAGGAGATGGAGGATGTGGATATGGAAGATATAGAGGTTTCAAGATGAGATGGGGAAGGGGGTGGGGACATATAGGATATTATGTATGAGAAGGATACAGTTTATGAATAATACTCTAGAGTTTTTTTTTAGCATGACAAGATACAAGCACAATTGATATAGTTACAAGGGTATTATGATGCATTGCAATAGAGCTATGATGATCCATGTTCAACATGATACAAATATCATGAACAAAGCAAGAGGCTCTAGGTAATAACATGTGTAGTAGTGGGAGAAGTATCATGGTACACTATAGGGGGAAGGGGATAGGGAATGAGGATGGGGCCTCTAGGGATCATGAGCTTGGATAGATATCATTATGTGGTAGTAAATATGTAGTATTATGAATAGATTGTTATAGATCATTTACTAGAGGTTACTAGATATGCTAGCCACATAGCTAGGTAGGTTCAAACTCCATGAAGGGCACAAATGACTACAACTAGTATGGGTAATGTGCTATAGGATAGGGATAGGAGGGATGGATGAGGAGATGAAGAGGAGAGTAGGGGAGGTGGGATGGATATCCACCTCAACTAGATTCAGTTTACTGAGTATCCATGTATATGGCTAACTACATGTACTGACCTTTATACATATTACACATTATGACACTTTTTAATGTACATTTGATTTGTGGATATATATTCATGATTACATATTATTCACACTTAATATATAAGCTTTTGTTACATGATTATGGATTTGGATTATGTGTATTATATTTATATAGCATTTGATTTAATTTGCATCATGTATTAAATTGATTGTGCAGTGTTTTCATGGTTTATGATATTTAAATTATCTGATGTAGCTTTTATATTGATTATGGACTCATATGTGTGTGTTTTAAATTAATTGGTAGTGGATTATGGATTTTTATTTGCATGTGATAATTTATGATATTTTATGGATTTGTGATATATTTTTCTATGGGTGTTATATTACATGAATGGTAATTATATGGCTTATATTTTTTATTATACTTATTAGATTATATGTATGGGATTTTATATCATGGTTGATTATGGATTATGTATATTTTACATGGATTAAATTTGTTATATAACTGGTCAAGGATGCATGACTTGTAATTGGCTAGGACCCTAACCAATGTTAGGCCCCTTGATCCTTTGCATATATGCATTTTACCTAATGTTAAATAAAAATTCTTAACAATATCTTGTAAACCAAATTCATAAATCCTTGTTTTTAAATAAATGGGATTACAAGAATGGGGAAATGCTTAATTCTCTAGAAATACACATATAATTTTATGTTTTAAGCTCTTTAACCTCCAGATAATCCATAGATGACTGTAGACTAATCAATGTGATAAGTCTACAAATTTAAAGAAATATGATCAACGTGAGAAGATTTCATGGGATTTTGATTTCATAATTTTTTACATGATTTGATTAGAATAGGAAACTGATCAATGTTTTAAGTTTACTAAATCATAGTTACATAGCCATCCTTTAAGGGAATGGTCTATTTATTTAGATATGTGTATTTTATAAACTATCCTTTGAAGGATTAGTCTACAATTTTGCCATTATTTTGTGATAACTTTCCTTCAAGGGATCAATCTATCTTTTATTCTTTTTTTTTTTTTTGATATCCCAAATTTTTTTGTTATGGATTAGATCCAAGGTTTTTTTATAATCCAAGAATTAGGGCCATATGCCATTCCCTTCGAACAAGTTTTTAGGGTGATGAGTTATTAAGAGATAATGATTTGGAACTCTAATCTTTTTTAGATTGAACCAATCCATATTAACATGCTTATAAACAAATATAGGGTGTTCATATTTAAGGATAAAACTAGTATGATGCCATAAATCCACTTGATTCCTAATTATTATGAGGTATGTTAAAGATAAGGGATAGGATTTTATGAGAGCTTATGTTGACTAGAGTTTCTAATAGGATTATTAATAGTGAAAAGGATGAAGATGCAAATCATTAAGAGGCTCATGTTTTGGTTTTCCATCAATGGAGGTCAAATTATATGCCATAGATCCATATTTATGAGTGATAACATAGGGTCCAAGATAATTAGGAGAAAAATTTTCCTATTTGCTTCTTTCCATATTTGTGACATGTTGATTTTATTTAATGATAAGGTTGGAAATATTAAATTCTCATTCCTTTAAATGTTTATTATATGCATGTTTTATTCATTCTTGATATGCATGAAGGTGATCAAGGGTTATGGCTCAATGATCATCTATAATTTCTAGCTGTACTAATTGATCTTAATAATAATCCTCTTAAAAATTGGTATCTTTTAGAGATATTCTAAGGTAAGGAATTTGGACTTCGAGGGGGAGAAATACTTCAGTACCATAGAACAAATAAAAAGGGTTAGATCTTATAGGTGTTTCAATAATAGTTTGATAATACCACAAATAAAAATGTATGATAAAATCCAAGTCTTTCTAGACTCTGACTATTTTTGTTAACATCTTGACAAGGGTTTTGTTTGATGATTTGGCTTGTCCATTATATTATGAATAATAAGGTGACAAGAAACTCAACTTAATGATAAATTATTCACACAACTTTTTGACTTGTTTATTTTTAAAATATTTCCCATTTCTATAATCATTTTATATAAGACACCAAAATGACATATGATGCGATGATAAAAAAATCAGCAGTCGTATTTGCCTTGGTTAAAATAAGGGGAATTGATTCGACCCACTTAGTGAAATACTCAATAGCAGTAATGATAAAGCTATGTCACTGGGAAGATTTGGGATTAATTTACCCTATCGGGTCTAAACTACATTGGGAAAAAGGAAAAAATTCCCTGGCTACTTGTAATGCATGACTAGGGATGTGGGATAAGTTAGCATGTTATTGACACTTCACACATTTCTTGACATACTCAAAATAGTCATGATTTATAGTGTGCCAATATTATCCTAATTGAATAATTATCTTGGAAATAGTTAAACCACTAAAATGGCCACCCCATATTCCATCATGAGTTTCTTTGACTGTGAGACTTGATTCATATTTATGGAGACAATAGAGGAGAACATCATCAAACCCCCAATTATATAGCACACCCCCTAGTATTATGTACTAGGGATTTCACTACCAAAAAGCATACTTATAATTTTTGGATAAATATAAAGCAATAATGTCTTTAGATAAATAATCAAATATCTATGTGTACCATAGATCCTCATGGTTTTATTCTATAGCATGGATAGAAGGAAGATCTATTTTGTTTTAAGAAGGTTGATTGACCTTGTGAATAAGGAAAAACATTTTAGAATCCTTGGAAGAGGATCAAATAAAGGAGGCCAAGGAATCTATGGTATCAACAAACTTATTGATTGACCAATGAGTGGTCTAGATGACATAATGGTTAAAGGTGGATAACAACTATTCTAATAACATCTTATACCTATGGAGGATGTTATTCTTACACTGATATATGCTAGTTATTTGATTTATGACCAATTGGGAGTCCCCAAAGATATGAAGTAACTTAAATCCTAGAGCTAAATCTATTTATAAACCTATAATTAAATCTTCATATTGTTCCATCTTATTAGTACAATCAAAATTGAGTTTAAAATATAGGGGGATAGGAATGCCTTCAGGTGGTATTATAATAATCCTTGCTTCCCCACCACTTTCACATTTAGATCCATTAAAAATCAATGTCGCTTGATATTTGATATGTTCCTAGGATGTGGAGACTATAGCTTCATCATTGAATTCATATCTAGATGGAAGCTTATCAGCAAAGGTTAATTTAGCCAATTGATCAACACTAATCTTACCCTTAATTTACTTTTGGTTAAGGAACTCAAGATCAAAATTAGTGAGTATAACTAGCCATCTTTCCATCCATTGATTCTAATAGGGTTTTAAGTGCATGAATTTAAGAGGATCGGTATTGGTAATCACATAAGTCTTGTGATCAATCAAATAGTGGTGAATCTTGAAAGTTAAAAAAACTAGGGCTAAGCATAGTCTTTTAATGTGCACGTAATGAGTTTCATACTCAACCAAAGTATGGCTTATATCATAAACTACTTGCTCTCTATGTTGATAGTCTTGATGGGTAAGAATTTCACCTAATGCATGATTTTTAGCCAAGATATATAAGTAGAATGGCTTATCATCTTCTAATGAATTTTGGACAAAAAATTTCAACATGTTACAACTTTCAATATCATGTCCCACTATTTTATGGTACACACATTTCTTCCTTTACCAATACCATACCAATTTTTGAACTTGGGGGTTGATAGGTTTTATGGGTGGTAATGTGATAAGGGAAGTTTTAAGGAGTTGATAGATAATATTAGAGTAAGACCCAAATAATGGATATTGGTTGGGTTTTTTAACCCTCCAAGACATTGGCATGGAAGTTTCATTGACTTTCAAGTCTTCATTCTTCACACTGATTATTCAAAAATTCCCCATAAAGGGTACTTTATGTTTGAGATAAGACTTACACCTAGGTTATATGGGTAATAAGTAGTTAATGAATTATGAATTGGAATTACTACTATGGAAATATACCTTTGTAATGTCATAATCTCTTTATAAGAGGATTTCATAATGGTGGTTTTTCATCTCACTGAAGGATGAGGTCCCAATATGGATGTTCAAATTCAAATTAGTGGCAGAGCCATTTTACTTTTTCAAACCTAGTCAGAAGTTTTAGGGATATCCTCTTTAGGGATTTTGATTCTTATGGGAGGATGTTACAAGGATTTACTTCATGATGCCCCAAGGTTTTTTTTTCCACTTCCTGAATACTTTCCCCTAATTTCTCTCTTTACAAGATTTGGTTCAACCTGAGCTATAAAGGAAGCTGGTCTTGGATTTTGTTAACATAATTTAAAAGTCCCATTAGGAGGGATTAATCTATAGGGGATGGGTATGATATAAGAAGGTGTTATAGTGACTAAAGGTGTGGTATGTGTATCTTATATGATATCCAAACAAGTATCTTCCTTGATAGATTTCTCATCATTCATTTTTATTTGATTGTCTTGAATGGGTTTAGGTAATGGTTCCTCAAGAGGATCCCAAAAAATGAGATATCAAAATCTTGAGTGAGTCTTGGGGACAACTCTACTTGATTTGGAAGGTTTGAAATCATCTCCTATAAGGAGATTTAGGATTTTAATTATCATGGAAGGTGATTCAGAAGCACTACCTACCTCTTTAGGTATAAGTTGATCATAGATTGTACTAATTATTATCATCAAATATTTCACCCTAGAGTTGGTTTTTCAAGATTAATATAATATTTTGGAAACATTGGAATACCTTTATGCCTATTGGTTGCCTCTAATAGAGGTAGACCTCTAGGTTTAAGGGCTAACTCCATAGATTGATCCTTGAATGCTTATCACCTAAACTAACTATTTGCTTGGATGAAAAGGGATATAAGTGACATGAAAATAAATTATTATAAAGAGGTTTATGACCAAAAATATATCCACTATATTACCATATAAGTACACTATAAAATATGACCTACAACACTAGTCTTAAAATCTTGAATTGCTCTAAAATTAGTAATTCAAACATGGAGGTGATATGCATTGAATTACTCAAGGTGAGTAAAATAGAGATATTTTTTTAGACACTAAGGATAATTATACACTTTAAAATAATAAAAAACACTATATACACTTCATGTGACTTGTTAGAGTGAGAACCACTTGCACTAAATATGAAAGGATAAAGAGAAGGCAATGATTGGTACCTATCACTAGACACTTCACTATACATCACTTCACACGCTTAGAAAATAAAGTCATTAAATTAAAAATATATTTCAAATATTATTTAAAATTAAAAATACAACATAAAACCATTAGTACTTTGTCATACTAGTTGTGGATTAGATTTTAAGAGCCAAAATGGTTTTCATTTATAGAGCATGTGAGAGGAAAGAGAAGAAGTGGAGCTCAAGGGTCACAAGAAAAAGTGTCAAGTGATGATGGATAGTTATATTATAGGAGAATGAAGTGGATAATATAGGTCTATAAGCTCTTCTTGGACAAGTGCCCATCTAAATCATCAAACTCTCCAAAACTAGTGTAGAGACCCTTCAATTGCCTTCTTTAAACTGTCTTCATGACTAAGCATATTTTGAGTGCTTGAAAATAGAATAAGGAGAGTTGAAACATGTGAAATATATTAGGTAGTTTAAAAAAATTCCATTATATTCATCATATGTGTCCCTAACTACTATTTATCTTCTATACACTTGTAATCACCATATATAGTCATTTATTAGTCTTTTAGGCCTCATTCTTCACACTTGTCATCCAAAAATCCTTTAGTTGATAAATAAAATATATTTAATAGGTATTAAGACACTTTTATACATTATCTCTACCTTCCATTCCATGAATTAGACCTTAAAAGGCTCCAAAAATAGATTTCTCACTCTCTCACCTGACAGTCACTCCTTATATTCAATCTCTATCTAAGACTGTCTATGTTGGATGGTATAGTAGAGATGTTTCCATGCCAAAACATGGTGATAAATGAATATTTAGACTTATAATAGGTTAAAATTGAACCCTTCCAATGGATCTCACTTCTTCATCTTCTTTTATACTTACAAAATAATCACAAACTTACAAAAAGCCATGTTTTACACCTTATCCGTATAAGTAAGGTATAGACCAATTGGATGCCATGAAACCTGTGAGAGTCCTCCACAAGTAAAAAACCATTTCCAATCCATTTTACCACTTTTTAATGCATCTCCATTTGTATTTATTCCATCAAGTCTTAAACAATGGTTTAGGAGGGTTTTTAGTGGTTTAGACTATTAGTAGTTGTTCATAAAAACCAAACATTAAAACTCACTAAAAATCTCACTAAGTTTAATCCTTAAAACCTCCTAAAATTTTCCCAACTACTTAGGTCATCATGAAATTAATATGTATAGGTGTTAATGCTTGAAGATGGTCTCTCAAGCTTTAGAGTACATTTTGGGTACCCTTGAGGTGATCTTAAGCCAAAAATCACCCATATGTGATGTTAGTCTATAAATATTGTTAAAAATGATCCTATATCTCCCCTTAAAGGTCATAAAATAGACTATAATTGTCATATGGCCCTAGAAAAGGAATTAAGCATAATTAGGGCTTAGGCATAATCTAGGCCTAATAGGCTTGGTTGTGTTCTTATGTGTTTAGGACTACTACTAAGTTTTAATGATGACTATAGATTATTATACACCTTTATAAATTCTCAAATAAACATTACACACCATTATAAATGACTTTCCATCTCATGACCATACCATTTACCTACCCTCTATGCAGTCTTCTCACTTCTAGATTGTGCTTTGTCTGAGACAAAATATAGAGCATATCCCCTATTTGATTGGTCAATATGAGGATATGGAGGGATATAATATGTATTTAGTACATTATAAACTATTTCTAGGGCTGGATCACATTTATAGGGTCCTCAAATTCACAAAATTTAAGGCAAACCTATAAGATTGCGTATTGTGTAGGGTTTTTCGATTGACTATGGATTGAGATTTGAACCTTATTTTCTCTAAGAATCATGTGATATGGTTTATGGAAATATTTTTAAGGTGATCCTATCATGATAAATTCATCACCAACCTCTACCAACCTTCTCAATTGACCTCTCTCCACTAGATCAAGCCTAGTCTGTCTATTATGGCAAATTGTAGGTGCTACTTCTTATATAACTGAGGCAATTATAGGTGATATTCAACACTTGGACCTTGAATTTCATGTCCTAAGATCTTATCAAGGTCATTAGGTCATTTCAAAATAAATGATTCACCATGCCTACAAGTTATGATTGTTATGTCTCGTTATCAATCTATCGTTGGTCTCCATATTGACTATAGATGCTTACCCTAGGAAAAGAGATTCTTAGAGGTGATGTGTGCCTCTTGACACTAGATTTCACCTTCCTTGATTCTTATTTAGGTTAGTCAAAATTTTCCACCTATATGATGTTATTTCATGCCATTGAAGCCATATATTCACTCCATACTATAGGTCACAACAGTCTTAGACCTTGCTTTTAGTCATATTAGCATAGTGGTTTCTGAGTATCACAAGCCAAAACCTACCTGAGTAAGAAACCCTTCAAAAATATTCATATATTGATCAATAAACCATATTTTTTCAATTAATTTTCCCTATTTTTGGTTTACATGATAGAAACATTTGACCATGTGTAGACCTCAATACATTCTATTATAGAGTGGCATAGAATATGAGCCAAAATGTGATTTGGAGAGGTTAAGGTAACCAATATCTCAAATGCAAATTTTCCAAACTATGCACATGGACATAGGTATGTTTTCCATATAATGACTCATTATTATCGTCATGACTCTCTTAATCCCCTCATAATTGATGAAGGTTTCAACTAAGTTTAGACACCTCTATATTAACAATGTTCTACCTCTATAGATTACACTCTAACCCCTGTTGGAAACATCTATAGGTACTACTATATGATCTACATCTATGTGTGTTAAAATAGTTTCTCACAACAAATTTATAGTCACTTGTAATAGTTTAAATTCATTTCTTCCACTTTAAACTCCTTATAAACATCTTAAAGTCTTCAAGTGTCATGCACATGACTGCATAGGGCTCCTTTATACCTGACTATAGGTGAGAGTCATAGGGTTTCTTGACTATGATTAATTATTAGACCTTTCTCATCACCAAGGGATATTATTGAGACTTATCCTGAAAATAATTAAATGGCCACCATGATTAAGATATTGGGAGCAACATATCACCCTTATTTTGAAGATCAAAATAGGAAAAAAATATTTTTAATTATTGAATCCACTGTCTATAGACCTCAGTGTGTCTTCCAATAGAAATATGAGATGTTATTACAAAATTTATTCACACCACAAATGAAAATTATCTTAAAAATAACATGATAATGAATATCATTCTCTACCAAAACACACACAATGCTTAGAATCATCAAATTGTACAAGTAAATGAGAAAACTTGTAGGTGATAGGAATGTGCAGTTAGTTTTGAGCAATAACATTCTTAAAGATGATTCATGGAGTATATTCCAAAAAAATTCAAACAATTTACATTTAATGAGAACCCATTATGAGTTTTAAGATCCACCAAAATCACTCCCTTTGACTCTATCTAACCTGTCCATACCAATAGAAAAATTGTTGACCTATTTGACCTTGCACAAGAGAGTGATATAAAAGGTAAATTAATTTCACTCAATTTAGAGACTATAAAAGAAAAATTAACATTTATATGAGTTTTTTGAATCTAAATTAACATAATTAAGCATCCCACACATGCCGAACTATTGTACAGTCTGTATAACCTTCATAAACTCCTCTTTTTACAAGATATCTTTTTGTTTTCAATATTTAAGCCTACCAAATTCAGTTATATAAATGAAAACTACAAATTTTTTACATCATACACATTTAATAACACCTTGACACACTTTTATTCCCATGGTAACCATATAAGTCTATTAAATGACTCAAAAGTGACCTTTTATGACATAAAATGACACTAAGGGTAAATAAGAAACATGACCAAGGCTAAAAACACATTAAGTGACCTTATGAAGACCATAATACACATTTTAAATTCTAGTAGACCCTTATGAAAAATTTTAATATATAGTGGGTTGACCTAATTTAACTTGTGGTCAAATTAGTCAACACTTATCACATGGGTCTCATGGTTTGAGGTGCATCCCAGGTTAGTCTGTATGAAATTAGACGTAGTGGTATGGTTGGAGAATGGTTGAATAAATATATATATGGATTGATTAGGAGGATAATTAGGGTTATCTCATTGTTAATTCCTAAAACTCTCACTTAAGGTTAAATAGCCTCTATTGGAAACTTTATAGGTGTGGGACTGAATTATGATCTATAAAGTAACCTCAGAGGTTTTAGAAGCCAACTCTTCAATTGATCTTGGGGACAAAAAGGGATAAGAGAGAAATGAAAATAATAATGCAATAAAACTAAGGTGGTACATGAATATATTTAAATAATTAGTCTATAATTTCAAAAACTAGATTGAATCATTGAACACTACAGACTACAAAGGAACATAAAACATGAATTAAAGTCTATGATGCAAACAAGGATTAATACTATAGAAGTAGAAGAAATGGAATAAAAAGAAACAATATTTTTTCACTCAAATAGACACAGAACACCACATCCTCTTAGTTTTTTAAGTGGATAATAGAATAAAAAAGGCCTCAAGGGAACAATATAAAATGTCCAATCACACCTATGAGGGGAACTTACTAAGGTTATAGAATGAAAAAATTACTAGCTACTGATACTCCTATTTTATTACAAATGGATATTTTCCAAAATAGAAAAATAAAAATTAAATGATAACCAACCCCTTCAAAAATGGGTAAGCCTAGAATATATAATTAAAGTAACTTCTTACAAGAATGACACCTAAAAGTCCTAGCATCATGGTAATGATGATGTTGTTACAACTCAATGAAAGACTCAGGATCATGAGTGTAATTATCCTTCAAATCCTAGATATATCACAATTGTACTATCTTTTTATGGTCATGATGCTCAAGAAGATCATAGTGATACCACATGTCCATCTCTAGAGTCATCTCTGATATGTCATTAAGGATAGAGATCCACTTACCCTGGCCAATGGTGTGACTCTTAACTATGACAAGAAAACCTTGCCTCTGATGAGTGTGATGATGACACAAGGAAAGGCTCACCTCCTCCTAGTCATAACCACATGTTCAGTTCCATTCATTTCTTCACTAACTAATGTCATTTCTTGAAGGCTTGTCAAAAAATAAACCACTCTTGGATAAGTGGTATGATTCCATGTGTCAAGGAGATAGTTCTTTGAATGGTAGGCTGGGAACTTCCTTGTAAAAATTAGCATGAAGGTTCCGTGTGGATAAATTGCATTTGCCTTGATAACTACTTGATGGGTCTCACCCATAACCTTATTATCCAATGGAATTGTTTTAAAATTTTGCCAAAATGAAATAACCTCAAATGGGACATGGGTTTTTATGTGTCAATCTAGCACTACTTTGAGATGAGTTAAGGATTTATTCATGCTAAATAATACCATACTACCATGTGTCAAAAGTAGAGGGAGGACAATACTTAGGTAAAATATACAAAAAGGGTCCCTAAGAAAGGAAGGGGATGAAAGGCAACTGCTAGATATGTAGAGCAAGCATGAGACTAAATGTGAGCTACTCAAGATAATTGAAAGGATAGATTTCAATCCATAATACTTAGTGACTCATAGTGGTATCCACCTATAGATAATAAAATCCAAAAATTTGGTATGTGGACTAGTCAAGGAAAAGTTTTTAAAATAGGAGGAAGGTCTGTGAACTTACAAATTTTGGAGAGTCATCTACAAGGGTGCCCATTCTTACTCCTTAGGTTGGGCCTTCTTCCTAAGATCCTTAGAAGCTCTATATAGATCAATAATCTCCTTGAAGGAGATGTTACCCAAACCCTATACTACCACTAGCATCTAAAATTCTAGCTAGGTGAGTGGCTAAAATATTTTCTCCACTTCAAAGACACCAGATGATTGACTGAGACCCATGAACATGGTCTAGTCATTATGTTTCTACTCTAGTATCACTTTGATTTGGTCCTCTGGTAGGATGTTAATATCTACCAAAAATAGGAAGGGGAGTCCTAATAGGACTGGTTATTTAATGTGTACCTATCTATCTTGGGATACTTTTTATAAAGAATGAAATAATGCCTTACACTTAGTAGTTACCTTATTGTAGCTTATAAATTATTTAACCTTTATTATTTTTTGTCTCTGATCAACCACCCTCATTGCCTATAATATTTCATCTAATTTGCTATAAAGATTTTAGATGAGGAGTTGTGTATATTGTACCTTAGGGGTTATGAAATCAATGACCTGGTTGATGGATGTGCTTACTTGGGAGCTCAACTTTTATGAATCTATGATGAAGGTGAGGGTTAGCTTCAGGTTTGTGATTGTTCCGTTAATCCTCTCCTAATAGGATATGTATAGTTATTGGATTAATGGTAGGATCTCCACTATCTAAGAGTGGGTAGTGAGGTCATTCTTTAGCTATGATATTTTTTGGTCCTTAATTGAGGACTCCTTTTATGCCTACTATTGTATTTATATATATGCCTGATTAAAATCTAAGAGATTTTGATTGTTCTGTGCAAATTCTTCTTCCTTATCCCATAGTTTGGCCTCTATAACTACTCATAGTTTGGATTCCATTTAGAATCTCTCATTAGAGGCTTGGTATCTATAATGACCTTTGTCTATATTTTTTATGTTTGACACCTATTCCTTTGGCTAAGTAGGGGTAGAAGTGTATGACTTTCTTATCACATATGGGGGGAATGCATCCTTGGCTAGTGAATCATGGGTTCTCTATTTTCTTATATTCTTCTTGCCTCCTAATAAATATGTTGAAGTCTCCATCTCAATAATTATTCTTTAAAATCACTCTCTATTCACAAATAAAATATTAGGTCAATTAATTTTGCTCATAGGTTCTCACAATTCTCAACTCAGCTCTCTCTACTCTTTTTATTTTACTCAATTACTCAATGCTCTCAAAAATATAGATGTGTTTAAGTGTTTAAATAGATGAAAGGATGGGTATTTATATGTCAATGCTCCTCAATGAAATAATCATAGAATATTTTGAATTTTTGGCTCCATAAATGTTAAGGGAAACACACACACTTGAGGAGTAAATTGTAAGAGATTTGTTGTGATCCTTATGGGGAATCATGCAATACAGAGAATCCAACATTAATGGCAATAGAGATGAGTAGATAATTGTATTTTAGAGAAGGTTTTTAAAATTTAGGGAGGTTAAGGAAAGGACACATGGTAATGAGAGGAGCCACTTGTGCCAATGACACTTATTTTAAAGGAAACAACAATAGAAAGGGGAACATATAAGCAAAAGGACAAACTAATTAACTATGTATAAGGGGGAGGTGGGTCAACTAGTTTAAATGTTTCAAATCAATCCTATTAATTGGGATTTCTAATGCATTACCTTCTACATTTTCTAGCTTGAAAGCATTTCCCTATCTATCACTAATGATGTAGAATGGTCCTCCCCATAAATAATCAAACTTCACATGTTCTCCCAGCTTGACATCTCTTTGATCATACTTGAAAACCAAATCCTTAGGTCTAAATCCTAGGTCTAACATTTTATTATCAAACCACAGCTTGACCACTTACTACTGGGTGATTTTTGCATCACTTTCCTACTCTCTTGCCTCTTTGAGGCTAGGTAGCTATGTGATCCTAACCTCCATCACTGCATTTTTCATAAGCTCAATAGCTTTTAGAAGCTATAAGGTGGGGATCTCTGATGACATAGACATAACTACCTCTTTCCTATATATGAGTTCATATGAGGAAGATTTTAGGATCTACTTAGAAGTGATGTAGTCCACCCATAGGGCCATTTTTAAATGCATGTGTCAATCCCTTTATTGGTCATCGCCCATCCTTTTGATTAGCCTTATTAGATTTTTATTTGTCAACTCTGCCAACCCATTCCCTTGTGGATAATAATTGGATAAAGTCTTTAATAAGATACTATTATAGAGCATGAACTCAAAAATATTGGACCTAAGGAAGGATTTTTCATTTTCTAAGATAATCATCTTGGGTGGGGCTAACCTTATCATGAGTTCTTCCAAGAAGTTGAGGATCATATTCTCAGTCTCCTCTCTTAGTAGGACTGCTTTGATCCACCTAGTGAAGTAATCAATGGCCATTAATATTCATTTTTGAATAGTGTTGGATATGAGATTGATCATTTCAATGAAATATTAACTCCATTACATGAAGTGTTTACCAGTCACAATTAGATTTAGTGGCATAACCAAATTTTTCTTTTTCCCCACAAAAAACTAGCAATTTTGGCATTTTGTGATTACCTAATGGTAGTCTACATATATTATAAGATAGTAGTAACATTTATGCATGATCTTGGTCATGGTGGTTTTCATCTAGAAGTGGAAACTTAGGGGATCAAAATGCATATATTTGAAGATTTTTTTGGCTTGGTGTCTCATGACATATTAGAGCAGATCTCCATCAAAGTTTATTTTTAATAGGACTCCCTAGACCAACATGTAGCTAGACACCTACAACTTGTAAAAATGCCTTTTATGCATGAGGAGGCCATAAAGATACTAGCCAATTTACATGAACTAGATTTTTTCAACCACCCAATATCTTTCAGCTTCATATTTGTTCAATAGGACTTCTTTCATCATGTTTGGTTCTTCCAATAAGACATATACTAATTGGGCTAAATACTCATAGATTCTTGTTTCTCTAACCACCTTAGTCAGCCTGAGCTCAATATCATATGCACATATCTTTGTGATCTAATTGGACCATTTTCTAGTGATTTATCCTTCCATTATGTATTTATGGATGTTGGAGTGTGCCACATACACCCTTATTTTGCTACCTACTATAAGGTGCCTAAAATTTTTGAGGCACTTAATAATGGCAAAAGCATGTTTCTATACAAATTTGTATTTGAATTTGTACCCACATAATTTTATTGAGTATAACATGATCAATTTCTCATTTCCTCCTTCCTCTTCCTTTTAAGTTAACACAGCCACCGGGTTATGCTCACTACCACATATGTACATAATGAAACCTTTGGAAAATTTGGGGTTAACTAGTATAGGTGTGGTTGATATCACACCCTTGATTTTATCAAATGATTATCTCTCTTTGGGTGTTCATTTGAAGTCTTGGTCCTTCTTTAACATAAATGTGATTTGTCTCACTAATCATATGAAGTTAGATATGAATCAGATAATGAAGTTAATCTTTTCAAGGAAAGATTGGACCCCCTTCTTATTTATCAACAAGGCTAATTATCTGATGGATTATATTCTTTGTAGATCGATGGAAATACCTTCTTTAGATACTATGTATCCAAGAATATTTCCTTGTGAGACTCTAAAGATGCATTTATTGGGGTTAAGAGACACCCTAATTTTTTGGCACCTTTGGAAAACCTTTCCAAATGATAGGAGTGGTCTTCTTTCTTCTTCAAGAACACAGTGAGGTCATCTAGATAGATGAGGATGATTTTATTGATTAGACCCTTACAATCCATGTTCATAGCTCACTAGAATGTATCCCTAGTATTATAAAGGTCGAAAGGTATATTAACATATGTAAAGGTTCCCCATTTTGTAGTGAAAGTGGTTTTGTGTTGATTTTCCTAATTTACCCATACCGGATTATATTCATAGAATTTGTTTAGCAGGGAGAACATTTCCATACCTACCACTATTTGGAGGATTTGTTCCATAAAGGGAATGGGGTATTAATATTTAAAGGAATTCTAATTCAAATCATGAAAGTTTATGCATAGCCAGATCTCTCCACTCTTTTTTTACATAGGAACTAAGTTGGACACCCAAGTTGAATGTTTTATTGGGTATATGATTTTTTAGTTGATTAGTTTCCTAAGCTCTTGGGCCAAGAGGGATTTGATTTTTTGGTTTACCATACGTTGCTTTTGTTAGATAGGTTTAGCTCCCTCCACCAAGTCTATGGTGTGTTGAATGACCCCAAAGTCATATCCACTCAATTCATCATAGGTCCATGTAACAACACCTTCATAATTTTCATATAAGGAGACCAATTGCTCTTTATCCTTTTGGGGAACCTCCTTTCTAATCTTTAGCTTTCTCCCACCTCCAACATAAAGTTTTGAGTAGTCACCTTTATTTATGATAAACTTTCATTTTTCATTATTTACATCATTAGAATCGAATAGATTCTCTAAGGTGATGAGCCCCTTTGGTAGCTTGTTAGTTTTTTATTGCATGATCTAGTCATTGTAGGCTTATTCAATCTTTGATTACAATTATTCTATGAATTTTCATGATTATTGGAGAAACATGAAAATTTGAGTATTGATTTCAATAAATTTTTAATTCTAGTCATTATCAGGGATGGAGGGTCTGATGATAACCTGCATGACTCATTAGTGAACAAGTATGTTATTGGATCAAACTAGGATTTGATTGTTTTCATCCTATTAGCCTTTAAATTTTTATCTCTATGTATGATCTAAAAGTTGAAATCTTTGAATGTTTAAATCAAATCCCATATATGGTGGTCATAGGATCTCATATGCACATTATTCATAGTTGTAACTCCTCTTACCACTTGTTTCAAACCACTGAATACTTTTAGTTTTCTATGCCCATCCACTCAATAAGGCTGAGGCCATGAAATAGTTCTTCATATTTAACCTATTTTTTTTTCAAGTAAATTGGAATTGTAAATCTTGGAGGGTCTCTTCTCTAGAAAGAGACATTAGTCAGATGCTAGCTTTGGAACTAGTTTTACACTTTACACCATCAAAATGTAGAGTTCAAGATTTAGACTCACCTTTAGATTCCTCGCTCTAGTCCTCCTTCCTCTTCATGACCTTAGGAATTTTTTCATCTTCATCATAGATTACATAGGTTTTGAGAATAGTGGCATCAAAGTCTTTTAATGGATTACTCTCAATGAATTCATTAATGAGGGCTTATTCTTTTAGGCTTCTAATGTATGCTACTTCCTCCCCTTCGAGCATTTCCACATAGTGTGTATCCCCTTTTTAAAAAGAGGTGCATCTCACTTCAAAGTTCATCATGACTTCATCTGCTATGCATTCTGAATGGAGTGGTTTAGATATCACCTTTAAAATCGATCCATATTTGGTCCTTGAAATTAAATGGGACCAGTCTAATGATAGGTAAATGCCTATCTTGGTAGTAAAATATCTTTATAGATAGAGATTGAAGATGGGAGGGATGTTTATCACTAAAACATATTATGATGTAGAGATGCTAGGATAAGAATACAATGTGAGGGGGAAAACCCTGATGGTTCCTAAGTTTTGAACCTTCTTTCCATCCAATTGTATCACTCCTTTATTTAAGGTTTCATACTAAAATTGTATTGCATCTACTATTTGCTTGGGCATCACCATTATGTTAGCCCTAGAATTGATTATGGATTTGTAATATAATTTATTCCCCCTAATAAGTGTTAAATATAATAGGGTAGGTTTTATATTACTTACCCCTTCTCTGGAATTGACAAATGTGGATGGTATTTGGGACTGCACACTCATGCTAGTTTCTTTTCCTTTTGTTTACATAGACTCTTTAATTGGCTTACTTGCATGGTTTTCCCTCACCCCTCCAAGGCCTATTTTAATAGAGATTTTTTCTTAGGGATAGATAAGACATCCCTAAGAGAAAAATTGGTCAGAACCCTTTTTAGTTGCTCTACCACATTGTATGACCTTACAAGTGGAACCTCAGGGTCTTTTACCTTATTTTTCACCATTTCACTTCACTTTCGATAAATTAGATGTGGATGTTGGGATCCTAAACCCTTTTTAAAATTCAATTGCAGCCTTTTTGTTGCTTTAGGGCTCTCATACAACCTTTCTTAGAGCACATATAGTAGTCTAACTGAACTTGCATAACTCTATACACAAGAACTTTATTTTCATAAATTGCATCTTCACTTTCTATCCAAGAGAAAAGCATGTGTTCTAGGGCTATTTCCTCTTCTTGTTCTTGGGAAATCTCTTAAATTTGTGCCATCAAGATGGAATTATCAACCCTAGAGATTTTTATATGTAGGTTAAATCAAACATGTTCCCTTGTCACTGATGTTCAACAACCTTCTATTGCAAATCACCCTTTGGGCAATTTTGGGGTCCATGAGCATCATTATATGGGAAACACTATAAATTATAATCATATGTCAAGTTATTTTCACCAATGAATATCTCTTTATTTATATTCATTGATACCATGTGTAAGGGATTAGGGACCACAACCATTTGGTTTGTAGGCCATGTTCGATTATTTGGCTCTTAGTGGTCTTACCTTTGCCTCTCTTGATACTAGTTTTAATGGTATGGTGCTCTCCTTTCTTGGTAGTTATTGAAAGGGTGATTTGGAGGCATAGCCTACTATATTTTGATATATAATATCTCATTGAAAAATATTTATAAGATACTCTTCATATCATTCATCTCTACTACTAGCGAGGATGAAGCGTATGTATTTTCATGAGTGGGTGGATATAAGTACATATAAATTGATGCTCTTGAGGTACTTGGGACTTCCTCTTAAGGTGATATTGATATTTTTAAGAACATCATCATCAATGGTTGAGGAATAATCTTTCTTACATCTATCATATTATTTTTGGCCCTTACTTCTAGATCATAAGTGTCTAGCAACATCTAACCTCCAAGTAGTTAGATTATGAAAGAAATATCTGACTTAAAGGCCTTAAGATAGAAAATTATGGGCATGACTATGGGTGGTCAAGTGTCTATTTGAATCCTTTGCTAGGTATTCTTTAACCTAGAATTGAAATTGATAATGGATTCTTATGAGGCCCTCTTGATAGTTATCAGTTGTTGTAGGAGGGATGATCTATCTTCCTTCTCATTAAACCACTCAAATAATCTATCACCCAAGTCATCCCATATAGCTATATAATTGGTAGTAATTATTAGTACCAATTGATATCTCACCCCTTAAATGAAGTGTATAGTAGTATTAAGGCTACATTTTATGCATTGATATAGTATATAGTGTACACATTTGTAACATCTTGGAGATGTTCTGCTATGGTATTGAAATATTCTCTTGAAAATTTAGGGAGCACCTTCATGAAATTCATAGGAATGGGGTACCATGTAGCTAAGGGTAGTGAAAATATAAGTAGGCAACCACCATCCCATGATAAAAAGTTATTTGGTAGGCCTAGAAGATCCATTTATTATTATTGAGTAGTGTTAGTCCTGTAGTCATTTTTTGAGTTGGAGATTCTAGGGGTAGTGTTAGTAGGCTTCGATTATTCATTGTTTATAACCCCATAATGGGTCTTTAGATCATAAAATAAAGATTATAATTATGTATACTAGTAGATCTAGTCCTACCAAGCATGCCAGAAAAGAAAAACTATTGATGCCTAAAACTCTCGCTTCAAGTTAAACAACCTCTATGGGAAGCTTTACTGGCATGGGACTGAATTATGGTCTATAAAGAAACCTTCAAGGTTTTATAAGATGACTCTTCAATTTATCTTGGGGATGAAAAAGGATAAGAGAGAAATGCAAATAATACTAAAGTAAAACTAAGGTGGTGTGTCTATAGATTTAAAGTATTAATCTATAATTACATAAATTGTATTGAATATTTGAACACTATAAACTATAAATGAGCATAAAGTATGAATTAAAGTCTATAATGCAACCAATGATTAATACTATATAAGTAGAAGAAAAGGAATAAAAAGAATCCATAATTCTTTACTCAAATAGACACAAAAGCCCACATCCTCTTCATTTTTAGGTGGAGAAGAAAATATAGAAGTCCTCAAGGGCATAATATAAAACATCCAATCAAACATGTGATGGGCACCTACTAAGGTCATAGAATAAAAAAATTGCTACCTACTACTACTCCTTTTCTATTACAAATGGTTATTTTCTAAAATAGAAAAATACAAATCAAATGATAACCAACCCCTTCTAAAAGGGGTGAGCCTAGGATATATAGGCAAAGTGGCTTCTTACGAGAATAAGACATGGAAATTACATCATCATGCTAATGATGATACCATTACAACTAAATGAAGGACTTGAGCTCATGAGTGTAGTTATCCTTTAGATCTCAAATATGGCATAACTGTATTATCTTGTTATGGTCATGATGCTCAGAAACAGTGTAGTAATGCCACATGTCCATCTTTGGAGCCATATCTGATATGTCATCAGGGATGGAGATATGCTTACCCTAGACAATGGCATGACTCTTAGATCTGATAAGAAAACCTTGCCTCTAATGAGCACTATGATGCCACATGAAAAGGATCACTTCCTCCTAGTCATAACTACATGGTGGGTCCCATATATTTATTCACCAGCCAATGGCATTACTTGAAGGTCTGTCAAAAAATAAACCACTCTTTGATAAGTGTTATGATGTCACATGTTGAGCATATACTTATTTGGGGGGGAGGTTGGGCATTTCCTTTCAAAAATGATCATGAAGGTGCCACATGGAGAAACTATGTTTCCCATGATAACTAATTAGTGGGTCCCACCCATCACCCTATTATCTAATAACACTAATCAAAATTATGACTAAAAGGAAATGGCCTTGAATGAGCCCTAGGTTACCATGTGTTGAGTTGGTGTTATTCTGAGATGAATGAAGGACTTCATCATGATGAAGAATCACTAGGTTTCCACATGTTAGAAGTATAAGGAGGCCAATACTTAGGCAAAAGATACAAAGGGGGGCCTTAATATAGGAAAGGAATGAAAATCAATGGATAGTTATGTTGATCATACCTGAGATTGAATGCGAGCTAGTCAAAATAATCTAAAGGGTGGATTCTAATCCATAATAACTATAACTCTATTTGGTTAATAAGGTTTTGAGCTAGACCTTTGAATTAGTGACATCTATTGACACCATGGCCTGGTACATGATGGTAGTTTCATAAGTCATTTTATTTAAACTAACTAGGCTTGGGTCGAGAGTCATCAAGAGGTCTAATCAGAGGAAGTTTAATAATAGAATATTTTAGGAGCTTGTCTATGAATCATAAGATTCCTATAGGGGTATGTATTACCTAGGAGGAAACCATGTTAGTGGTTTTTGTGATTATGCTTAGGAGATAGAGGGTTTTGATTGGATTTTTGTTTATGGAGGTGTTGATTTTAAGACCACATCATTAGTAATGCCTTTAGTTTTTATATTTTTAGTTCCTTTGGAGTGATCAGGTTTGAATTTATTATTACATAAATTTAGCTTCCCTTCTTCTAAATCTCATATTTCTAGTTTATGGGCCATGGAAAAGGCCTCATAAAAAATCTTGAAAGATTGAACCCATAATGTTGATGAGATATGTTTAACACATGATCTTGTAAAAAATTCAATTAACTATAGTTGAGGAAGGCAAAAAGTGAGTTAGTTTATAATAATTTTCCATATATCCATGAAATTGGTGATAAATTCATCATTAAATTCTCTAATGGCATAGACATTAGTTATGGTCATTTTCCTTGTGATTTTAATGGAAAAGTGTTCTAAAAATATCTGGGCTAGTTGCTTAAAATAGAATAGAGAGTGCTAAGGGATAGAACTATACTAGTCTAAAGTTAGTCCAACTAATGACATGGGAAATGTTCTTAAGAGAAGAGTGTCATCATGGGATATGAGATAATAAGCATGTATAAACTCTTTAATGTGTTGTTGAGGATCCTTCTTATTTTGAAATTTAATGAATTTTGGAATCTCCCATTGTGAGGGGTATGACCTAATAGGGACAGCTAGATTAATGGGTTCATTACATATTTTCTCATACATTAGTATTTTTTTCCCAAAGATAGAGGCTTATAGACTTACCATCCTATTCATAAGGATGTTCATAAGGCTAGGATGGGTACTATATTGAGAAATGCCCTCTAAGACATTTTGTTGTGGGTGTTGATAGGTATGGAATGGAGTGGAAAAGGGTTGTGACAAGGGGTAACCAGCATATGTTGTCATAATAGGTTTGGATACCACCACATAAAATAGGTTTTTAAAGGGTATATTTTTTTGTGGGGATGAATAAATATAAATGGATCCAAGGGATTGTGAGTGAGATATATATTGAGTAGTCAATGGGATATACTAGTGAGGAGGTTGACTTAAGGGAACTTGTTTTAAAGGTTGGGTTTAAGGATTTGAATCTATGCTAGTATGGATGAGTGGGATATTTTTAGGGATTAAAATTACTAAGTTTTGAGGTGCAGTAGCAGGAGGTGGAGTAAAATAAGCTGAGGTGTGGTAACATTTTAGGCTTGGGTGTTAGTCAGAGATAGACTACTAGATATTATTGGAGCTAGATTATTCAAAGGTTGTAATGTGTTAGTATTGGAACCTATTGGGGGAGGATTGTTAAGAGAAGAAACCATGTCTATAGTAAGACCTTTAGGTCCCTTTAGGGGCATGCTAAAAATATTCTGAAAACATTGTGTACGAGGGGAAAGTGGAATATGGATGGCTCAAGTGCTAAGGCAATGGTTAAGATTAATTATATTACTATCTAATATGCTAGTCAATTTAGGATCTCCCTAAGTATATAACTAGGGAATACACTCCCCCATAGACTCAAGAGAGGTAGGAGAACTCAAGGTGTTCTTCATGGATGAGGATGAGATTGGGTATTTGGTTTTTTTAGAGACTATTATTCCATCAAAACCATGTAGTGATAAAAATAAATCAATAAATAAAATGAATAAGAACAAAATGTCCTTTTGATTATCCCATTTTAGTGGAAACAAACACACACACTGTTAAACATACTTAAAATATTTTAATTTTTTAAGAAAATAAATTTAGAATGTGGTAAGGAAAAGGGTCAATGAGGGTACTAAGAAATGGTAATCTAAATATGGTTTTAGGTTTTTGTTTAAGGATGGGAACTTATATATACACGAATGTATGTTGAGTCATAATTCTATGTTGGAAAAAAGTACATGGATTGGTATCAGGGCCTACCCCCTCACTTCACACACCGTATAGATAAGGGTGTCAATTTATTAGCATTTATACATATTTATAGAATTTTAATACTTGACTAGTACACCAAGTTAGTTTTCCCCTTGGTGATTAAATCCAAGTGGGTAAAACTTGGGTAGGAAAATGTTTCAATGCTTATTTCAAGATTATGTGTTTTTGGTTGTGTGTGAGAAAGTGTGATTACTGTGATATATTGATCCACCTAGATTATTTCATATGAATTATCTAAGAAAGCAAAGGATGAATGCATTTTTTTTAAACCTTGAAAGTAAAAATAAGAATATTTGTATTTTTATCTATTTGAATGCAAGCAAACAATCAAGAAAAATGTAACTAGTGAATACTTTCACAATGAAATCAACAAGAACAATGAGACCTTAAGGGTCCCATCAAGCATGCCAAAATGTTCAAGTATTTTTTTAGTTCATTTTATTAATAAAAGTAACTTACTAAAAATAGAAATGATATAGGGTTTAAAGAGGAATACTTGTGATGGGAGATGCACACCATTGATCCAATGAGGTGGGAGTTATTTTTTGGCTAGGAAGGACTACCTGCACAAGAAAGACAATTTGGACAAGATTGGATTAATAAGATAGATAGGTGGACTTCCCAATACAAAATCAATTCTAGGAAGTAATACGCTTCCTTAGAGGGATGGTAGTCTACTTTTTATGAAATTAAGTGGATAATATAATGGCATAAATTAAAATAAAGCATGTGATAATATTATGAAATTGAAATGAAACCAATCAATATACTACATAGATATTATCAAAATGTTCATTTCAATATGATATGGCTATGTCCTCTTATTCTTAGATTGCTTCTAGTTTCTCAATGATGGCTTATAAAGTTGGGACAAAAATAATCATGTAAAATCCTAACTTTAAAGAGATGTCAATTTGGTTAGTGAATAAGGGATGAGAAACTATGGGTAAGTTGTGAATTAAAACCACATCATATATAACACTAAAAAAGGTCATCTCTATAAAAAATTCATGTGTTGTAGAGAAATACCTCATTAATAGGGATGCAATTAGCTTTGGGTAGAGTGTAAATAGACTAAAATAAAGATGGTATTCTACTATAGTGATTTAGGGGAATTTCATCAATGTTCTAGTGTGAAATAATTAGGATCTCTGACCTTGAGGTTAGATTTTATATAAATCAACATCAATCTTAACAAGATCAATAATGATCATGGGAAACATTATCAATCCTAAGTTTAAATTATTGGTTCTAACAACTCAAGATCATAGATTAACTTGATCCAAGTTGGTTTTTAATGGGTCTTGGGTATGCAGAGGTTGTTAGGGAGGTTAAAAAAACTTGCCCTTAATAAGTTTGGGGAGATTTTAATAGGATTTAGGATGGTTAACTAATTACTTAGGTAAAATGGTAATTAACTAGATTATTTACAAAACATTAGATGGTAAATAGTAAAACTATATTAATCAGCATAAGAAAGGTTGTAAAGGGGTAAGACATATTTATTTATAATAAAATGGTGTAAATTTATAGTGTCTACACCATCACCTTCACCATTTCAAGTATGTTATCATATGAACATTTTAAAGAACTTGATGATTTAAGGCTTATTCTTAAATATGAAGCCCTAGAATTTCATAATCAAAAATATCCCTAGCTTTAGAAAATTCTTCAAAACATGAACTATAAGGGAAAAGGACTAGGAAGAGAAGAACAAGGTAGGATAGAACCTATCAAGGTTTAGGAACATCCAAAACATCTTGGATTAGGGTAAAAACCATTAGGCATTGACCTAAACACTATCCTTATGGATACTTATTTGGTTCTTGAAGAGTTTACTTCTAACGAAGAAGTTGATATAGGTTCTATCTATATTCTCTATGAAGACTTGGCTTCCATAAACCTCTTATCTAACACTACCATTTCCACCATCAATGTCTCCCTTCACTACCCCACACTCATAAACTGGGATAAAAAATAATGAGCCATTTTCTTATGAATTACGAAATGATGAGGCCATTATTGAATATCTAGGGGCTCAAGATTTTATAACATCAGGAGACCACAAAAAAATATTCTTTATCAATCTAAATGAGTCCACATATTTTGGAGAGAAAAAATATTTTCTAAATTTAACACAAGAATAATAATATGATGAAAATGATCCCTCTCTAAGTATGGAATAAATATAATTAACTCTTGATGATTAAGAATCTTATCCAAAATTAGATGTATAACTTCCATAAGAATTCACCTCAAGAGAAGAATTATCACAGTCCCAAAATTATCTTCTAGATCAATCACCTTCTCTTACTGAGGAGGTCATAGAAGTTAATATTGGCACAAATAACAATCCTAGAGTTTTCAAACTAGGGTCAATTATCACATCTGAAGAGAAAAACATTATCATTGAGATTTTAAAGGAATATATAGATGTATTTTCATGAAACTATTCTAACATGCTTTGGTTCCATCCTAACTTGGTGGTACATCACTTAGTGGTTCATTTGGATGTAAAACTAGTTAAATAGAAACTCCAAAAAATGCACCCCATGCTAGAACTATTGGTCAAATAAGAACTGCATAAATTCTTAAACGCTGAGTTTATTCAACCAATTGACTACTCTAATTGGATATCTAACATTATCCACATTATTAAATCACAAGTAATAATAATATGTACTAACTTCTATAACATAAACAAGGCATGTCCTAAAGATGACTTTCCCTTACCAAATATAAACATGATAGTGGACTCAACTACAAGGTATGAGATGTTATCCCTCAAGGATGGTTTTTTTTGCTATAATAAATTAAAAATATCTCTTAAAGATCAACATAAAATTACATTTATCACTCCATGGGTGACCTTATACTACCAACTACTTTCATTTGGTCTAAAAAATGTGGGATCCACTTACCAAAGGGCCATGATAGTTATATTCCATGATATGATGCATGATATTGTAGAAGACTGTGGATCACATACTATGAAATTATAAGCTCTAATACAAAAATCCAATGGTATTAAAAAGTATTTTTAATAGGATCAAATAATAAAAGGTTAGATTAAACCCTAATAAATGTGTATTTAGAATCACCTCAGTCAAAATTTTTGGGTTCATAGTCTCTAGGTGAGGCATTAAAGTATACCCTACTAAAGTGAAATTAATTATTGGTATGCCTCCCTAAAACTTGAAGAATTTAAGGATCCTCAAGGGAATTTATATTCAATCCATCAATTTATATCACAACTAGTAGATAAGTTCCACCCCTTCACTCATCTCTTAAATAAAGGATCTTAGTTTGACTAGAACTTGGAATGTCAAAAAGCATTTGATAATCTAAAGTAGTATTTAGTCAAAGATATAGTCTTATCACCACCCATCTCAGGAAGGTTGTTCCTCTTATATATTTGTGTTATACCTTGTGTTATAGGGGCTCTATGAGCTCAACATAATGGTGAAGGCAAAAAAATAGTTATTTATTATTTAAGCATAACATTAATTTCATATGATCTCAATTACACCCATATTGAGAAATCTTGATTGGTTGTAATCTTCACTTCACAAAACCTCAAGAAATATATGTTGAATAACCAAGTCAAGCTCATAAAAAAGGTTGACCTGATTAAATATATGTTATCTAAGTCAGCCTTAACTAGTAGAATGATCAAATGGATCATTTTGTTAAGCAAATTTGATATTGAGTATATAAATAAAAAATACATTAATGGGAAACTCATTACATATCAACTAGTAGTAACACCCATCACAAACACTAAACCATTAATAATGGTCTTCCCAAATAAATCTATATTAAAAATAATAGAATCATCTAGCTATAAATTATAATTTGATGGCTCTTTTACAATGCATGGGGTTATGGGAAAGAATCCTTTTAGTAACCCCATAGGGTGACCCAATCCCTAAATCCTTTTAAATCACTTTACCATGCACAAATAACATTATTGAATATGAGTCATTAGCTACCAAACTACAAATCACCATCTAATGGAATATTTATCATTTTCAAGTCTGTCAATTCTCAGTTGACTATAAAATAGGTGAATGAAGAGTTTTAGACAAAAGATGATAAATTACTTCCTTATAAATAAATGGTGAAGCAATTAAAGTAACATTTTTAGTCCATAAATTTTGAATAAGTTTCTAGAAGAAGTAATAATTATGTCAACTCAAAGGCCACTATTAGTTATTTGATATATCTTCTATAAGATGTATTTGAGGGTAACTTTGTGGTCAAGTAATTATTATTATTTGCTCATCAAGCAATGGATCATTACCAAATTTTTGGTATATTTAATCCTAGTCTACCATAGTACCATGACATATATACTTACCTACATGATAATATTATACCATCAGACCTCAATTTCCACCAATGTAAAGCCTTCATCCATCGCACATATTGTTATACCATCCTTGGTAACACACTCTATTAGAGAGGCTATGATAGAACCTCATAGAGATGCTTGAAATCAAAGGACGTTATTCTCATAATCAAGGAAGTTCACGATGGTATCTATGGTTCCATATCAATGGGATGAACTTAGAGAAGAAGTTACTCTATACTAGATACTATTAGCCCATAATGTATCATGACACCTTCTAATACATATGCAAATGTGTAGGCTACTAAAAACATGGAAATATCATCCATGCCCCCAAATAAGAACTACAACCTATAATGAACATGTGCCCACTTTAAATATGGGGACTAGATCTTATTAGAAAAATTAATCTTACATCTTCTAATAGACATAAATTCATTATCACAGTTACAAAGTATTTCACCAAATGGGTCAAAATAATGCTTCTAATTTATACCACAGGTCTACAAATATCAAAATTAATTCTGCATCAGATTATTCACCACTTTGGAATCCAAAATATAATCATATTAGATAATGGAAAATCTTTCAAGAATCAAGAATTTGAGGACTTGTGCAATCATTATCACATTGAGCATCATTTATCCATGCCCTATTATCCATAGGGTAATATATAATAGGAAGTAACCAATATAATCCTTCTTAAGATTCTTAAGAAAATTATTAATGATGATAGTAGAAACTAACACCTACAATTATACCCAACTCTTTTGTCTTATAGAACCAATGTTAGAACACTTACTGAGGCTACTCTATATTCTTTGGTTTATGGGGCCAAAGTAATCTCCCATTAAATTTGAGCTCCCCTCCTTATGAATATATTTATAGGGCATGATCAATGATAATAACTATAGACAAAAAAGGCTAAAAGAGCTAGATCTATTATATGAGAAGTTTAAAATTTCCCTTGATCACCTTAGGGCATATCAGAATAAGCTTTATTGCCAATATTTAAAAAATCTCCAATCTAGAAAATTTAATGTTGGTGACCTAGTCCTAAAAGAAAATTAGAAAAAAACCCAATGCACAATGTGAAAATAAAGGTAAATTTAAGGCAAATTGGCTTGGGACCTATGTTATTATTGAAAATTTTAGATAAAGATCCTACAAATTTGATACATTAGATGGTGGTGAGCTTGATGAACCCATGAACATTATGCACTTGAAATGGTTCTATACATAGAAGGCTCCAAATATCCTCTATCTATAGGACCCCACTCATTGGGATACATCCATTTTTCACCACTCCACTTCTCCCATATTTCCATCCCATTCCATCACTTCCCATATGACCTTGATCCTAAAAATAGGAATAAAACATATGCTTTGGAAAAAGTAGGAGACATGAGTTTCAAAATTAGGTGGATCATCAAAGGGGATACCTATTGAATATTTATCTAGAACATATAATCCACTTTTAATACTACTAATTCCATTTTCTAATCCACATCCCAATCACATCCTCCTAGATATCTCATCTTCCTATTAGCTTCAATCACACCCATTTTGTCTATTCCCATTCACCCCCTAAGTCAAAACTATGCATGAACCCACTAACATCATCATTAAAGGAGGGTCACACAATATTTCTACTCCAATATTTATAGTGAATTTTGTACATAACTTAATCTTGAGCATTCACTCTAGATCCTAAGATTTTAATTATAAATGGTGTTGTTCTTTGTCTTGATCATCATAAATAATATTGGGAACTATTTCTCATTGTGAATATGCATTTAGCCACATCCTAAAAAACATTTCCTTTAGTCTTAGTATAAATTACATCATATTTTACACACTTATCATTATCATCCTTTTATTTTACATTTCTTAGTTTCCTTTTAGGTTGTGTTTTGAAACATGGAAGTCATTTCAAAACTCTTTATTAGGTCATTTTAGGGTTTAGGTCATCTTGTAAATAATATCATCATTATATTTATAATTTATCTTGTTAAAAGTCAACATGTGTAATTAGTCTTTTAATTCACATGTAACTATTTTATTAGGTTGTTTTGATAATAGTATTATTTTTGTCATATTTCTTGTTAAATTGACATAGTCTTATTGTATTGTCTTTTTAAGTGATAGATTTTGTAAATAGTCTTGTTTTGTTATCTTTTTAAGTGATAATTTATGTAAATAGTCTTGTTGTGTTATCCTTTTAAGTATTATATTTTGTAAATAATATTATTGTGTTGTCTTGTTATATCATCTTTTTTAAGTGTTTGTTTTTAACCTTTTTATGGCCAAGAGGATGGCCTTAAATGAATACCCAATATGTAAATTGGGAACATAATTAATGGAGTTCTATCTTCAATCCCCCATGTACTTTGATTCAAATGTGACCTCAACTATATTAATGTCATAGGTACACTTATACTCATAGTGTAATAACAAAATAGGATTTCCTACATTTCCCATGGATTCAAGTCCCCATAATCCTTATCCATTACCCATAATCATTTCATTACCCAATTTGACCATCCTATCATACTAATAGACCTCCCCCTTTGGTGCAAGTGGATTTCACCCAATATCAATTTATGAGACATATAATTAAATCAATGGATTATTTATCTATCTCTTAGCACATGTCATAAATTACCATTATTTCCATTTCATCATAAAATCACATTGTCCCATGAAAAATAGCCTATCATACATCATCTATCTCCAAAACCATGTTATATATTCACATCATTATAACTAAAGAATGTCCATAATCACATCTAATCTAAATTCATACATCATCATCAGATATCTAATGTCTAAACATCTCATATAATCACAAACATCTAATAACCTAATCTAAATCCATACATCAACATCATGCATAAAAAATACATCCATAATAAACAATCACATACAATCACAAATAACCAAGTTTGTACATCATCAAAACATAATCATAATGACATATGTCATAATAAATAAGTCCCATAGTCACATAAATGTCCATTAAAGTCCAGTCAAAATATATAAGCACAAAATGGGCCCAATGGGAATCCATGTGCTAAAACAATACATATCTATATTATACATCTCATCTCACAACAAAAAAATAAATCAACACTATCCTAAAGGCCTCCTAACTAGTTAATACATACACTAGGAAGAAGTATTATCTCTATAGGATAGGGCACACTAATCTATTGGCACCACTCCCTTGTATAAATCCCTGTAATACTAGGCCTCCTATATCAATAGATATATTTGAATCATAACATCCCAAATAACCTACTTCTATAATAAGACATCATACCCCTCCTTGGCTTACTCATCCACCTATAACTCTGACTCTCTCTAACTCAATCTCACCTAAATTTGCATGATTTGTCCCTAAAATGTCACTGCATATGAATCATATTACTAGATCTACCTCTATAATATATCAATATGACCATCCTAAGCATGGATCTAGATTATCTATCCCTATAAATGTAATATCCCCTTCAAACAGGGATATATGAAAGACACAAAACTATGATACCAAAGACCAAAGCTCTGATACCACTGTAATATCCCATACCAATAGAGATATATGAAAGACACAAAACTATGATACCAAAGACCAAAGCTCTGATACCACTGTAATATCCCCTTCCAATAGAGAATATATAAACTCATAAAGCTCTGATCACAGATACAAACTTGTAGAATAGATTCAAATAAGCACACACAAATCATAGTATAATCTCTCAATAGCAAATAAGGATCTCATTACTTATTCTTCTGGACGATTACACAATTGAGTTTCTGTTATACAAATGAAAGAATATTAAAATCTAGTCTTAAAAACCCTGAATTCATGCAAACTGGGAAATAACTTGCAATTCTGGAGGTCTCGGCCTTTCTGTGTCGACACACAGGCGCCGTCGTCGGTCGATATATCGCTGACGTCGGTCACTGTCGGTCGGATTTCTGTCGACATCGGTCTTCAGTCGACCGATGTCGGTCACTGAAACCCTCTGTCTGTCGAGGTCGGTTCCTGCACTGATCTGTACAAACCTGTATGGACTTGGTACGGCCGCCAACCTGTCTTTTCTTAGCCCCTGATAGCTGAATACCCTGATCTCACAAGTATAGATTCTAACACACGATCTATCTCTGTATGACTTATTAGATCAAAACTAAATAAAGAAAATACCTGGAAAGCTCTGTGATAAACTTCTGTGTGAAGTTATCTCTCAACCCTAGAATTCTGTGATAACTTCTGGTTGAAGCTATCTCTCAGATCTGTATCTCTGTGATAACTTCTGGATGAAGCTATCTCTCAATTTGGCAATAAATCAACTGATATCTCACAGCCTCTAAATCACACACAATGAAGAGGGAACGTTCTCCACTGCAATGGAATCCTGGAACCCTTGGCTCAGTCTTCACAGAAGAATTACTTCAATTTTCAATAATCAATAATCTATGCATACATAATAATAATAGCCTCCATGTGAAACCCTTATACCCTCAAAAGATATGCTTGCCCTAATTAGGGTTTTCTTAAATTAGCATTAGGGTTTCTAATTTAGAATTAGAGCAAATAATTAATAATTAATAATTAATTATTAATGAGACCAAATAATTAATATTTGATTAAATCAATCAAATATTAATATCTCCTTCAATATATGTCGGATCCTCAAACCGATCGAAGCAGGTGAATCAGGGAGTGATTCCGTATATGACCATACCAAAATAAAGGCGCTCCGCTGCATATCAAATATCCCTAAAAAGTAGGAGCTCAGGCCAAATGTGTTCGAAAGAGCCCGAATGAAAATCAAATGTAGAAATCCTGTGAATCAAAGTCAATCCAAGCTCCATTATGACCCTCTATCCATCGTATTAGCCTACGAAGGTCGTATAATAGGCCAATCATCACATCTGTCAATGTCCATGAAAAAGGGGACATGACAATCCGCCCCTCCGAAAATTGCTTGTCCCCAAGCAATCTCGGAACAATGAACTACTCGATCCACCTGGATCCCAAGGAAAAAATTGTGTAACAACCATCATGTCACCAACCAATCCATGTGAATAAACCATCAACATCAACAGCATCAACAGTATCAAAATCAGCAACTGAAAAACTGCACTCGACACCCAAACAACTATCTGAAGACCAACTGTAGATGCCGGTAGAAGAAACCACTCTGAGGGACTCAAGCCAACTAAAATATCAACTCTGTCAAAATTCAAGTCCCTATCTGACTGATACTCACATCCAACTGGACCGTGGATATGACAATTATTGGTATCTGAATCACTGACACCAAAACTAATCTCTAGATGCAAAGAAAAATAAGGAGCATAACTCACCGTATGATGCTGGTAAGAACCCCCAAACTCTGCTATTGGCACACTATTGCCAAACTGGGACTCAATGGATGGATCCAATCTCGGCTCAACAAACATCACCTCAACATCCCTACAAGGTAACATAGTAGAAAGGGTTCGTAAAATCTCCTCACCCAATCTGCTAATAGCACTAGAACCTCGGACAAGAACACCTCCTGTCATCTTATGTGAGTCCAGATGAACCCCTGCACTATCCAGCAAATACTCCATGAATGGTTCAGTGCAGTAGAAATTATATGTGGAAGCATCAACATACTCCCCCACACACTCCAACTGATCTCTCTGTAAAGGAGGCACAACCAACTGTACCCCACTGTCATCCATGTGAGAATAATCAATCTGGAGACATGACTCCACTGGTATCTCAAACTCATCAGAATCAGCAAGATCCAAATCCTGTATATGTGTATCAGCGTCAGCAATATGCTCCTTAGCAACAACTGCAGGAATGTACTCATCACCAACCACCTCAATATACAAATGATCAACGTCAAAGCTCATACCAACAGATGGAGTATCAACAACTATAGCATCACTGTCTAACTCTTCCATACAGAAAGAAACAACTAGTGAAACTAAATCCTCAAAACTGTCCACTGTGTTCTCCTGAGTATCATCTGCAATAATCGGATCCTGGGACTCTTCTACAATATCTGTCATAGCTGAGAGATCATCAACCCTCAGTGCACTAACATCTGAGCACACGTGTACACTCTGAGTGCAAGCATCAAACTCATCCTCATCTTCACTATCTCCTATCTCATAATCATAATAATCATGGGACATGCTACTCTCTCGTCGAAGTGATCTGTAGTGCTCTCTCCTATGCTTAACAAAGCGATCAAAAGGCAACAACTTCTGAATTCAAGGTGGTACTAACTCCCACTCCTCATTCGCTGTCATATACCGTGCGGGTTTGTTTCTGGATGTAGGATATGAAAGAGATTCATTCAACCTCTTCAAACTTAGTTTCAACTTCCTCATATCATAGTCCCATCGACTCTGAGTATATGAAGTCATCATGATACTTTACCCAAGCTACCCAAAAGGATGGCAAGACATTAGCTCTGATGTGCCCAACAGGATGGCAGGAATTTAGCTTTGATATGCCCAACAGGATGGCAGGAATTTAGCTCTGATACCACTGTAATATCCCCTTCAAACAGGGATATATGAAAGACACAAAACTATGATACCAAAGACCAAAGCTCTGATACCACTGTAATATCCCCTACCAATAGAGATATATGAAAGACACAAAACTATGATACCAAAGACCAAAGCTCTGATACCACTATAATATCCCCTTCCAATAGAGAATATATAAACTCATAAAGCTCTGATCACAGATACAAACTTGCAGAATAGATTCAAATAAGCACACACAAATCACAGTATAATCTCTCAATAGCAAATAAGGATCTCATTACTTGTTCTTCCGAACGATTACACAATTGAGTTTCTGTTATACAAATGAAAGAATATTAAAATCTGGTCTTAAAAACCCTGAATTCATGCAAACTGGGAAATAACTTGCAATTCTGGAGGTCTCGGCCTTTCTGTGTCGACACACAGGCGCCGTCGTCGGTCGATATATCGCTGACGTCGGTCACTGTCGGTCGGATTTCTGCTGACGTCGGTCTTCAGTCGACCGATGTCGGTCACTGAAACCCTCTGTCTGCCGAGGTCAGTTCCTGCACTGATCTGTACGAACCTGTACGGACTTGGTACGGCTGCCAACCTGTCTTTTCTTAGCCCCTGATAGCTGAATACCCTGATCTCACAAGTATAGATTCTAACACACGATCTATCTCTGTATGACTTATTAGATCAAAACTAAATAAAGAAAATACCTGGAAAGCTCTGTGATAAACTTCTGTGTGAAGTTATCTCTCAACCCTGGAATTCTGTGATAACTTCTGGTTGAAGCTATCTCTCAGATCTGTATCTCTGTGATAACTTCTGGATGAAGCTATCTCTCAATTTGGCAATAAATCAGCTGATATCTCATAGCCTCTAAATCACACACAATGAAGAGGGAACGTTCTCCACTGCAATGGAATCCTGGAACCCTTGGCTCAGTCTTCACAGAAGAATTACTTCAATTTTCAATAATCAATAATCTATGCATACATAATAATAATAGCCTCCATGTGAAACCCTTATACCCTCAAAAGATATGCTTGCCCTAATTAGGGTTTTCTTAAATTAGCATTAGGGTTTCTAATTTAGAATTAGAGCAAATAATTAATAATTAATAATTAATTATTAATGAGACCAAATAATTAATATTTGATTAAATCAATCAAATATTAATATCTCCTTCAATATACGTCGGATCCTCAAACCGATCGAAGCAGGTGAATCAGGGAGTGATTTCGCATATGACCATACCAAAATAAAGGCACTCCGCTGCATATCAAATATCCCTAAAAAGTAGGAGCTCAGGCCAAATGTGTCCGAAAGAGCCCGAATGAAAATCAAATGTAGAAATCCTGTGAATCAAAGTCAATCCAAGCTCCATTATGACCCTCTATCCATCCTATTAGCCTACGAAGGTCGTATAATAGGCCAATCATCACATCTGTCAATGTCCATGAAAAAGGGGACATGACAATAAAGATGCTACCTTTCTCTACAAATATGTAATCCATGCATCCTTTTCCCCAACTTGCCCCAATACACTTGTAAGTTGATTTTATATAGTTCCCATCTAACTATCCCACTATATAATCTAGTATTATAAGTCTACCACCATTTGGTAATACTTAGTGGTAATCCCCACCGCCTTTATAGACATAACCTATACTTCTTATCTCAATCTATCTATTATTTCCTGATCATGTACTGTAATTGGTGTCTTGGATGGCCCTACATCATTTTCACCTACTCTCCTCACAATTTGACCTCCTCCTTGAACCCCTTGATCTCCATCATCAATGGACATTAGTGTTATAATATCCCATCTTACCCATCTATCCCCACTTGATCATCATATCCATCTTGCTCACCTTGAGCCTGGGGTTGTGGTCTTTGACTCACCTCCTCCTAAAATGGTCTTATGCCTGTAATAGCCTCCATATCACCCCTCTCCTCACTCTTAATGGTTTTCTTAGTAGTCTTTGGGTTATCTCTATTCCCACCATCCTATGTATGCTATTATAATCCCAAGATCTGCCATGGATATTTGATAATCCCACATAATTGGGATAATTCTTGCATAATCCACCCTCACCATCACACTATCTATCATTCATCCCCATTAAGACCTATCTCTATCACTCCATGAAAATAAATGCTCCTCCCTAAGGACATCTTATAGTCATCTAAATTATCTTTGAACCTAGTCCAGCCTATATCTCTCAATGATATAATCAGACTGACCAGTCAAGTATCACTCTATAAGCATGAATCACATCACAGCTATATCCTCAACCCATCCCCACTACACTTGCCTTTAAGTCATCCATTTGATTTGGTTATCTCTCAAACTATTAAATGCCTACATATCTTTAGCACCAACTCTCTACACTCCCAAAACTATATACCAACCAAAAAACATAGGTTGGTCTAGATCCATATCCCTCGAGTACCTAGTAGTCTCTCTATATCTATTTGTTCCCATCTCTAAATCCATAATAGTAATGAAGAACCAAAGTTGTCTACCCCTATGTATGCACCCATGTATAACTCCTTATATAATTGGCTTAGTACTATAGGACCCCAAGAAAATATGTGATATTCCTTAACCATGTCAGCAACTACATCCCCTAGCCCAAGGTGAAATAACTATCCACTCTTATCTGGCAAAAGTATGTCGATGACAAGAGACATCATAAATAGAGTCATTATATCAATCATCCTCTATGTAAATGCCCTATCAATATCTATTCACACATTCCATACTCTAATCTATATATTCCTACACAATCTTTGTATCATAGCACTAAGAGCCTATGATCACTAAAAAATATGATCACCCCTCATTGATAGATGATAAATATGTAACACATCCTCTAAAGTTACTATCATATAACTAGTCAAAAGATGAAATGTATTGGTCTTTTAATGTGATTGGTCCACTAAGGTTGTGATCAATACTCTATCTATATATATCATTGGCATCGTCAGAATATAATATCGACATGTCATCTCTAAGACCCCATAGTTCATGGGAGTCAATTTGTACATCTCATGAATAAACAAATGGACAACATAATCTGAACACCAATACTCTTAATTCCTCCTACACCAATGAACATGATATCAATCCATGGTCACTATCAATCTATCATATTCTATCCCTACTTATCCCATTAACCCTATTTATCTAACCTATCATAATTATCCTATCTATATAATCATGCCTATTTATCCTATTCATTCCATATAATTAGTTCATGCCTATATAATCAAGTCTCCACTTAATCCCCAAGTAATCTATTCATTTATTTACCCATTTTATCCCCCATCCTTATATAACTAATCAATCCTACCCAACTAAACCTTTGTATCACTTATCCATCTACCTCTATTATCTAACCCTCTACTTATCTAACATCCCTACTCATACACTGCCCTTATCTATTTATCTCCTCCATCCATCCTTACCCCCCATCCCCTTCATATCCCCTTAATTAATCTTAACACTACTTTTCTTCAATATTGCTTCTTCCTTTTAACCCTAACTCATGGATTTGACAAAAATATAGATCACAAATCATTATTTTGAAAAAACTACAAGTTACCACTTTTAGTTTTGTAAAACATCTCCCTTCCCATGGTATTTCAATCCCACATATTTATTGATGTGGTATTTCAAAACTATAAATCACCACATGCAATTTTAAAAGACCATAACTTGTGAGTGTAATACCACACTTTATGGTTGCAATATCACAACCAAAGTAAATGCCCCCAAAGGTAGGATTGCCCCTAGATATACACCTATTAAATGCATGAAATAAATGCATATAAAGATAAAAATGAATAAATAGGGTTAGGGTACTCATCAATGGTCTTGCATCTATGGCCCTTTAAAACTTCTAGACTCTCTTCTAGTTGGGAGACAATTGTGGAATGCAATCCATGGATTTATCTCTAGATCTCAAATCACTAATCACTAAGAGTAAAAATGACTCTTTTTACCCCTCCCCCTTCCATTTCACCCGTAAATACCCTATTCTCTTAACCCATTCACCTAGTTTAACCCTTGATAACTATACCATCCTATCCAGTCAACTAATTTTGACCCTTAAACTCCTTTATACATCTTATTCTCACATTTAATCTCATTATAGTCATTATTATCTATCAATAAGTCATTATAAATCATTTTTTGGGGCATGGTATTCCATTTTCCACTCCTTGTCCAATCTCTTAATTAAGAGCTACATCAACTTGAGGTCTCTTCAGACTATATAGGAAGCATTTGGCCACTTTTTTAAGTGTCCAAGGATAAATCAGCCACTACTAACATCTAATCCCATCCCATCCCCTCTAGGTCACACAAATACATACAATCATGTTGAGCTATGATTTTAATATCAAATTTGTCTATTATCATTAATCACGTTTTGAATGCCCTTTATCAGCCTATAACTATCCCTTGCATGTGTTCTTACTAGTGAATTTTTTCTATCTCATGGCCTATCTCATATATCCATTTTCCAAGACATTTGTTGATGTCTCAATAATTTCCATCTTATCATCTCAATCAGATTTCCTCTCTCCTTGACATTGTTCATTGCCTAGTACTTATCTTCTGAGGTTGAGTAACCTTATCCCATTATAGTTCTACTTGGGGCATCTTATCATAGGTCAACTAACACTCAGGGCATCCCAACCCCTCATTATCTTAGTCTTATCCCACCTTGGGGATTTATTTTTAATCGGCCATATGATTCCTTCCTCTGTGTATGTCCCCTTAATGGGGCATTATGCCTATTAACATCATTTGTTAACTTATTCAAGAAATGGTTCTTCTTTGAAATACCATTTCTCCTTCAACTTCACCCACTCGTAATTTCATTTTAAAGAGGGGAAAATTTTATGCACCTAAATTTGCTTGATTTAGTTATTCTACTAATCTCATTAATTTATAAACCTAGTCAATTAATTAAAATCATATTTCCTATTAAACATTTCCTATACCTACTAACCTTTCTACACCCCCATGACCAATTAGTCACCTCATTATCCTACTAACATCCCATTTAACTATTAATCCTACCTCATTAATTACCCAATAGCCCACTTTCTAATTAAAAATTCATATTTATTCGAACTACCACCCTAGCCAACCTACCACCCTAGACTTTTGTATGTCCCTATAAGCCTTAAACCCCATTAAATCCACACATAATCCCCATTATCCCTTAATCTAACCTAGAAATCTCTAGATCTAGAGTACCCTTTCTAAAATTTTAGTACTTTCAAAACTAGAAACTTATAAAATAATTAAAAATTACTCTAAAACTCCCTCCATCAACATATAAATAACCATACTTGGAGCATGGCTAAGCTAACTACAAAGATCGCAAGCCTTCCTTGTATCTATATACTAGCTATCTAAAGTACTCACACTCTCTTGCAATCCACTCAAACATCCAATGAAGCAATTAAATACATCTTGAATCCATATCAAGTAATCCACATACAAGTCAAATAGTATCAAGAATCAGTTGGAAAATCTTGAAGGGAAGTTATTAGGAGTAAGGTGATGGTAAGAATTTATTCCTAAATTATTGATTGTTCCTACATTTCTCTATTTTAAAATGTTATTATGATTTTGGGTTAAACTTTCTATTTATATTAGTTTTGATTCATATCTTAAAAATACCATAAAATAACTAATATTGAAATCTTTTGATTTTTGAGTAATTATTTCTTTCTAGCTAATGTTTAATTTCATTACTACATATAGGTAATTTCTTCATTCATTCAAATATATCCAATAGATCCTCAATTGTATCCCACTCTGACATGGTATCATAGATTTTATGGTAGATGAATACCATTGTTCATGTTGTGAAATATTGAGTTTTAGCTTCCATGTTATAGATTTACCATTCATTGACCTAGCATAATATAGATTTACCATCTCTTAGATTTTGATTTTCTTCTCAGATCCTTAGTGGATTTAGATTCAAAAAAAGAAAGGAGAAGGCATCTATTTTTGGTCACATATCATTTATTACCTTTCCATGACAAATAACCTATGCCATCATGTTGAAAAGGTGTCAAAACCTTAGGATCAACTATAAACATGACCTAGTTTCATGATAGCCATTTTTTGCCATTTTTTAAGGGTTTCATATCTTTTTTAGTAATTTTTCATAAATTTATACTATATATATTCTTAAAGGAAAAATACTTTCTAGGTTTTTCTAAGTTTTTGGACATATCTAGTGGGTCTTTAGTCAATTTTAAAGAGGCATACTAGATCTTGTAATTTTTAGAAATTAAGGTTTTCATCCCTATTTGCACTACAAGAAACTTCAACATTCTTAGAATTATAGGGACTATTGACATCTCTAGCATCTATAAGGATGCCCCCTAGATTCAACATGCCAAAACATGATGACTACAAATAGAGGTTACATCCTTGATATAAAATCCTAACATTAATAATTATAATTATTGGAGTAATCAGTATCCCCAACATTGAGACTTTTGATTATGAGCATAGTCAAATTCCCTAGCATTAGGAGTTTGGACTATGGGACCAGTCATTGACTCTAGCATTGGTATTTCACATTGTAGGAGCATTTCATAACCCCTACATTAGTATTTTGGATTGTGGGAGTAGTTAAAAACCTTGATACCTACATGGAGGGGATACAACACAATACATTACTCATTGTGGGAATTATTAACCATCCCATCATTAAGACTTTAGGGAATGCATGTAGTCTTCATCCCCAATGCAATAATGTCATGCAACCTTGAAAAAAAACTATTGACATTAAATTATTGGTTGTGAGAGTATTATAAACCTCAATAATTGCATATGGTCCTATAAATTTTAATAATAGCCATGAGAACATCAAATTTAACCTAGTAAATTGTGACACTATTCATTGGCAAAAGGGGTCCTTTTAGGAGTGACATCACTCTCCTAGTCACATCTCAATCATCAAGGGGGACACTATCATCCTACCCCTTAGCCCTTTAGTCATATGGTGTGGTCACATGAATAAGGCTTAAATTTGGATTCCTACTAGTGGTTGCTTAACTCAAAACCCAATTCAAACTTCTACACACTCAACATTGTTTAAATTTTGTAAATTGGAATTCACCTTATCGTTTATAACTTTAATCAAGTATAAATTTTTACCAACTACTCCTTTTGAGGTGATAGTTTTTTTAAAAGTGCATGTTTTTTTAGATCTATGTATTGGTGATATTCTCATGATTTATTAATTTGAAACTCCAAATATATAAGGTGTGTTACATTCATAGTCTATAACACATGTAGTTTAATTCATACTTCCTTTCTACAATATGAATCTCAGTTCTATTTTGATTCTTACACCATTCATCTATCACAATTAGAAATCCAAAGTGAAAATAATTTTGAGGAGAAAAATATTACACTAAATCATGATGGGTATAAAAAAAAAGTGACACCTAAGGTAGAGAAGGTGAAGTAGTACAACCAAAGTGATGAATCCTATAGTCTATTATGCCTTTCTATGTCTCTCAATTTAATCTTTCATACCAGATATGTAACATCTCCAAATCAAGTGTGGACCTTATTTTAAATACTCTTTAGAAAGTAAGATTTCATGAGGGGCCATGAGTTGGATAATGAGCTCATCAATTTTAACCCAAATAATTTTGATACAGTTTAATACTTCTTCACCAAGTTTAAATTATGAAAGTTACATTTAAAATTGTGTGGTAATTATAAAAAAGATGGTTTATTGATTATTTCCATGTAACCAAGCCTGTCATTCAAGCTACATGGACCATGCCATCCTTGGATGTCTTTTTTATTAACTTGACTCAGGAGTAAGACAAGTTTATTAAAATTGGAACATAGTAGTCATCCAAATCTCTTGCCTTAATTTTAAGTCATGATAAATAGAAGGATTTGAGTAGTAAAGAGAAAAAATAGATTAAGAAAGACCTAGAGTAAATAAAGGGTCAAAAATTTGATGCTAAGTGAAAAACATCAAAATATTCCTCTTCTTCACAAGTGAAATCCAGGAAAGAGTGACTCACATGTGGCTACTGCAAAAAACCTAAACATGATAAATCCAAATGTATGAAGAAGTAGATTGACCAACTAACAAAAATGTTCAAAAAAACATAACATGAATGTCCTTGATTCTTCCAATTAGAATTCATCAGCACACGAGTCTTCTAAGTCAAAAGATAGTAAGAAGTGAAAAGATAATGGAAAATAAATTGTTGTATTTTCATCCTAACCTTCCACATGGGTTATTGATTATGGTTCATCACATCACATGGATTCATCACAAGACATAATCTCATCCTTTGAGCCTTATACCATACCTTCCATTTTATTGGGTGATGATACTTCCATAGAATTTAGTAGGAGTGGATTGGTTTAAGTGAATGATGAGAAATATCATTATGTTTTATGTGTTTCTTCTTTATCCACCAATCTCTTATTTTTTTATCATATTACTCACATCAATTTAGGAAAGAGATTTGAGTTCACACCCAATTCCATGGTTATTAGGGTATAAAATAGTGACTCCATTATTGTACTTAGGAAAGTAGATTACTAGTCATAATTACATACTTTCTCACATTTTTCACCTAATCAATCCTCTACTACACTGCTCACTCATTCTGATGGTGTGAGTAAATTATGGAATGAGAAATTTGGCCATTTCAACTATCACTATCTAGAGTAACTCAGTCATCATGATGTGGTTCTAATGTTACCATGAGTCAAGTTTTCTAATAGATTATTTTAGGGTTAAATACTTGGTAAGCATCCTAAGGAGAAGTATGACAAGGGTGAATCACAAAGAGCTAAAAAATATTAGAGATTTTCCATAGTGACATTATTGATCCATTTCCAAAACCTTCATTCACTAAGAAAAAATACATGCTTACTTTCATCAATGGCTATTGAAGGTATACTTGGGTGTACTTTATTAATCATAAATATAAGGTATTTGATCATTTTAAGGACTTAAAGATGTTTTTAGAGAAATAGTTAAGTAAATCCATCAATATTTTTCATATTGATAATAGTGGTGAGTATGTCAATAATCATTCTAAGTAATTATGCATATTAAATGGGATTGAACTATAGAATATAGTTCCATATAATCCTAAATGTAATGGAATTTTAGAGAAAAATAATATGCCCTTAAAGGAAATGGAAAACTATATGCTATAATCCAAGTCTCTTACACCTCAATATTGGGTTGAAGTCATTAATTATACTTATTATATCCAGAAGTGAGTTCCTCATAAAATATCAAAGGGAGTCACTCCCTTTGGAGCTTGGAGTGGTCATAAACCCATATTGAAACACTTATAAGTGTTTGGATCTCCTATTATAACTCACATTCCCAATAATAAACATAATTTAATGGAACCTCAGAGTCATCATTGCATCCTCATTAGATATCTTGAGGGTGTTAAGGGATGCAAGATTGTCCATCCCACCACTCATGAGTTTTTCATTGAGAGGAATGTTAATTTTTCAATAGGTCATTTATAATCCACACTTGATACCTCTACCACTTTCTTAGACACACTAGGATTTGATGAAAGTTCTAACAATTCACATCCACTTGATCAGCATCTTGATGACCTTGATTCTTTTTCTAGTTCTAATGATAAGAGTAGAGATGAAAATTCCCCCCTCCTCCTAGAATATCTTAAAATGATGAGGAATCTCCTCTTGACTCTCTGAGAATTGGTATTCTTTGGGATAGATAGACATTGCAAAGTGATGTCCAATAGGTTGGAGATCCATCAGACACTAGGCAAACCCATTCATAATTTTAGGATGATCCCCAAGATTTTATTTATTATGTTTCTAATCCATAATTATTTCATGAAGAATCATACACTCCTATATGTGATAGCTATATGGAAGAGGAATATGGTTCCTTAAAGAGGAACAATAGTTTGTATTTAGTCCCTCTTCTTAAGGGAATAATACTTGTTTAGTGTAGGTGTATTTACCAAAAAACATATGTATTAGATGGGTATATATACAATTTCAAATCATGTTTGGTATAAAAGGGTTTTTATAAGGTACCTTTAATTTACTATACTAAGAAATTTTCCCTAGTTGTCAAAAGGAACTCAATCTGACTCACTCTCAGTATTATTACAACACATCATTGGGATGTTCATCAGATAGATGTGAAGAGTGTTTTTATTCACAGTGACCTAACATAGGATATATACATGATGAAAACATAAGGTTTTATGGAAGATTCATCCTCAAATTTTAAACTTCATAAATCTATATATGGCCTCAAACAAGCTCCTTGAGATTGGCATGCCAATATGAATGCCTTTTTTCTTTTAGTTAGATTCACCAGATGTCATTTTAATATAAATGTCTATATATTATGGAAATATGATTCATTTTTTAATCTAGTTATCTGAATGCATGACCTTTTGATCATATGTATTTATTCATCCACCATCATAGTAGTGACTAAAAGTATCAAACACCTACCACAATTTAAGATTTTCAACCCCAAAATAACTTACCCTAGTACTATAATAGCAACCAAGGTGTATTTAGTGAAGGTGTCTAGGGAGGATATAGGGGTGGATTAAATGGAGGCCAAGGAAATTAATAAGGGGGTAGTGTATATAATTAAAATTATAACTAAATTTATAATCATGAGAAACCCCCACCAATATGTTACAAGAGTGGAAAAATGGGACATATTGCTAAAAAATACACTGATGAATTACATAAAAATTATTATTCTATCACAAAAAAGGAAAAAATAACTCATTCTCATTCCCTAAAGTGGAAAAATTATATTAAAAAGGTGGAACAAAGACTGAGGAGTTAGCAGAATATCCATCAAAAAAGGGGTAAAACATTTAAATAAGCTACCAAAAGGAAAAAATATAAAATGACTTTTCAAAAAAATTCACAATGAAATATGAGATGATAAGATTACAATTATAGAATAAAATCCATTAGAACATACATATATGCCTGATAAAATTAGATAATGTCAATAAATATTGAAAGAGAAGAGGGAAAGACTATGGAAGAATACTCTAAAAACTATTAATGTTGATTCAAAAACTAGGGTGGTGATAACCACTCATAGTGAAATGAAAACTATGAAATAAAAGGAATTAATTATGAATTATGAATAAGAATTAGAGATAAATAATGAAAGGGAAAAAACCAACATACATGAAAATGACCATATCATGGATCAAAACAAAAAAATAATACAATAAAAACAAGATAAAGATCATATCAAAGTGAGCTATTTTGATGAATATGAGATTTGGGTTTTAAAAAGAATGCTAAAATTAATTAAGAAATAAGATTTGGAGACAAAATTATCACAATGTTGTAAATAATAGAGAGTAAAAAGTATAGTGAATTGGAAAAAACTAGAGGAAAAACAAAATGAATATATTTAGAATGAGTAGGAAATATAAGAAAACTTCCATTCTATTCAATATCAATAAAAATGGCTATAAGGTCAAAAATACATTACTCAATCTTGGTGAAGACACAAACATCTTATCGTGAAGCATATGGGAGACACCTAGTAAACCACAACTAATTTCTAGATCATATGATATTTTAAACGATGGTGGTACACCACACTTGCCAATTCTAACCTTGAGAGATGTAGAAGTAAACTTAATGGGAATCACAATAAAAATACAATTTGAAGTGATGGATATGTATGGTAAAGTCGACCTAACCCTCTTGAATTTAGAGTGTTTCATTGATTATATTGGTTCACTAAAATTTGAATAAGATGAAATCAAATTTGAAGAAAATGTTTTGGTAGTCGACATTGCACTAGAAACACGAATGAGAGTTGCATGGTCAAAAGAGTTATGGTCAGATTATGAGGAGAGTGATTTCAATGATCTTACTCATGTATATAAACTTAAAAAAATTATAAAAATAGAAGACAACCCTGAACCAAATTATGAGGGTGAAATAGTAAGAGGATAAGAAGAGGTAGAAATAACCTCAAAGGATGAAATTGAAACATGAATGCAAGGGACACCCAAAACAATAATAGGGAAGATATGTTATATGAGAAAAATATGATGTAGATGGAATAAAAATACCACATTAAAAAATCCATTACCATAGAGAAGAAGGGCTTACTACATAGAAATGGATTCTGATAAAAAAAATACTAAAATTCACTAGTATTGGAATTGTTCAAGACTACTTATAATAGATTACAAGGGTATTCCCAATGGGGAAATAAGGTTGAAAGCCATTTATGACATGTTAATTATTACTAATGCAAGGTGGTGGAACATTAATAAAATAACCATCTAATGCTTGAAGAACTTTAGGGTGTTACTCAAGATAAGATTTATTAAGTCAGATAGTTACTTTATAGAAATATGGAGCTATGTAAGAATAAAAATTCCAAGAAAAGACATTGAACAATGTGAAAAGGCATAGATTGAAAAAGGTGAAACTGATAGACACTTATGGGCATAATTATTTTACTCAACATTAAAAGTATTTAAAAAAACATGATACATAGATTAAGAGATGTGGTGATGTATAAGTAGTTTATGATATTGTCTAATATGGATTAAAACACAATCTTACACTCACCTCTGCAAGTCACCTAGATCTAAAAGTAACTTGTCTTGCTTTGTCCTTACACCTTTGGTTTTAAAATTCTTTATCTCTCCTTTCAATCACTCTATCCTCTTCTTGTCAATATGTTAAATCATGATCTATTATTTATTATTTTCTATTTCATTTAATCACCCACACTTCCTTAATTTTCTTTGACTATTCCAACCAACCCTCAACTTTTCACTAACTCTTTCTTTCTTTTCTTGTTAGTCTTTCTTGAACTTACTATTTCTAGCTTTAAGCCTATGGGCAACTTGGAATCACACACAAGAATAAAATTTATTTTATCCTTTAATGTTTATTGTCATCAATATCATGCTCAAAAAAATCCTTATTGGCTTCCTATTCAATCCACAAAACTTCTCAAACAACCCTTTATTTCATAACTTGCTTCTCACTTTGTCTCAGGCTCTATATTAGTCTTTTTAGGGATTTTTATCATTATACAAATGGGTACATTGTCATTTTGAAAAAATAAAGTTATTTTAAAATACCCTATATCCTTGTCTTAAAGATTTTATTTATTATTTTCTATTTCATTTAAGCACCCACACTTCCTTACTTTTCTTTGACTATTCCAACCAACCCTCAACTTTTCACTAACTCTTTCTTTCTTTTCTTGTTAGTCTTTCTTGAACTTACTATTTCTAGCCTTAAGCCTATGGGCAACTTGGAATCACACACAGGAATAAAATTTATTTTATCCTTTAATGTTTATTGTCATTAATATCATGCTTAAAAAAATCCTTATTGGCTTCCTATTCAATCCACAAAACTTCTCAAACAACCCTTTATTTCATAACTTGCTTCTCACTTTGTCTCAGGCTCTATATTAGTCTTTTTAGGGATTTTTATCATTATACAAATGGGTACATTGTCATTTTGAAAAAATAAAGTTATTTTAAAATACCCTATATCCTTGTCTTAAAGATTTTATTTATTATTTTCTATTTCATTTAAGCACCCACACTTCCTTACTTTTCTTTGACTATTCCAACCAACCCTCAACTTTTCACTAACTCTTTCTTTCTTTTCTTGTTAGTCTTTCTTGAACTTACTATTTCTAGCCTTAAGCCTATGGGCAACTTGGAATCACACACAAGAATAAAATTTATTTTATCCTTTAATGTTTATTGTCATCAATATCATGCTCAAAAAAATCCTTATTGGCTTCCTATTCAATCCACAAAACTTCTCAAACAACCCTTTATTTCATAACTTGCTTCTCACTTTGTCTCAGGCTCTATATTAGTCTTTTTAGGGATTTTTATCATTATACAAATGGGTACATTGTCATTTTGAAAAAATAAAGTTATTTTAAAATACCCTATATCCTTGTCTTAATTTTTATCAAGTTTATTATCTTAACTAACCCCTTATATCCCTTTACTAAGCCCTTCTTAGGCTCTGTTTAGTCTTATTAGATCTCTTAGACTTCTATTTTATGCACGGTCCCTAAATAATATACATCCACACTCTATACCATGACAAAAACTTGAAAATATATTATATCACATGTAAAATTAAATAATCACTAAGTTTCATAGCTTTTTTATGGTTGGATTTCTTAAAAATCTAATTTATGTGTGAAAACCCTAACACATGATTGTTTGTAGTCTGTATAACTTGAGAAGGGTTTATTTTAATGTTTAGGATTTAAAATCAGTTTAAAATGACTTTAAATTTTTATTTATGTATTTTATATCATTATAAACCTATTTAAACCAATGTATTCCCTTTTCCTTTCCTCTCTTCAACATTTGTCATAAGATTTTATTTAACTATGTTTTGAAACACAATTATCTACAAGTATGGTATATTGTTTATGAAAACATTATGAATTAAAACACATTGAGACTCATAAGTAACATTTATAAGATTTAAAATATCACTTTAAAATATAAAAAAAAATTGTTTCAAATCATTTTACGAATGGTTCTTCTCATAAGAATACGTACTCAATCTTTCTCTTCATAAAATTTAAGTAACACAGGGTATATAGGTCTATAACCTTGAACCATCTCAAAGGATTTTGTAACTAACTTAAAAAATAATTGAAACACAATTATAAATCAGATAATAACTTACCAAATACACAAGTATCACCATAACTTTATTTATTACACTTTCCATCACTGATCATTCTTACATAGTCAACTTTCATTTCACTTATGTAGGAAAATATAGGCTTTGTTATACTTTATTGTCTTCAAATGAGAAAAATTTGTCTTATTCACTTCCTTTGGGTTATTATAAATTACCCATTAGAATAAAACCCCATAAATTAACTTCAACATAACCATTTATAAGTCTTTTTATATTCTATAACTGATCTAACTAACTTTCAACTCCCTCATGGATGTTGGGAGAATGCTAATTACCTTAACCTCTAACATGAGCATCAAGATGACTAATCATATGATCCATGTATGAATTTAGGTTAAATTTAATAATTTATATTCTACACAACATCAAATACAGTATTTAAAACTCCTACACACATGACTAATGACCCAAAACCTTGACAATAGATTCAAAAATTCAAATTAAAAAAAATAGTGGGAAAATGCCAATGTGACTCCAATTCAAAATTGACAAAGATTTAACTCTTAATAATGACTCTTATAAACCTATGATGAATTTATTTTCCTTATAAAGACTCAATACCATGTAAATATACCAAAAATTTCAAATGGTAGTGATGCTTCTGCATCATACTACCGAGGAGCTAAAGAAATGTTTCCAAGAAAGTTATAACTAATTTGGCATTGATGTTTTGTTCAACATCTCTTGTTTAATTACATGTCCTCCTAGAGTCAAAGTTATATTTGAAGCATGTATGCCTTATTAATTCCTAGTTAATGGTATGATATCTCCTCCATTATTGATCTCTCTCTTGCCATGGATCTCCAAACTAATCATAGGCAACTGTTGCTTGTTCTTCTTCCTCCAAAGACCTATACATGAAGAAAACAAGTCAAAAAAATCCTCTACTTCCTTGTCCTCTTGAATTTAACTTTGTTTCTCTTCAAATTATATTTTTCTTTGGCTTCTAACTATTCTTCATCTTGGCACAATATCATCTTAATGCATACTCAGTTGATATGATGGAATCATTGTATATTATTAGACTCAAATCATTTGATTCTTGCAATATTTATTGTCACATATACTTCTCCTCTACAATATATTCATCTATCTCTCATTTGTATTCAATTGGTGATAAATAAGACAACTCTACCTACTACAACTTAGACTTTCCAGAACTTTAACATGTGCTTCTTTTTCATACTCTCCTACTCCCACCTCATATATTTCATCCTACATGTCAAGTAATTTATTTGGCACTATTGTTCCTTCTTATCCTTCCACTATAATATTCATTATCTTTAATGTACTCTCATACAACTCATCTTCATAAAGTTTTATATCATCATACTCATCAGAAACATAATTTAAATGAATACCCGGTGCTTATTTTCTCTCCTCAAATCTTTCTTGACTTAAACCTTACTCTTTGTGGCTTACCATAAGGCATGGTACTACTATATACTCTCTTCTTATTCTTCATCAAGTGGTTTACCTTATTTAGGTTAGCATAATATTGTATCACCATACTTAGTTACCTAATCAACTTGTTACTTGTCATTAGCATGATGCTCATGCTCCTTTCTTGTCATCCATTCCTTATTTTTTTAACATCTTCTTTATCTTCATTATCTCTTCACCTGTATACACACATTCCAAGAATTCATTAGTTATAATATTTTGAGGATTTCTTGTACCTTTACTTTCTCTTTTAGGCTTCCTTGATAAAAACTTTGCCATTTGTCTTCTTTTATTCTCTATCAACTACTTGAGAGGCCATCTCACTTTCTCCTTAATGTGTATAAGTAATCTTTGACTCATCTCTTCTAAGACTTTCTATAACCTTGCCAATACCATCTTCATGTTAGTAATCTCATTTTATCTCTATAATTATCTTTGGTTCACTTCTTTGTCTTTATCTATCTTCTTGTGTCATTCCTCATTCTTCAAGCCCTTCATCTCTATTTCAATATTTTCTCTCTTCACTCTTCACACTCTCTCTCTAGGTAACACCTTGACCTTTCTTCTTCTTCTTTGAAAATTTCACCTACTTGTCTCATTTGACCTCACATAAGTATCTCTCACTTGACTCTCTCTTAGAGGATCTCTCTTTATTTTCCTCACTTGGGACTCCTATCTTTGTATTTATTTTATCTCTTCTCAAGCTTCTTTCTTGGAGATTTCACTAGCTCTCCTCTTTTTAAGCCTCTTCGATTAAGGGATTTAGCCACACCACTATTTTTTCTCTCAACTATTTATACCTCTCTAGTTTTTCCTAAAATTTTCATCAACATTCATATAACAAAATCTCAAATAAATCTTTCAATTCATACTCAATAGTATCTTCATACACGTGTAACTCACATTTGCAAAACATAAAACATACCTCATATAATAAATGTTACTAATTTGATACCAAATGGTGTAGAGGTCTTTGATGATATTATCCGATATGGATATAAACACAATCTTACACTCACCTATACAAGTCACCTAGCTTTGAAAGTTACTTGTATTGCTTTGTCCTTACACCTTTGGTTTCAAAATTCTTTATATGTGCCTTCAACCACTCTATCCTTTTCTTGACAATATGTTGACTCATACTATATGATTTCTTGTTTGATATTATATTCAATCACATAAATTTCATTAATTTTATATCTCTATTCCAACCTATTGGGTGAATATTTTGTTAATCAGCGTACTGATAAACAAAATAGGTCTGATCAACCATAGTAGGAAGATTGGTTGGCCAAGTGTGTAGGTTTACCACATAAAAAGGGGACTAATCTCTCCTCTCATCAAGGGGAGGTTCCATATAGATATGATATATATATATATATATATATACTCAAGGGTAGGATAAAACATCCATCTCTCTTTTTCCAGAGATGATGTGTGCAAATCAAAGGAGAAATCTAGATGAAATGACAGAAGACTCCTCTTCTTTTAGAAGTGCTGTTTAGTAGACAAAAAGAATCTTTTTGGTGATGACAAGTAACTTGTAACAAGGTATAATAACACAATAGGATGAAATAAGGCACAAAGTCTCCACCTCAACTACCAAAGAATGGAATACAAAGAACAATGAGGGAAAAAATTTGTCCTAAGGTTCTTTAGATAGAAACAAAAAATAAAGACACACTAAGGACAATTATGACAGCACAAAGTCTAAAAATAACTAGCTTCAGGACACCTTTTTTGTCACCTCTACTAGTTCTACTTGTTAAATTGCATAAACAAGAATACATTTAGGAAATAGACATAAGAACAATCTCCTAGAATGATACAAGTTATAACAGCAAAAAGTCTGAAAGTAACTTGCTTTCTAATTTTAACAAAGAAATATGATGAACAATCTGAGCTCAAAGTCTCAATAATGCCTTTCAATTTGGGTAGAGTTTTGTTTTTGATAATAGAGAGAGATCTCTTTAAAATAATAAGAGAGATTCCAATATATATCCATCCAAGAAATACTTGGGAGTAGTAACACATCATGTTGTATAAAATTCTATGAAGAAGACATGCTAAAATCAGGCATATTTGCCCATTTGCGTTTCTCAATGCAGAAAAATGGGTCACACCATTGAATGTTTATGTCCTCTAATGTCCACTTGGCAGTCTACTTCTAGAAAAATATCTTATGCATGAATATTTTTTGTCCTTCTTCATTGTTCCTCCTTTTCTAGCTCTAAATTAGGTCCTTGGTTCAATTCGATGCTCTATTCTTTGGTCACTTTTTGCTGGTCTTAAAAATTGACACGTGGCATGTTCTGCTACAAAATAGGTGAGGATAGTTGGCAGCATCCATGGGACTCTGAGAGATGATTATTGAAAGAAGCTCTGAAACTTGTAAGAAACTCAAGATGTAGATACAGACACTTGTCGCGCTCCATGGAGTTACAATGGGACATGTGGCAGATTCTGGGTGCCTTTTGAGAATCTTGTGGAGGATGACACGTGGTAGCTTTCACTGAGTTTAGCTACTCATTTGAGACCCACCAAATTCCTTACTTAACAAAGAGACTAAAGGAAGAAACTATGGATGTCGACACATGGCAGCTTCCACAGAGCTTTAGCTTCTCTTTTGAAAGTCTTCAGAACTTATATTAGTTTCCCTTGAAAGATGACATGTGGTGATCTCCACTAAGTTTTAAAGATGACATGTGGCATGTTCCACTGCTTTAAAGCTATGTCTTGATAGATGACACGTGGTTGCTTCCACTACATTTTGATAAGGGACATGTGGCAACTTGGCATGTTTTCTATTTTGGGGGACTTTTCCTTTAGACAAAAAGTCCAAAGGAATTCTTTCAGACAATTTATCTGAAGGAATCTTCCTTTACAACTTTGTCACAAAAACTTTTCCAAAGGAATTCCCTTGCTCATTCAGCCTTTAAATCAGTCTGTTTGCTCCCCACTTGCCCTCCATAAGGGCTATTTGATCTCTAAAGTAACCTTTCAGATTTTGAGTGTCACATAGAAGATGACACATGGTGGCTTCCACTAAGCTTTTAGAAACACTGTAGATATACTTGAGACTCATTTAGATTCATGTAGATGTAGACACTTATCACATTTTACTTATCTTACAAGGGACATGTGGCAACTTCCGTAGCTCTTAGAAATAAATTAAAATGGGGCTCGATAGATGACACTTGGTAGCATCTGTTGGGCTTTGTCAGGCTTTTGTTTTAGGCTTTTCTTGCCTTAGTCACTTTTGCCATGGAAATTCCCTCCATAAGGGCACTTTTCTCTTTGACTCTTGGGGCACTCCTTTGAACCTACCACTTGAATCGATTGATTGAACCAACTTTGGTTCAACGGTTCAATGGTTTATTCCTTTGTTTCTATTGAACACTTGAAACAAGCTCTTGTAAACAAACCATGTTGAACCTATCATTGTTGAACTTGTTGAACCTTTAAACCCATTGAACCTTTGAACCTAGACAAAAGCTCTTAATTCTTGAAACCTACTAACGTCATTGAACCTTTGAACTAAAAATGGTTCAAGGTTCAATAGTTTAATGTTTCAATGGTTCAAACATTGCATAAAAGCTTGCTGATAAATTCTTTTGATTGAACCAAGGTGTTGAACTAGCTTTGAAAGCATCTAAGTGTTGAAAAAACTTTTTCTTTTGGTTGAACTCGCCTATAGAAGCCTTTGAACTTGTTGAACCTGTTAGTCCTTTAACTAAAAAAGCTTGAATAATTCCTAATTCTGAAAGTTTAGAATAATTTTTTGAAATGAGAAGAGATAATTTTATTTTTTAGGATCAAATTGGCTTAAATGTTGTCCCAAAAATGAGTGACATTTTTTGGGTATAATAGTTGGCTCTAGTTGGGGAACTTCCATCAATTATAAAAAGAATTGAAGGGAGTAGAATCCATAATCTCCAATGTCTTCATGTGTACCTTTGGGCTATAGAGTCATGTTACCCAAAACTGAAAGGCATCAAAAATGAAAATAAACAAAACAAAATGGAACTAAAAACTATAAAAATATACATATGTATAGATGAAATAATCTGGTATGTCAAGAATTAAAGTGTTTCAGATGCTATCCACTGTGAGGCAGAGAAAAGAGTGTGTCATCTTGATACTTCAATAGGAATCTATTTTCACCATTGTGCTGATGAATAATAAATGGGCCTCTCCAAAGGGAGTCAAACTTTCCATGCATCCCTTTTGGTTCTCTCCTTTTGTCCCACAATGGGACTTGATCTCCAACATGGAAATCATAATTTTTTGCCTTCTGGTCAAAGAGTTTCTTTACCAGACTTTTATGGGCAGCAATTAGGTCCACCACCATAGTTCTCTACTCATCCAACTCAATCAGGCACATGATCCTCTTATCAAGGGGGCTTTCATATGTTTGATCTTCAATAGCCTTAGCCAATCTTAATGCTGGAAATTCTAAGGTGATTGGTATCTCAGCATTGATACCATAAAGAAGTTGGAAAGGAGACATACTAATTGCCCTCTTTGGTGTGATTTTGTCTACCCATAGAGTATCAACCAATTCTTTATGACATTTCCTTTGGTTGTCATCTATCAGCTTCTTGATGATAGTCAATAGATTCTTATTATTTGATATAACTTGTCCATTCCCTTATGGAAAGTAATCAGAAGAATGGGAGAGTGTAATCCCATAATAGAAATAGAATTATATAATCTCCTAGAAAGTGAAACAAGTTACATTGTTAGTAATAATATTGGTTGGGACTCCAAACTTGGAAATGATATTCTCCTTGAGGAAATTGCACACTAATTTTGAAGTGGCATGTTTGGTTGGGATACCTTCTACCCACTTGATGAATTAGTCAATTACTATAAGGACATAATCATGTCTAGCACTTGAATATGGGTTTACATCTCCAATAAAATCAATTCCCCATTGTAGGAATGGTTCTTCTATGATCACTGGCTTGAGAGGTAAGGTAGCTAACTTAGGTCTTCCAACAAATTGTTGGCAAAGTTCACATTTTCTCACCCACTTATATGCATCTTGGAAAAGAGTTGGCCAATAATACATGGCTCATAGAATCTTGTGGGCAATCACAGGAGTAGAAAAATGTCCTCTACAAGCTAGATTGTGGAAGGATTTCAAAAGTTAGCTTTGTTGCTCTTTATCTACATAGTGAAGGAATACTCCATCTAGGCTTCTCTTGTACATGCCATTGTCCCAGACCACAAAATTGGTAGATTTAAACTTGATAGTCCTCCTTTCTTTGTAAGATAAATGAGCACGACATTCACCATAAGTAAGGAAATGAGCAATACCTAAATACCACTCATTGGTAGTGGAGACAAAGAAGACTATCAGTGTGTCTTCCACCTTTGCTTCTTCATGCTCTATTTCTTCTGGCTTGTTATTAGCAATTAATTGGCATAGACCTTTTCCCCTTACTAGCTTTATTAGATTGATGTCTAGATCAAACTCCTAGACTTTTTCAATCTAATTGCCTCTTTTTATCCCAAACTCTTCCTAAGTTAATATGGACTTGACTGTAGTGTCAAGAACTATGGCAGTAGTTTGTGAATTTAGGATATAGAAGTGGAAATGCTTGATTACCTTTACCACTGCATAATCATGTTTCTCTATGTTCGAATACTTTATCTCTTGGGATTTGAGAGGGCAGCTCATAAAAGAAATGGGAGATTATATACCTTCTTTATCTTGTTGAACTAGAATTACTGAAAGCATGTGTTTAAAAGCATAAATGTATATGGTGAACTCTTTGTTGTAGTTTAGACAAACTAGAGTTGGGGCATGGGCAATAACAGTCTTGATATCTCCAAATGCTAACTTACCTTCTTTAGTCTAGCTGAAGGTGGACTTTCCTTTCATCATGTTTACAATGTGGTGAGTCTTCTCAGCAAACTCAGAGATGAACCTTTGTAAGAAATTCACCTTTCTGAAAAAAGAGTGAACAACATTTTTACTTGAAGGCAAGGTAAGCTCTTGAATAGACTTGACTCTGTCTGAGTCAATCTTTATGCCTTCTTTGGACACAATTTGCCCAAGAAGTTTCCCCTCTGTTACTCCAAAAATAGACTTCTTGAGGTTCAAGGAAATACCATTCTAGTGGTAGTGCTCTAGCACTTGTTGCAGGTGGTGTATATGATCAAAATGATGCTTGGAAAAGATGGTTAAGTCGTCAAGGTATACCATAATGAACTTACCTATCTCATCTTTAAAATCAAGGTCCATTGCTCTCTAAAAGGTGGCACCAGCATTTATCAAGCCAAAAGGCATCCTTTTATATGCAAATATGCCCCAAAGTGTGGTGAATGTAGTCTTATGTTCGTCTACTTCACCAACTTCAATTTGATTTTATCCTGAGAAGCCATCTAGTATTGATAATATCTCTGAGCCTATCACTATTTGAAGCACTTGATCTATGATTGGCAAAGGATCATTATCCTTCCAACATGACTAATTCAAATTTCTAAAATCCACACAAATGCAAATTTCACCATTCTTCTTCCTTACATGCACTATGTTTGCAATCCATGTGGAATGATGGATTGGGAAAATGATTCTAAAATTTATCATTTTTTGTATCTCAAATAGAATAGTATCTGATATCTTTGGATTGTACTGTCTAAATTTTTGCTTATAAGGTACTAAGTCAACCTTAAGATGAATGTCATGGTGGATTTCATTAGGCCTGAGAAACTTCAGGTCATCATAGGAGTATGCTAAGACATCCATGTATTGGTGGAGTAGAGTGGTGAACTTGAACTTGTCATCCTGAGTGCAACACTTACCAATGTTAACCATCTTGGGATTTTCTTCAGTAGTCAAATTTATTTGATCAAATATCTGAGAGAAGCTTGAATCTGTTTGATGTTGTTTGATGACCCTATCATGCTTATCAAATAGCTTCTCAAGGGAAACCAAGCCTTTGGGAATTTTATTTCCTTTCAGCTGTAAAAATTCTTCATTTGCATCTGAACTTGATTCAAGGGTTGGTTCATACTTCTAAGGTTCACTACCTTCAAAATGTAGTTGTTCAAAGTTGTCTTTTCATTCCAAGAAGGCAATGATTTGGTGATCATCATTGAATACTTGTCAATGATCAATATTATTAGGCACACTTGGTCTAAAGACCAACTCAGTAGTATACATATTTTCTTTGAAGTTTGAGTGAGGAATTAAGAGAGTTGCTGAAATAGTAAGTAAATCAGCTCTATCATTGGATTCCCTAGGTATGGTAGAGATGTTGAAAGCATCAAAACTTTCAATTTGGTCCTAGACTAGGTTGTGGTAGTGGCACAATCTTTCATTTTTATTTTGATACAAGTTTCTCACTTGATAAACCACTAGTTCAGCATCTCCTTTGGCATGAAGGATCTTGATGCCTTTGTCTCAGGCAGCCTTCAATCCAAGCAATAGAGATTCATATTCAGATATGTTATTAGTGTTGTTGAACTATGACTTGTAAGATAAAGGAAAAATATCTCCTTGAGGAGATATCAACACAATCATGGCTCCAAAACTGGTAGATGAATAATTACCATCAAATTCTAGAGTCCATACCTCATCAAACACTAATTTTTATTTATATTTTCCTTCATTAGAGAGGAAAGATCCTTCTCCATCTGTATTGTAATCTAACAATTCTTCTACTATTCCAGCTGAACTAATTTCTACATTGACACTTTCAAGATCTTTATCAGATGCTTCATGATCTTTGTCTGTAGAAAGAAAGTAGTTACCCATACCTAAAGACTCAAATAGAATTTGAGCTTCAAGGGTTGATGTTTGAGTGACAATATATTTTGATTCCTTTGTAGGAAGTAGCCTCTATATGATGCCTTTGATAAGGATTCTTGCTTTAGATAGATCCATGCTCAATTTTCCACCAACATCCTTACAAAAATTTCACCCAAGTAGAATACCATAGGATGCTGGAACATCAGCCACCAGAATTGTCATCTTGATTCTTTTGTCTGGAAAGGCTACAAATGTGACTTTGGTGTCTTTGATTTGCCCCAATAGTGGTACTTGTTTATTATCCATGGAAAAACATCTCCCAAATGTCTTGGATAGTGTGAGATCAAGAGATTCTACCACTTTGATAGGCATGACATTGTCAGAAGCTCCTAAGTCTATAATGCAATTGCTTAGTTTGTGACCATTTATCAACAAGGAAACATAGAAAGGTTCTATTTTCCTAGGGGTAGTAGGAGGAGTAATGACAAGATTATTTAGAATGGACATGTTCTTTAGGGAATCAAGAGTTACCTTCTTATCCTCTTGTCTTGCAGGGATGGCCTTATTCTTCACACTCTCAACTAACCTATCCAGTTGCTTAGGATTAGATTGTAAATATTCAAACTCAATCATTTAAATTTTGGTTTTCTTGACATGATCAATTATGTTAAATAATAGAATTAGACTAAGAAAAGAAAAGGGTAATTTAATTTTCTAGTTTGTAAAGGGGGAAGGACTGATTTGCAAATTTGAAGTTAAAGGTGAAGGTGAAATTGATGTACTTACCTTTTTGGTGATCATCAGGTCCTTTGGCTAGAAAGGTAGAGAGGTTCCACATTTAGTAATTGAAATTATTGATTGAGGTTGCTCTTCTATTTTCCCTTTATGAGCTTGTTGGGTTGATTGGTTCTTGAACCTGGTAAACACTATGTATGATCCATCAAAAACTTCTCCCTTATTTTTAGGTTCATCCTAGTAGTTTAGGAAACTAATGTTGGAGTCGCCAGCTGATTCTTCTTGATTTTATATAAGGAGATCAACGTCATTTTCTTGATTCAATTTAGGCTAGAAAGAAAAATCCAATTTTGCTTCAAGAGATCCCACTACTGAATTGGCTGGGGTTGCTTTAATGGCAAATATCCCTTATGGGGGAGGAAGATGATTTATCTACCCTTGATTCTTGGAAACATTGCCCTGGTATGACTGATTTAGAAATGTCCTTCTTTGCATATCTCTATATGAAGGAGCAGAAGACATTCCTTGTGCCATTTGCTTTTTGAGAGCAAGTAACTCATTTGCCAACTTCTACACCATTGGATCAGTGGTGCCTGTAGATGGATATTTAGAAGATGATGAGGGTCTATTTTTATTAGGATCTCTTCTTATCTTCCCTACCAAGATGAGATCATCTTCTACTTTAGTGGCCAAATCTTGAGTTGTAGCAAGGTCTATTTGACCAGCACGTCTCAAAAGGAAACTCACTTCAGGTAATTGAGAATTAATGAAGAAACATTTGAGATTTTTAGCTATAGGTCGAGCAATTACAAGGATCCTATTCCTTAATTTGTCAAACTTTGCTATGAAGTCCCTCATTGGTTCATGAGGCTCTTTCTTCATCTGTGAGAGCTAAGCTAGAAGTGCATGTGCATCTTTTATAGGCTTGAATCTGGCTTCAAACTTAGCTTTGAGGGTATTCCAGTTAGTTACTAATCGAGCCTGTAGATGGTAAAACCAATCTATAGTAGCATCTTGTAATGTTTCTATAAATAGTCTAACTGTTACATCCTCAAATTCCACTCCAATTACACCATAGGCTATGCTAAAAGATGTAATGTGTTCATCAGGGTGAACTTTCCCATCACCATAGAATTTAGGGAAATTCTTTCTTAAACTACGTGGGAGCTCATGTAGAGGTGGAGTAATATTGAGAAGGCCAAAAGAATTACCCCAGGGGCCTTGAACTACCATTATATAACTATAAAAAGAAGGAATAACAAATCTCAAAGGGGTAATTATTGATAAAGCTTTATCAACAGTATAAGTGGATACTTTGCTTGGTAATGGAGACTTGACTTTAGTAGGAGGAAAGCTCTTAGTTTGTTGGAGTTGAGATGGTGAAGCAAATAGCTAAAAATTACTTTGATGTACCAACTTGAATATAGGGTAAATAATACCTTTATCCCTTTGGCTTTGTGTATACCTTGGATCTGTCAAGTTGTGAAACAAAAATGGGAAAGAATTGACCTTGCTTCAGCTTGAAGCTTGAGGCTTTAAACTATGTGTTCTTTCCTAGTTGGTGTGGAGGTGGAAGGAGATGGTAAGGCTATAATGATAATAGGTAAGACACATAAATGGAGTCACTAGAATCTGTAATGGATAAGGGTAGGGAATGGTTCAATCTAAAACTTGAGGCTTCAGTTTACACATATTCCCCAGTGGAGTCACTAAAAACTATTGGGTGAATATTTTGTCAATCAACATACTGATAAACAAAATAGGTTTAATCAACCATAGTAGAAAGATTTTTCAGCCAAGTGTGTAGATTTACCACATCAAAAGGGGAATAATCTCTCCTCTCATCAAGGGGAGGTTCCCTATAAATATGCTATATATATATATATATATATATATATATATATATATGTATATATATATATATATATATATGTATATATATATATATATATATATATATGTATATATATATATATATGTATATATATATATATGTATATATATATATATATAAAATCTCTCCTCTCATCAAGGGGAGGTTCTATATATATATATATATATATATCATATCTATAGGGAACCTCCCCTTGATGAGAGGAGAGATTATTCCCCTTTAGATGTGGTAAACCTACACACTTGGCCAACCAATCTTCCTAATGTGGTTGATCAAACCTATTTTGTTTATCAGTACATTGATTGACAAAATATTTACCCAATAGTGTATATATATATAATAATATTCAAGGGTAGGATAAACCATCCATATCTCTTTCTTCAGAGATGATGTGTGAAAATCAAAGGAGAAATCTAGATGAAATGACAGAAGACACTCCTCTTCTTTTAGAAGTGTTGTTCAACAGACAAAAGGAATATTTATGGTGATGACAAGTAACTTGTAACAGGGTATAATAACATAGTAGGATGAAATGAGGCATAAAGTCTCCACCTCAACTGCCAAAGAGTGGAATATGAAGAATAATGAGGGCACAAAGTTGTCCCAAGGTTTTTTACATAGAAATAGAAAAGAAAGACACACTAAGGACAATTATGATAGCACAAAGTCTAAAATTAATTGGCTTCAGGAAACCCTCTTTGTCACCTCCACTAGCTCTACTTGTTAAATTGCATAAACAAGAATACATTTAGGAAATAGACATAAGAACAATCTCCTAGAATGATACAAGTTATAATAGCACAAAGTCTAAAAGCAACTTGATTTCTAATTTTAACAAAGAAATATGATGAACAATCTGAGCTCAAAGTCTCAATAATGCCTTTCAATTTGGGCAGAGTTTTATTTCTGATAATAGAGAGAGATCTCTTTAAAACAATAAGAGAGAGTCCAATATATAGCCCTCCAGGAAAGACTTGAGAGTAGTAACACATCATCTTGTATTAAATTCTATTAAGAAGATATGCTAGAATAAGGCATATTTGCCCATTTACTTTTCTCAATGCAAAAAAATGGGTTACTCCATTGAATGTTTATGTCCTCCAATGTCCACTTGGCGGTCTAATTCTAGAAACATATCTTATGCATGAATCTTTATGGTCCTTCTTCATCATTCCTCCTTTTCTAGCTGTTGAATTGAGTCCCTAGTTCAATTCGATGCTTTGTTCTTTGGTCACTTTCTCCTAGTCTTAACAATTGACATGTGGCACATTCCACTATAAAATAGGTGAGGATAGTTGGTAGCATCTGTGGAACACTTGTAAGAAACTCAAGATGTAGATACAGACACTTGTTGCACTCCATGAAGTTACAATGAGACATGTGGCAGATTCTGGGTGCCTTTTGAGAATCTTATGGAGGATGACACATGGTAGCTTCTACTAAGTTTAGATACTCATCCAAGATCCACCATAGTCCTTACTTAACAAAGATACAAAAAGAATAAATTATGGATTTTGACACGTGGTGGATTCCACTGAGCTTTAGCTTCTCTTTTGAAAGTCTTCAAAACTTATATCAATTTCCTACAGAAGATGACACATGGTGATCTCTGCTAAGTTTTAAAGATGACACATGGTACATTCTGCTACTTTGAAACTATGTCTCGATAGATGACATGTGGTAGATTCCACTACATTTTGATAAGGGACATGTGGCAACTTGGTGGGTTTTCTATTTCAAGGGACTTTTCCTTTGGACAAAAAGTCTGAAGGAATTCTTACAAAAAATTGGTCTGAAGGAAATCTTCCTTTACAACTCTGCCATAAGAAATTTTTTGAAGGAATTTCCTTGCTTGTTCAGCCTTTGAATCAATCCATTTATTCCCCACTTGCCCTCTTGTAAGGGTTGTTTGAGCTCTAAAGTGACCTTTCAAATTTTTGCAATGGTCCACTTTGGTTTCCAAGTGCCCTCTGAAAGGGTTGTTTGTCTTTTGGCTTTGCCTTAGTCAATTTTCCACTAATTTCAATAGGTGACATGTGGCATCATCTACTGTGAAATAGGTGAGGACACGTGGCAACATCCACTTAATTTATAGAGGATTTGGAGGCCTTTTGAGTGTCTTGTGGAAGATGACATGTGGTGGCTTCCGCTAAGCTTTTAGAAACACTGTAGATATACTTGAGACTCATTTAGATTCATGTGGATGCAAAAACTTGTCACATTTTGCTTATCTTATAGGGGACATGTGGTAACTTATGTAACTCTTAGAAATAAAGTAAAATGGGGCTTGATAGATGACACTTGGCAGCATCTATTGGGCTCTGTCGGGCTTTTGTTTTAGGCTTTTCTTGCCTTAGTCACTTTTGCCATGAAAACTCCCTCCATAAGGGCACTTGTCTCTTCAACTCTCGGGGCACTCCTTTGAACCTTCCACTTGAACTGACTGATTGAACCAACTTTAGTTCAATGGCTCAATGGTTCATTCCTTCATTTCTATTGATTGCTTGAAACAAGCTCTTGGAAATAAACCATGTTGAACCTGTTATCATTGAACTTGTTGAACCTTTGAACCCATTAAACCTTTGAACTTGAGTGGTTCAATGGTTCTAAGATTCAATGGTTCAAGCCTTCTTCTCTTTGATAAGTGTCTTGAAGTTGTTGAACCTGAAGCAATTGAACTTTGAACCTAGACAAAAGCTCTTAATTCTTGAAACCTGCTGACGTCGTTGAACCTTTGAACTAAAAATGGTTAAAGGTTCAATGGTTCAACGTTTTAATGGTTCAAACATTGCATAAAAGATTGTTGATAAATTCTTTTGATTGAACTAAGGTGTTAAACCAGCTTTGAAAGCATCTAAGTGTTGAGGAAACTTGTTCTTTTGGTTGAAATCGCCTGTAGAAGCCTTTAAACTTGTTGAACCTATTAGTCCTTTAACTAAAAAAGCTTGAATAATTCCCAATTCTAAAAGTTTAGAACAATTTTTTGAAATGAGAAGAGATAATTTTGTCTTACAGGATCAAAATAGCTTAAATGTTGTCCCAAAAATGAGTGACATATTTCAAGCTTCATGATCATTGATGGCATAATTTAGTTTGAGTTTGATTCCACATAGGGATCAATATTAGAGTTAGCCAATGTCTGAGTTATAATGGTTATCTTTACTCCATAACTTGTCTTGAAGGCTAATAAGGACCAATCATGTGAGAGGTAGCCTCCTATCATGGCTATGAAATCCCTTGAAAGGCAGATAGAAAAGTGAGCAATCAAATCAACCACTACTATATCTTGATGGATAGGTAATCTAAGATAATCATGCAAGAAATATCTCAACCAACCCTCAACTTATCACTAACTCTTTATTTCCTTTCTTATTATTCTTTCTTAAACTTACTCTTTCTAGCCTTAAGCCTATGGACAACATGGATTCACACACAAAACTAATGTTTCCTTGATCCTTTAAGGTTTATTTTCATCATAATCATGATCAAAAAATTCTACTATTCAATCCACAAAACTTCTCAATCAACATTTTATTGCATACCTTGCTTCTTGCTTTGTCTCAGGCTCTCTAGTAACCTTTTTTTTTTGCTTTTCTCATTGTAAAGATAGGTACAATGTCATTTTAGAAGTTATTTTTGGATAACCTATATCCTTATCTTACTTTATACCAAGTTTATTATCTTAACTTAACCCTTATATCCCTTTACTAATCCCTTTTTAGGCTCTGTTTAGGCCTATTAGGTCTCTTTGATCCCCGCTTTACACACAGTCCCTAGATACCATACAACCACACTTTGTATTAGGATAAAAACCTAGAAATATCTTATATTTCATGTAAAATTAACTAATCACTAAGATTTATAGATTATTTATTATTCAAGTTCTTAAAAATCCTATTTGTGTGTGAAAATCCTAACACATGGTTATTTGCAAACTATATAACTTGAGAAGGGTTTATTTGAAGTTTTAGGAATTCAAATCAGTTTTAAATGATTGTAAAGATTGATTTATGTGTATAATATCATAGGTGTGTAATAGCATTATAAACCTATATTAATCAAGTTATTCCCATTTCCTTGCATCTATTCAACATTTGTCATAATATTTTGTTTGATTATGTCTTGAAGCATAGTTATTTATAGGCTTGGTATATTTTTTATGAAAACTTTGTGAATTCAAACACATTGAGACTCATCAAGAAACTTTATAAGATTGAAAATATCACCTAAAACTATACAAATTTGTGTTTCAACTTATTTTACAAATGGTTCTTCTCACAATAATACATTCTCAATCCTTCTCTTCACAAAATGTAAGCAACACAGGGTATACAGGTCTATAACCTTGAAGCATCTAAAAGGATTTGAAACTAACTTAAAAAATAATTGGAAAACAATTAGAAAGAATTTAAAAACTTAACAAATGCACAAAGATCACCATAACTTGATTTATTACACTTTCCATCACTGATCATTCTTACACAATCAATTTTTTGATAGGTTCTTTCCTGAACAAGTTAGATAATTGCATTTACACTAAATAAAGTATGAATGTCAGTAATATTATAACTCAAATAAGAAAAATTGAATTATAATAGCTAAATTGTAGAATTTTTAGCCTCTTTGAGGTGGAAACCTTTTTTGAGCTTCATAAATTTAATACAATTTATGTATGTCTTCATTGGCCTCAACATGTACTTATAGACTAAGTCTAATCTAAACAACTGCCACTTCCCATGAATGTGGGATTTAAATAAATGCTCACAGTATGACTTAAAAAGCATATATATCCATAAAAACTCATATACTAACAAATTAAAGAGAAGGGTTAACACAGGTTCCTAACATCCCCTTCTTAAAAAAAACTTTGTCCTTAAAGCTTCAGATGTGAGAATTGGTACTAAATCTAAAATAGTGGTTTCTATATTGCATCCTCTAGTTGCATTCTATGCCACTGAATTAATAGCTTTATGGTGGAGTGGTAGTGAATTTTTCATGTGAACCTATCCATTATTACCTCTAGCTCAAGAAGAATGGATCCTTCATTATCAAGTTCTAGTAAAATAGTCTACAATCTAATGTTTGTGCCAAGAACTTTCTTCAAAAAAGAGACATGAAATACTAGGTGAACTCAAGAAGAAGGTGGGAACTCTAAATTATAATCAACTGACCCAATCTTATAGAGAACGTTATATGTCCCATATAACTTAGGAGCTAGCTTATGATTCCCTTTGAGTTTTAGGGAGGATTGCTTGTATGGCTATAGGTGAAGAAAAATGATATCACATACTTGGAAAGTGAACTTATAACTATGATGATCACCTTGTTATTTCATTATATTTTTTGCCATATGAAGATTATCCCATAGGGTGCTAAGGATCTGATCTTGAGTTTAGAGAAGTATGTCAACTACTTGAATTGGTGAACTATTAGAGGTGTACAAAAGGAGCATTGGTGGTGCTTAACCATAGACTAATTTATATGGATTCATTTTAGTTTAAGTATGATAGGAGGTATTTTAGCACCATTTAGAGAGAGGGAGCCACTTTACCCACTAATTTTGTTGTTCTAAGGTGAAGTAACGAAAGAAAGTTTCCAAGCATTTAAGGGCAATTTTAGTCTAGCCATCCATCTATGGATGATACCCAAAACTCATATCTAGTTGGATACCAGTGCATCAAAATAGTTGTGTTCTAAAATGGTTGGTGAAGGATACATCATGATCTAAGACAATGGAAGAAGGAATGCTATGAAGATGGAAAATCTGGTCCAAGAAAATTTGTATGACTATGGAGGCCGTATAGGGATGGCTAAGGGAACAAAAATGATTATATTAGGAGAGGTGATCAACCACAACTAAGATCACTATTTTCCCTCTGTATTTAGGGATCCCCTTAATGAAATCCATAGAAATATCTATCCAAATCCTAGTAGGGATGGGTAAGGGTTTGAGTAACCCAAGAATGAGTGTTGTTTCACCCTTATTATATTGGTAGGTATCACATTCAACTACCATCTGGTGAACTACCTTTTTAATTCCATTTCAAAAGAAGTTGCATCATGCCCATTCATAAGTTTCCTATGAATGGAAAAGCATGGAGTTCATTGAATATAGCTTGTTGAAGATCTATGCTCTGAGGAAGTACCAGATGGCCCTTATATCATAAAGAATCACCATCCCAAGAATAATGCAATACAATAGAGGGGTTATTGGCCAACTATTGAATTTTTTGAGATAATGAGGAGTCATTGGCATACCCTTGCTATACAGAGTCCAACCAATTTGGAATAAGAATGGAAATAGCTAAAAGGGAAGCTTGGCCGATAAATGTGAGAGATAGAACATCAGCCATAATATTATCCTTATCCTTCTTTTAAGAGATCTCATAATCATAACCCATGAGTTTGCTAACCCATTTCTATTATGATGGGGTAGAGACCCATTATTCTAGGAAATAGTTCAGACTCTAGTGATTAGTTTTGATGCAAAAATGATTCCCCAGTAGGTATGGCCACCATTTCTATATTGCATGCAAAATGGCCAAAATTTCATTCTCATAAGTAGAGAGTACTAAACTCTTTCTAGAAAGGGATTTTCTAGTGAACATAATGGGGCATCATTATTAGAGGAGAATAACACCAAGTCCATTAATGTAAGTAATGTTCTAGATCATGAAGGTCTTGGAAAAATTTGGCATAGCTAAAGTAGGTGTAGTACACATACCTTATTTTAATTTTTCAAATACACACTCAGTAGTTTGTGTCCATGTAAAATCATCCTTTTTCAATATAGATATTAGTAGATCTAAAATATTCTCATAATCCTTGACAAACTTGTGATAGTATCCACTCAGCCCCAAAAAATCATAGAGGCTCTTGATGATCTAAGGATGAGGCCTATTTGTCATGGTAGCTATTTTTTCAAGATCCAATCAAACACCTTGGGCTAAAATAATATTCCTAAGATACTCCACTTCATCTTGGAAAAAATCACATTTGGACTATTTTATATAGAGATGATGATCATATAGAAGTTATAGTGCAACTTCCAAATGTTGGAGATGATCGACCATGTTTTGTTATATATGAGAATATCATCGAAAAAGACCAAAATGAATTTTTTTAAGGTAGGGATAGAATATTTTATTCATAAATGCCTAAAATGTTGAAGGATCATTAGTGAAACTAAAAGGCATGACCAAAAACTCATAGTGGCCATCATGTGTGTGAAAAGTTATCTTAGGGATATCATTTTCATGAAGTTGGATCTGGTGATATCCATAGCCGAGATCTAACCTGATAGGGATGGGGAAATTATACTTGATTTTGATGTGATTAAGTGCTTGAAAGTCAATACAGAGATGCCATGACCCCTTTTTTTTCTTGATAAAAACTAGGGAAGAATATGGGTTGGTACTAGGGCAAATAATGACTTGCTTTAGTAAGTCTTGAATGAGCATCTAAATCTTAGTATTTTAATAAAATGGGTAGTAGTAGGGCCTTATGTTGGGAGGAATGATTATAGGAAGGAGATTAATATGGTATTCCTATGGTCATGAAGGTGGTAATCCCATTGTTTTGGTAAAGACACATGCATACCTATGCAAAATGGTTTATAGATCAAAAGTAGTAGAGATAGTTTATGGTTGTATTTTAATGGAATGGAGATAGGAAATGACATGGTGTGAGTTATTATTAAGAATATTTTCAATGTGATGTGAACTTATGATGTTGAGAGACCCTAGGTGTAAGCCTTTCAATGTGTGTTTTTACCCATTGTCTAAAAACTACATCAAAAGCTCAATAAAATACCATAAGATAGGTCCAAGTGTGCATAACCATTGGGCTCCTAAAATAACATCACATCTACCTAAGGGAAAGGCAAACATGTCAGAGAGAAATTTATACTCTCCAATAGAGATACACACTTAAAAAACTTCCATTTTCAAGGTAATTTGTCCCCATTGGCAATCATGACTTTAAAGTTGAAGCAAGGATGGATAAAATAATCAACATATTTGGTGATTTAAGGGTGAAATGATTTATGAGTGATACCTTAATCAATGAGTATAATGAGAGGGATATTTTTTAAGTAACCCTTAACCCAAATCATTTTTGGTGTGGTTACTCATGCTAAGGCATGGATAGAGATCTCTAGTTGTTATTCCTGAGAAATAGGTTCCATAATTGGTAGAGGTTCTTCTAAATCATCTATTGTATCTCAAGAATCTTCCAAAACTTCAATTTAAGGTGGTGAGTCCACATCTAGTAGGTAGAAATTTTTCTCAACACATTGATGTCCTTGAATGAATTTGTTATCATAATTATAACATAGTCCTTTTTCTCTATGTGCTTGTATCTTTTTTTCAATCAAATTCTTGATAGGAGTGGTTCTAGGGGATAACTTTGTTTTAGACCATTGTGAAGTTGTATTTTTTAATGGAGAAAAATTGGATTTGAATTTTTGATAAGCTATGATCTTATCCTCTACCAACTTAGCCCCTTAGGGCTTCCATCATCATGTTAGGCTAGAATATTTTGATCTTAGATCAAATTGTATCTTTTAATCCGCTGACAAAGCAACTCCTAAAGAATTCATTGAATAATCCCTTTATGTTATTGGCTAGTTTTTCAAATTCTATTTGATATTCTCTCACGGTTCTTATTTGGAAAAGTTTGGTGAGTGTTTTAGTGGAGTCATAAAAATCACTTGAGCCAAACTATTATAAAATGAGGGTAAAAAAATTCATATGGGCACATCATGAGCCTTTGTATACCAATGATACCATTGAAGGGATTCATGTTCCAAGTGAAAGGATGTAAGCAAGACCTTGTTGACATCAAAAGTATTATGTAGACTAAAATATTATTCTTCATGATAGATCCATCTAGTCAAATCTACATCATTGAATCAAGGAAAATCAAGCTTTAGCCCTTGAAAATTATTAGAAGAACAAAACTTGGTGTTTGAAGAGGACTCTTGATACTATCTGTTGTTCAAGGTGGTATGTTGAAGATTGAGGTGAATTTATTCTTCATCAATATCTTTGATTTGGGTCTTGAGGGTGGTAATTTCATCCTCCATGTTTTTTGCTTTTGTGTGGATTACTACCATGACCAGAATAGGAGATTTAGTTTTTGAAATGGGTAGGGAAAATAGAGTTATGACATATTTAATAAGATTTTTTTTTTTTAATTTAGGTGAAATCGAAAGGGGTAAAGGTACTTTTACTAATTTTTTACATAGTGGGAGTATGGTTAATGAAGGTGAATTCAATTTTAGAAGTGAAAATTGAAAAACTAAAAAAATTATCAAAGAGGAACAAAGAAACAAAAAAGATAGATGAGCACTATGGAAAATTTTTGAGGAAAAAGGACAAAAATATAAGTTATGGCGAAACCCAAAAGAAGGGAAATTGGAATTTGTAGAAATTAGGAGTGGAATTGGGATATGGGACCTCAAGGAAGAAAATATGGAAAATGGAATTTCATGTGTCCGAATAAAGTTTAAGGATCAATGAGAATACATATGAAGAGATATGGAAAGAAATGAAAAATATTTGTGGTTTCTAGTTTATATTTTCTATCAAATGTATAATTGTAAGTCCTCTAAGAGTCTTCTGATACTTTGTTGATAGTTTTCTAAAACTGATAGGATGAATATTTTCTACTTTTTGGTTTCTATCAACTATCTGAATGCAAGTCCTCTCAGAGTCTACTAATACTCTAATGATTGATTTTTTTATAGTCTATTAGAAATATTATAAAACTAATAGAAATGCACCTCAAGTTTTAATAGATACCTAATGTTTTAAAGATATCTCTCTAGCCACTAATGCTGTCTAAGTGAGTACCACTCTCCAAAAAATTTATGGCCATAAATTTACCCCTAAGCAACAATTCTTGGTTTTCCTCACAAGTGGGAACTACTCAATCGGGAAAGGGTCATTGCCCATTTTTATAGTAGGTCCTCTTAATGGGATAATTACTTTAGGGCTCTTGTGGTACTTCTCATAATGAGTTTTAGGGATTTCACCTAATCACTTATCACAATTATGTGAACAAGTTTTTACCTTGATCTAATATAGATTATTATAATATATAAAAATAATTAAATGAATTATGCAACAAAATAGTGTTTAGAATTTATTAAAAAATTGGCTTTGGAAATCACTCTGATATTAGATGAGAGGATCCTTCCTGAACAAGTTAGTAGATAAGTATAAATACACTAAATAAACTATGAAAATTAGCAATATATTAGCTCAAATAAGCAAAACTAAATTTAAATAGATGAATTGTAGAATCATTGGCCTCTTCAAGGGGGAAACTTCCTTTGAATGAGCTTAATTAAGTACTATCCATGGATGCCTTCATTGGCCTCAATACTTATACACAAAGTCTAATCTAAGAAACTACTACTTCCCATGAATGTGGGATAAAATAAAATGCTCATGGGATGAATTATAAAGCATATGCATCCATAGAAAATTATATACTAATAAAGTAAAGAGAATGGGTAACATAGGTTCTTGACACTTTCATTGCACTTATGTAGGAAAATTCAGGGTCTGTTATGCTTTCTTATCTTCAAATGAGAAAAACTTATCTTATTCACTTCATTAGGGTTATTCTACATTCCCCTTTCAAATCCAACCCCATAACTTGACTTTAACATAACCATTTACAAGTATTTTTATATTCTATACCTAATCTAACTTATTTCAACTCCCTCATGGACATTGGGAGAATGTTAATTACCGTAACCTCTAACATGAGAATCAAGATGACTAATCATATTATCCATGTATGAAGTTAGGTTACATTGACAACTTGAGAATATACATAACATGAATACATTATTGAAAACTCCTACAAGCATGATTAATGACCCAAAACTTTGACGAAAGATTCAAAAATTCAAACTAAATAAATTGGTAGGAAAATGCCAATGTGACTCCAATCCAATCAATGGTAGTGATTCTACTACACCATGTGGAAAGGAAACAATAAATAGGAAGACCTAAAAATGATTTTTTTTAGGAATGTTTAACTTCTTAAATCAAGATACAATGATGTGTCCTTCACTATGGAAAATAGAAAACATTTTTATTTATGGACGACTCTACCACAAGGTAATAATTTTATAGAATTCAAATAGAAGAAACAAGGTTAGGACATATGGATGAATGGGAGTATATTGACATGATTGTAAGAGAGTTACCCAAAACTATGAAAATAAATACAAAAATAAAAGAACTTGATCATAAGGCATGCTGCCAAAAATATTCAAAAAAGGAAAAGGATGAGGAATAAAAAAAATAAAACATAAAAATATCTATTGAGGAAGGAAAAAACTCCTTGATAATGTGGAATAAAAAACACAATATTTGTAAAAAATATTCAAAATCAAAGAAGACAACATGGCCAAAAAATACAATCCTAAGATGGCCAAAGTAGGAAACTACTAAGTAGAAAAAGAGGTGGAAAAAATATTGGAATTAATAAGTGAATTTGAGAACTTATCCCCAACAATGTTTATTGGATCAAATGAATCAAAGAAGATGCAGTTAATATTAAAATACAATTGAAAGAGGATATTAATCCATTACTAAAATGACCATATATATTGAGTCCTAATGTTAAGGAAAAATTCAAAATTATGTTGGATAAAATTATAGATGGCAGTATCATAATCCCTATGGAAGATATCGAATGGATAAGTCCCATGGTGATTAAAAATAAGAAAATTGGTAAAATATGCATGTGTTGATTATGGAGAATTAAGTAAGCTTGTTTTCATGATCTTTTTCCAACACCATTTATTAAAGAGATATTAGAAAGTGTTGTGGATATAGATACATACTCATTCATTGATGGGTTCTCAGGATAACGTCAAGTTATAATAGCACCAAAGGATAAACTACAGACTACATTCTCCATAGAATGGGAATCCTTTATGTACATATTGATGCCCTTTGGATTGAATTATACATTGGTTATGTTTAAATACGTAACGGTGAATGCATTCAAGGATTTCATAAAGGTGTATATTAAATAATGGAGAATGTATGATTTAATCAAATACCTTGTCCAGATGTTGCATATGATGTTACAAAGATATAGTCAATTGAAAATTTCTCATAATCTTAAGAAATTCATATTTGCCACACCTTTTAGAACTTTATTGGAACACATAAATTACAAATAAGGGTTTATGATAGGTCCAATTAAAACTAAAATCATCATAAACCTACCACCACCTAAGATGTAGAAGAAGTTTATAAAAATATTAGGTTATATAGGATATCACCGCCGATTCATAAATAACTATGTAACTATAAGTGCATCCATAAATAAATTATTGAATAAGTAACATAAGAAACTGCTAGATTGGTGGAAAAATATCAGGAATTATTTAAAACATTGAAAAATGAAATTTTAGATGCCAAAATACCAGTGTTTATGGACTAGGAGATATTGTTTCATGTCCATTTTGATGGCTCTATAATTGTAATAGGAGTGGTGTTGACATACCCCTACATAAAAATAGATCATCTAATATCATTTTTTGGTAGTAAATTAGCTAAGGCAAAAAGGAATTATTCAAACACAAAATGGGAATCGCTCATTATGATGTATGTGGTGTATAAATTTAGGCATTACTTTTTTAGTGTAGGGTTTTATTCCATTTAATGGTTTTTTCCTACACATGTATGTTTAGTTTGATTAGGTGTCACTTAGGTGTTTTTTAGGTCATTGTGAAATATAAGGTGTCTTTTAGGCCATTGTGAAATACAATTACACATTCATGAGGAAGTGATTACATGTTTATTTTTCACTTATATAATGTACCTTCATAAATATTTTATGTATAATGATGTTAATGCTAATATCATAATATTTTTATTGTTGAGCAATTACTTCTTTTTGGCTCATGTTTGATTTCATTACTACACAGGTAATTTCTTCTTGCATTTGAATCCATACAATAGATCCTCAACTTTGGCCCACTATGACATGATATAATATCTTTTATGGTAGATGAATTATATTATTCCTATTTTAAATCTTGAATTTTAGATTACATGTCACAAATATGCCATTCATTGATTTAACATATTATAGATTCACCATTTCTTATATTTTTCTCTTCTTTTGGGATCCTCCACAAATTCAAATTCAAAAAAATAACAAGGAAGAATTTATATTTTTATGGTTGTATATCATTTGGTGGGTTTTCATGTAAAACATCTTGCACTGTTAGATTTAAAAGGTGTCTAAACCCTAGCATCAACTATAAAAATGACCTAGTTTCATGATAGTTAGTTTTTACCATTTTTGGAGGGTTTCAGGGATTTTTTGGCAATTTCATACAAATATGTATAATATAAATTCCTCAATGGAAAATCATTTCTAAGTTTTACATCTTTTTAGATATCTCTAGTGGATCTTAAATTTATTTTTAAAAGGCATACCAGATCTAGTGTTTTTTAGAAAATCAAGTTTTTCATACTTGTGTGCACTACAATAAACATCAACATTCCAACCCAAAATCGATTAAATTTTGAACCAAGGGGCATAACATTTTTTTATGGGGAAATTTCCACTAATTTTTTAAAACTATGTTCAAACCCAAATTTTTATGCAAAGTAGAGAACATTATTTTTTGTTAGTAATAAACAATCAAACATGTATAGCTTTTAGCCTTATACTTATTTTGAGGTGCCATTTTTTAAAAGTGAAAGTTTTTACAAGATCTATGCATTGGTGATATTCTAGATCCTTGTAAATTTTAACCTTTATAGATTCATGGGGGTGTCATATTACTAGTCTACATCACATATAGCTCAACACATACTTCCTTTCTATACCATGGATCTAAGTTTTATTATGATTCTTACACCATTCAAATATCATGAGTGGAAATTCAAAGTGAAAATACTCTTGAGAAGAAAAGGCTTAGACTAGAAAAAATGATGGGTATAGAAATAAAACTAACATCTAAAGTAGAGAAGGTGAATTGGTATAGCTGAAGTGATAAAGCCTACAATCTATTATGTCCATTTATGTCTCTTGATTTACTATTTCATATCAAATTTTTAACATAACCAAATAAAGTATGGACCTTATTGTAAAAACTCTTTGAAAATTAGGACATCATGAAGGGTTATGATTCTGAGAATGAGATCCTTAGTTTGAGCCTAGGTCACTTTGATACAATTCAAGACTTTTTCATCAAGTTCAAATCACTCTGGTTACATTTTAAACTAGGTGACATTAACAAAAAGGATAATCAATAGATTATTGACATCCTTACCAAATTGGGTTCCAAATATTATATATTCATTTTTACCTTCCATGCAACCAACCGTGACATTGGAGATACACAGACAACATCATCTTTGGATGATTTTTTTTTTACTTGACTTAGGAAAAAGATAAGCTTATTTAAATAGGCACACTAAAGTCATCAAAATCACATGAATTAATTATAATTCAAGACAAACATAAGGCTTATATTATAAAGGAGAAGAAAGAGAATAAGAAAGACCTAAAGCAAAGAAAGAGTCAAAAATCTACTTCTAATCCAAAATCATCAAAAGAGTCCTCTATATACACATAATATTTTTAAACTTTTTAAATTACTAATTATTTATCTCTTGTAGGGATTCATCAAGTCTAAATCTCTTTAAGTTCACACCTTAAATCGTGCATCAAGAAAGGAGTGGGAAGACCATTAGTGTTTTTCAAGATTATTGTTCCCTATACCACCACTTAAAACCAACATCAACCTCTCCTATACAATTTTCTAAGCATTGACACCTCCCTTACATGCTCCTCCAAGTAATTCACTACCTCAAACAATCCCTACCTAAGCCAAAACATCTTTTTGAATTTTATTAAAAAAAATTGGTCTGGGTCAACCCTGTACTTAAAATATATGAGCACATTATGGGATTAGGTCAACCTCAACAACCTATTCTAAGACCTAACTAATTTATTAATTAAATATACATGGTTGATTGGATCGACTCTATTGATGAAAACTCTAAAAGAGTTTAGGATTAGATACATCTATATAAACACATCATTTTCACCATTTTAGAGAGAGATAGGATTTAATCATTAAGCTGCACTTCTTTACAATCTCTTATTCCACCATTATATTATAATTTACACTTGGAGAAAAGAATCTTGTCTTTTGGAAAAGTCTTCGATGCTTAGGATTAGTCATATATACTAGATTTGGCCTATCTTAGTGATCCTTATAAACCAAAACAACCTCTTGCAAAGCACCATTGACCAAGGGAGAGATTGAGTCTCGATGGGTTCATCTTAAAGGTAAATATATCTAATTTTTACTCCTCTATCTTAGTAGATATAAGTAACATAAGTAATGGATTTTTAATGTATTTATCTCTCTATGTATTAGGGTTATATCTACATTAACTTAATTAAAATTATTATATGCATGTTTACTCGTATGTTTATTACCCTAATTCTATGCCATATGCTTTAGTGAGCACTAAGTTAGACTTTGATTTATTTTTTCATTTACTTGTGAATAAGAAAAACATACGACCTAACTAGGGTTATCACATGATATTAATTAACTATATAATTTTAATCCCTCTTTAGTGATATTGTTATGATAAGGGATCCCTTGGTTAGGTCTAGTAGATCCATATTGGTCATGATCTTGATTGTCTAAATGTACCAACAAGTAGAAGGGCTAGTGTGATTTATCTTCTCCAAGATAAGATTGACTTATATATCAACTTCACTTTCCCTTGTATATGTTCTAGTGAACTTGAAAAAATTAACCCTTGTATTTTTTCCTTCATGACTTCATTTATTATCATTTATTATATATTTTCATTTTTACAGTATTAGATTGAATCTATCAATACAATTTAAAATTTTATGCACAATTTTAACATATAGTCACTATGATTGAATTTATATTTCTATCTCTAGGTCATCTTCAACAACAAGTAACTGAATTGATCAACTTGATTAAGTTTTATTCTTTACATATAGGATTTTAGACTCATTTGATCCAATCAACTCTGTTAGCAGGATAAAAATCATCATCTAAATTAAACATAAAAATAACAACTTCATCATCTTCAAAAATCCTTAGGTTCATTCTTATATTTGTATTCCTTTCTATTATTTATTTATAGTCCTTTTATCACAATTTTTAATATATAAAATTGTAAACCTACAATGAACTGGGTCAACTAGATTTACACAATTATGTAGTTTGCCTTCCTATCCAAAAGACCAAGTCAACTTGTTTGACTGTGTTCTTATGGCTATTGCTTCAACAAAAAACATCAAACATGTTGATTTTATTCGATACTATTTGTATATGGGGTCACCTTAACTGATTATTTACTCTTCAAAACAAAGGAATTAACCTATCTTGTTACTAATTAATTCACTTTTCATTTTTTTTCTTACTTCTTTAGAGTAACACACATAGATTAAATAGGAGGTTTTTTATTTATCAATTTAGTCATATTATTTTTGTTTTTCACACATTTCCAAACCACATAACATTATAACAACTTCTACCCAAGGTCTACCTTCTTGGATTTCATCACCAAGGGGGAAGTTGACTTGGTTTTTTGTCCAAGTATAAATATGTGGTTGATGGTATAAATTGGCAAAGCACCTGACACCCTTGTCACTATAGGATTGTGAATTGAGGGGGTAGGCTCCAATATCAAGCTAGTACCATGCTTAACATAGATATATTTTAGCATCAACTACCTAAAACCATCCTGAGATTGCTTTTATAGTTGTTTTTATATCCAACTCTATCACATTTATTTCAAAAATTATTATAAATTAAATCGTTCAAAAATTACCATTCAGATTAGCATTTTTATTCTTATTTCTTGCTATCTAATAATTGTATGTTGTATTAAAAAACTTGTATTAGTCAGCATTGGTGTAGGTTTTATGATGTGTGCCACAACTAGATTGACTAGATCGATACAATTGTTTACAAGTTTATTTTAAGTATTTTGCATAATAACACTAGATCATTTATAGTCATAATTTTCAAAACCTATCTCTACCTCCTAAATACAGTTGATCTACTCAACTATCTCCTATCATTTTTATATTTTTAAAGGACATAATCATCCTATCTAACCTAGTCTCTTATAGGCTAGTCAGTATTATTTTATATAGAACATAGTCATCCTATCTGACCTAATCTCTTATAGGCTAGCCAATCTTGTTTCCCACATAACACAGTTGACTGATTTGACTGTCTTTTCCTTAATTTTTTTTCTTCCTTCCAAACTCCATCAACCTAGTTGACTCTATACCTCTTGGATAACACCATTTGATATTTTGATGAATTTGATCCTATTTTACATCTTTGCTTTATAATCTCTTATTCTTATTTTAAGCATCATGAAATACCCTATTAGAATGTTTTTGGACAACCTTAATCCATTTATATGATATATGGGATTTTCTTTTTTTCCTACCTTTTTAACCCAAGATTATTTTCACTCTTGGAACACCTTTGCTAACTCCTCATCTTTGGGATACAATATGTTCCAAATTACTCCAACTAATGACACTAATGGATCAGATCCATTTTACACATCTCAAGACAATTCTTTCTTTAAATCACCTTATTATACTATAGGGTCAATTGACATAAGCTTAACTAATAACCATATAATAAATATTGTAAACATTAACAACCCACCTCATATGAATCCTCCACCTAATAAACCTTCCCCTAATACCAATTCAAGAAACATTCCTCCTCACAATACTAATAATCTAACTTTAAAAAATAATAACCCTAATCCACCAATTGACACCACTCAAATTATTATACAAATAGTGCAAAAAATAAACATCATACAAACATCTAATACTTCTCAAATGATGCAAATGCAACACCATTTGTAAAACATGGTGAATCAACCTCCTATTCTCCTTCCCAAAAATAAACAAAATTTTATACCTCCATCTATTATATGTCATGGTAAATATCATTACCCAACCCATTATACACAACAAGATGATCCAAAAGATTCAAAATGAACCTCTTCCTCCCTTCATTATTTCTATTGATATTGGTAATATCTGTCTAACTATTAAATATAATGGGATTAAAGACCTTGCATTTTCCCTTAAAGCATTTAATAATCTCCATAAAGAATGGATTCAAATAATACCTTCACCAATACCAAAATTTTAGTCAAAACATTCACATGTGATGTATTAGAATGGTATAATCAACTCCCCCAACATTATGTATGGTAACTTGAGGATTTAGTCAATCCTCTAGTTAAGGAATTTCAACATAATGATCTTCCTAAAAAATTTCTTAGCCATTTCATTAATGTTAAACAATCCCCTTCTGAATCAGCTCATGATTTAATTAAACATTGGAAATCTTTGGCTCACAAAGCCAATCACAACATTATTGATGATAACTTATTCAAACTATTCACCTTTGCATCACATCTGGTAAAATCCTAGGGTTTCTATTCTCTCTTCATGGTATTTATGTCAATATAATAAAAATAAATGGTATAGTCAGCATGCCCATTCCTCATTCCATTCATGACATTTATACTTACCTTGTCAAGCTTTGGTCCATCTAATGATTCATCTTAGATATGTCTTACCATATCTACTCTGTTAATTTCATTCTCAAAAAAGTGACTATTTAGAATGGAATGATCCATGTTAGAAAGCCTTAGACAACATGAAATAATCTTTGCTCTATATTCCTACCCTCCAACCACCTTTTAATGATCACCCTTTAAGTTTGTAAACCTCTTGTACTCCCATATTAATTGGGGCAATGCTTGCCAAACAAGATGGTACCAAAAGATAATACACCATTTAATATATTATTCAAGGCCTCATTGACTATGAAAATTTTTATACTAAAGTAGAACATGATTTCCTTGTTATCTACTTCACCACTAAAAAGTTCCATCACTATATGCTTTATCAAACCACTTATGTCATTATCTAATTTAATCTACTTCATCATTTTTTATCTACAGCATTTATACCTAGAGATAGAATTGGTAAATGATGGTCATTTTTATATAAATTGACCTTCGAATCATAACATAAAATACTATCAAATGGAAAGCCATTGTTGACCAACTTGTAGAGGCACCTATACCAACCATAAATCACCTTTAAGATAATCTCCCTAATGATAAAATTCTTTATATTGAAGGTATTAACTAGGATATCTCTCATAAATATTATTTCTATAGTTTCACTACTAATTTAGATGAAAATAGTAAAGAATATACCAATATCATTCTTGATAATACAAAATCTAAATTAGTGATCGAAAAGATCCCTAAAGTTACCATTGATTGCATGAAGACACCTAAACCCTCCACTTTGAACCATATGCATCCATGGAGCTAGGGTATTTTGTATTATAACTAACCCTTATGGTAATATCATACCTCTATAATTTATGCTAACCTTTGATGTCACTAATAATGTGGCCAAATATGAAGCTCTCATCTTAGGTATGAAAGCAACCCTTGACTTAGATATTCCATAGCTACACACTTTGGATCATTCCTAACTTTTGTTCCACCAGGTTAATGGTGATTACCAGTGTAAAATTGAAAATATTATTGTTTATCATCAAATGACAACCACACTTTCAAAAGATTTTTCTTCTTTTACCATTGAACAAATTCCAAGAGATCAAAATTGATTCACTGATTCTCTTGCTTCTTCAACATCTCTATTTCATCCTCATCAAGTACTTAAATATTCCCAATTTATTATCAAAATGATAAAGTCACCTTCTTCTATCCAATCACATGTATCACTCATTTTTCATATTATGTTTTCACTATTAAATAAATCCCATTATACAAAAACATCATCCAATTCCTTTAACATCAAACCTATCCTCTAGACATATAATACTATGAATAGACTAGAAAACGTACACAAGCTTTTAAATATGTATTCAAATACAACATCCTTTATTTATATAATGAATAAGGTACCATGCTCTATTATATGATGCAAGAAGAGGTTCTTTCTCTCCTCAATCAAGCACATGGGGACATTTTTGGTGGTCACTATAGTGGACGTCATATAATGCATAAATGCTTACATATTGGATACTTTTAGCCTAATTTAGAAAATGATGATATTAATTTTTCCAAAAAGTGTAATCCTTACAAAATTTATGATGATTTAATCTAATCACCAACATTTTAACTCTAAACCATGGATTCCCCTTGGCCATTCTCCATGTGGGGATTAAATTTCATGGGTAAATTACCTCGATCATAAGATGGTCATGTTTTTATCATTATTGTCACTAAATATTTTATAAAATGGGTAGAATCTATGCCTATTTTCAATGTCATGGGAACCACTATCTCTAAATTTATCCTTAACTAATTCATTTATCACTTTGGATTTCCCCATACTATTATTTTTTATAATGGTGGAAATTTCAGAAATAAGGACATGAGATAGTTATGTGCTAAATTTAAAATTTTCCACAACTTTTCCACACCTTAGCATACACAACACAATTTCCAAGTTGAGGCAACTGAAAAAATTATCAACAAAATCCTATAAAATATCATCCAAAAAACTTACACTGAGTGGCATCTTCACTTATAACCTACATTTTGGGCCTATCATACTATCATATGTATTGCCACTGGGGAAACACCATTCTTGCTAGTATTTGGTTATGAGTATATCTTACCATTAGAAGTATAACTCCAACATTTACATATATATATATATATATTCATGGTATCATTTTTAATAAATATTTATGTGAAGGTCACCTTCATTCCCTAGACCATCTTGATGAACACCTTCTAGACATTCTCTAATATAACCATCAATACAAGGCTTGCATCACCAAACAATATAATAAAAAGGTTAAAGCCCACACTTTTAATGTTGGTAATATATTACTTAAATTATATTAAAACCATTATAAATAATTAAAATATGGCCAAAAATAGTGGGGTCCCTATTTATTCAAAGATATTCTTGGTCCTAACACCTATCACCTACAAACTAATGAAGGCCATGGTATCAAAGAACCCACTAATGCACAAATTTTGAAGAAATATTTTACTTAAATATTTACCTTCTTATCATATTTCTATAAATTGACCTAATAACACTTATTTTAGGACTCCTCTAAGGATCTCACCCTCTACAGTAATATATCTTATACACAAACCTTAGTTCCTTCCTTTGGTCCTTTAGTTTCTTTAAATTAGTGAGTTGAATTTCAATACTGTGAATATGACCCAATTTTACTCATTAATACCTTTTTATTTCATTTATTTAATGTTCATACTTTTTATCTTTCTTTTCATATAATTTTGTTATTTTCCAATGCTTTTTACACCCACTTGAGTTTATCTTTTGTGAGTTGTAGTGTAAGACCATGGATATGACTAGGCTTTCCACAAAATTTCTATTTTTTCTTTTTTACACCCACTTGGGTTTTTATTTTGTGAGTTTCAATGTAAGACCATGGATAGGACTATGCACTCCTCAAAAATACTATTTTTTTACACCTACTTGGGGCTTTATTATGTGAGTTATAGTGTAAGACCATGGATAGGACCAAGCTCTCCTCACAAATACCATTTTTGCCTTTTGGCATATGCTTAGATTTCTCTTTTATGAGTTACAGTGTAAGACCATGGATAAGACCAGGGTCTCCTCATAAAATCTACATTATATTTCAAATATTTTTGCTAAACCAAGTGTTCTTTTTCTAGAATGTTCATAAATGGTTATAAGTTTGTGATCCCATATTCTCAGCCTGAATTTTTATTTTTTTTGTGGTTAAAAATTACACAATAAACTATGTTAGCATGTTTCCCTATAATTACATACATTATTATGATAAGGAATCATACTTACATATCAATATATCCCTTTTCACATTGTCACATTTTTTGCAATTTGAAGTAAATCAAATTGTTTCATGTTCATTTCCCCTTGATTTCAATTCCTTTCATTCCACTTTGGATAAAAAAAGGTTGAAGTCAAGATAGCACTTTTATTTAAATGAATAAATAAGACTCTTAGACACCATGTTATCTAATTCATATTCCTTAGAAACCAAGTCCAAATTTTTCAAATGATAGTCATTTTTATCACCCATATTTGATTCTTCAAATCCATATGAAGGAGGAATAGAAAAAACTATCAAATGTTAAAATTCAAATGATTTAAAATAAAAGGTAATGATCAAAAGGCAATATAAGCATCCAAAATTAAACATCACACCAAAATACATGATTCATATCACATCTCCTATCTCCAATCAAAGCTAAAACTCCATAGTTGGCCTCATACTATATCTAATCTCTATTAGGGTATGATATGTCAATAGAATGAGATAGGATAATTTAAAATAATCTATACTGCTACCTACCTTCTCACACAAGTAATTGATCTTCATTGTATACAAATAATTATGTAAGGGGTCCTAAGAAACTTAGAAGACACTATGCAATGGTAGGTCCATTTTACTTTTCATGCATATATCCTTCATGAGATGATATATTCATACTTCATTTGATAATCCAAATATTTGTGTGGTTAGGAGAAGTTCTTCTGAGTCCTTAATGCTGAAAGTCCACTTATTTTGACAAACCTAATTTTAGTGTCTTGAATTCAATAAAGAGTTTTTCTACCTTGATTTTTCTTTTACCTCCCCCCCACCCATTTCATTCCCCCCTTGATAGTAAAGTTTAATTCTAAATATGTTTCCCCACTTTTATACTCCCTCTTCTTCACATCTTACAACATGCTAGCACTAATTTATTTTGGTTTTATCTATCTTTAAAAATTGAATAGTATGCTTGAGTGACTATAGATTATTTTATTTACATCATTGATTTACATTTCTAGAATTACCTTGGTTTCATTTGAAAAAAAATGTTATCACACCCTTTTATTTTTTAGGACAACTACATCAATTTTGATATTTTGTAATTTTCCATTACTGAGTGAGTTTGGATTGTTAATTATCACTCACTATTGTTGTTTTCACTTTCATGTGCTTTTTTTAGTGTTGATTAAGGATTATTACTACTCACTCATCAGTTTTTATTTACCATCTCTTTCCCATATTTGTGTAAGTATTGTTAATGCTTTCACATTGATGTTAGAATTTCATTTTACATGTATCCTTAGTTTGATTTAGTTTATTTATCTTTATTACTTAAGGTATACTTGTTTTAGTATTTAGATAATTTCTTAGCCTTGGCATTTTAGTTACCCAATTTACTCTAAATTTTGACTAGTTATTTGGTCCTAACATAGCATTTATCATCCTAGTTTACCAAATTTTTAAGTATATCATGCCTACACATTTCAATTATCTTGGATTTCCTATGTTTGTTTATTTTTGTTGTTTATTTTTGTTGTTTATTTTTTTATCCTTGAGTTTGTCCAAAGTAGCCCATGCTCCCTCCATGATCAAAATTACAAACATAGTAGACAACCATCCAGTGATAAAGGTAAGTCAAGATATGCATACATTACTTTTATTTTAGCTATTTCCTTTTCAGCCATTTAGTTTCAATTATTTTATGTTTTAATAGTACTATAATTTATTTAACTTCAACATTATGTGTTGCTATGTTATTTTCACAAAGCACCATCTTATGTGACAACTACATGACATGTGATGATATTCATGTGTGGCATATGTATACACACAATATTTTTAAATCTTATCAATTATCGATGTTTTTTATCTTAAAATAATTTATTGAGTCTCAATCTATCTGAATTCACACCTTAAATGGTACACTAGGAAAGGGGTGGATAGATCATTAGTTCTTCACAAGATTTGTATTCTCTATACCACCACTTGAAACCAACTATAGTCATATAAAATGTACAAATTGGTAGTTTGAGTGTGGCTTGTGACACCCCATCCATAGGTCCTTCTTGCATGCTCTTGAAACCCTTATAAACACCTTTTTATCACACCAATCATCCAAAACCTTCTAAACCTTGATTCCACCTTAGCTAGATAGTATTCTATATGTCAATCTGGTTCCCTCATATCCTAAGCTTGTAGGATAGGAGCACCCCATTTGGACTACAACATCAGGCACCAAAGTGTCCCATTTTTAGTGATCCTATCATTTCTCACTTTGAGCCCTAGTGGTCATTTTCATGTAGTCCTTATGCTTAATTATGTCAAACTAGAATAAATACATCTAACCCATGACCAATTGTTGCCTACAAAATCCCACTCAAAGTTTATTTATAAAGGAGGTGACCAAACTTACAAATCAAGCAAGAATAAAATGTAAAGAACTAAGGCAAACTTCCCTATTATCTATACATAGTCACCCAACACAACTACAAACATACTCAAATCATCATACCAATCCCTATCCACCTCAAATACTATCAAATTGGCATTTTCATCTACATCAAACTATTGCACAAAACACGTTAGGTGGGAGAACTACATATGGCTTGATCTCTCTTCTTAGTATTGGTACATAGGTATCATGCCCATATAAGGGGTGTGGATTACATGTTTAGTACATATTACACACTACCCCCCCCCTCTTTCTCAAGTGACTCAAATATCATTTTATCAAATATGATGGAGGGTTAGGGTTTGAAGACAAAATTAGATCCATAATGAGTTTCATCAACAACTAGCACTCAATTTTTCACAAGCATGATCACATAGGCATAATGCAACTATTTAGAAAGTTTTAGGTCTCTATGATTAGTTTAGATAATAGTAGCAGGAATAGACAATAGCGTTGGACACCAAAGCTTCCACTTTTCAGTGCTCCTATCCTTTTACCAAATGAAAGCTAGATTTAAGTTTATGACACCTTCCCAATCTTGTATAGCCATTTTCAACCTCTGTATTAACCATCTTAGTCTATTTTCTAAGTTATATTTCTTCATATTTATTACTATTTTTATAAAGGTAAAAAAAAAATTACACAAATCAAGACTATAAATATTCTATACTAATTTATTAATCTAGACCCTTAACTAAAATCGGAATAAAACTTCATTATTCCCAAAAAAATTAAATCATTTGGTGAACTTAAATTACTTTGTTTGTACACAAAAACCCTAGAAATGCTAGGGAAAATTCCTTGTTAATTTTAGCAATATTCTTTTGCTTTTTCCTGCATATATAAATCAAAATTTCACATTAAATTTTTAAAATTTATCATAATAATTTTAAAAATCATGTCTTTCAAACCCTAGTAAAATATACTATATCCCTTTTCTTCATGAGGTATTACTTTACATGTTAGTGAGCTTCGTATATTTTTTATGCATATTCTAGTTCACTATTTTTCAAATCCTAGATTACATTTATTTAATCTTCTCTTTCATTTTTCATTTTGTTTTCTTTATGCTACTTAATTTCCTTGCATCTCTTCCTTTCAAAGGAAGTGAAAGACTTAGTGGCAACCCTATTGAATTCACCCAAATTCCTCCAACCCATCCATATACCATGGATTAATAACTAGTTTAGTTTCCTACTATAGATCTTACACATCTAAATTATACTAATTTCCATGAAGATAACTCTGACAGTGATTAGTATGAGAATAAAAATGATGATACACACATTGATGTTCATACTCTACCATATTTGGCTACCGATCCACTTCCACCTAATATTAATAATGATGTTGTCATAAATAAAGATTTGATTCTACATATATTTAAAGAAAGACTTAGGGAATAGCCCCAAGATCATGCCATTAGCTTACATTCTATCATGTAAATTAAAAATGCTAAGTTGAGTCTTTTATTTCTTTAGAACAACCAATTGTAAATGACACTATAGGGGAAACTATGTCTCAACAACCCCCTATAGCATCCCCAACCTTCCTATGTAGTACCACCAATTATAGTTATTACATCTTCACCTCCTGATGTGGCTTCCCTTGTGCAAGAGAAAAAATCTGTTCAATCCAAGGTGATAAATCTTGAGCAAGGTGCCTCTAGACCAACATAGGTTTTGGAATCTTTTGATCTACTTCATACACCATTGGCATGCCATATTGCTTCTACACCCTTACCACTAGGTTTTTTTCAGCCCAAGCTCACTCTATATGATGACAAGGGTGATCAAAAAACATACTTGAGATATTTTCATGCAGCATGCTTGGACTATGTTCCAAATGACTAGTTACTAACCAAGTTATTTGCATGAAGTTTAAAGGATTATTCTCTATAGTGGTTCTATAGTCTACCGAATAAATTGGTCAAAGTATTTAATCCTTTAGCTAACATGTTCCTATCTCATTTCAGCATTAACATATGTGACAAGGTTTTTTATTCCCAAGTTGTATAATAGAAACAAGGGTCAAATAAACATCTCATAGATTATGTTGTTAGATATAAGACTATCTTGGATAAAATGACTGTCCCCATGGCTGATCAAGAAGTACAAGATCTCTTCAAATAAAGTATTCTAATATCTTTTCATGAGTTAATAATGTTCAAAAAAAAATCTTCCTTCACTGAGTTATGCCGTACACTAAAGGAAAGGGAAATCAAATTACTTTCAATAGGCAAACTTAAGTACACAAGCATATTAGAAATAATAAACAAGAGTAATAGTAAAGTCCCATACAAAGTAAAGGTTAATGATATCAAAAGTCAAAATCAACTTATAGTTAATGTAGCTTTAGATCCCCCTCAATGAGTGGTTTTATCAGTGCCTCCTCAGCAAGCCTTTACTAATCTACTAGTATCTCTAGCTAGAGTCTTACAGTAATTAATGGAATGTAATATCATATATCTCCCTCCTATTTAGAAAGTTGATAAAATAAGTCTTCTTCCATGAGGATATGATCAAAATGAATTCTATGATTTTCATAGGGTACTAGGCCACATAATGAATAAATGCATCAGTTTATGACACAAGATATAGGACTTGATAGATAGAAACCTTATTGATCTTGGAACTCCAGTTGAGCCTCCTCATGCAAAGCAAACACTTTATAAGGCTCTAAAAATTTTATCATCTCCTTTCCCATAATATTATAAATAGGATATAGGGGGAACACTAGGTGTTCACCATGCATATCATACACACCTTCCATTAGATACATACCAGTCACCTTCAATTGAGTCATATCCTTTGAGAAACATGATTGGTGTGTATAATTCTAGATTTTTAGCTAGACCTTTGATCTCTTTTTTAGAGTAGGAGATAGTTGAGGATGATTCAAATTACTATGCAATCTTTATCAAAGCCTACATTAATCACCATCCCATTCATATTATTCTCATAGAAAATGGATCCATGTGAACATGTGCACTATGACATTACTTCAACATTTGGGATATTTAGAGTAGGATATCACCTCAATGGACATAGTTATCAATGGATTTAGTGGACACATATAGAATTATTAGGAGAGATTATAATTCCTCTATAGGTTTGTCCAACATATGTGGCTACACCATTTAATATTGTTCCCAATGTAAGAATCTGACATGTTGCTCAGTTGACCATGGATCCAAGAACTTCATATGATACCTTTTATAGTTCATAGATTCATGAAATACGTTCATGCTAATTAGGTTGTTATAGTTGGTGGATTTCCATATGAGTTACCATTACCAACTTTAGATCCATATCCTACTCTATTGTCATTAGTTTTAGCTCCTTCAGTAGTTATAGTTCTTCCTCTAGTTGAGATTCAAACATAGTCAAGGCCTCTCTTAATAGCATAGAGAGTTCAAACACTTTTATGGAGGCCTCTCTTAGAGAAATAACTACATAAATAATAGTTTTAGGGCTCTAGACAATGTTTAGCTATAGTATTGACACCCAGGGCAATAGCATTAAGGTCTCATGCCACTACACAGAGCACATTTTCAAAGATATTCTTCTACTACCATATGGGTCCCTAAGAGCCCCATAGTTGCATCCACTTCTTATAGTTATAGGGGACCCCACAGTTAATTTCCACTACAAATATTTTAGATTACTTACAATATATACAAATTCTAGAGTCACATTCTCAGTGTTTCTATTGTGCTTCATGATCATGCACTATCCCTCTCCTTGATACAAGACACCATGATAGGGAGTCTCTTATGAGACTCATCAATTAGTATCATTTTTTCATAGTCTTTATTGTACATAGTTTATTTCTACTTGTACATAATTTCTTAGCTTACTTGTATATAGTGTCTTTTTTATTATTTATACATAGCTTATTTCAAAATACCAAAAACAATACAATACTTAAAAATACCAAAAATAATAGAATATTTCAAAATACCAAAAACAATACAATATTTCAAAATACCAAAAATAATATAATATTTAAAAATACCAAAAACAATATAACATGTCAAAATACAAAAACATTCAAATAACTCAAAACACAAAAAACTTTTCAACTATATGCATTATCCATGCTTTACATTTCTACTACCATGCTAGATTTACATTTTGCTATTCTATGGTATTTTTTGTTGATTTATCTACAATACCATGATTCACTTGATCTTATTTGAATGTGTGTAGTGACACCTAGATCCTTGATTGCTTCACTCTACCTATTGAGTGGGCATCATACTTCTACATTTGAGACATATAACAACATATCTACCCACTAGGGGCATATTCTACATGACTACACCATCTAGGTTTTGTCATTCCAACACCACACAATCTAGTTATCATGTTGATGTACATTTTTTACTAGCTTACATAGAAAATTCTATCAACACTCACTAGTATATAACACTTCTATATTTATTATGATCTATTTAGTCTTGTACTACATATTTTTCATACTTTTAATTCTTACTTTGATCAGTTAGATGATATAGTATTTCTAACATTTGTATGCCTTCCTTTATTTATTTGAGTATCTAGATCTATTTGCATTTCTAAGTTCCTATTTTGTTACTTGTATGTGCCTTAGGACATTTGTCAATGTCATTTGATTATACCCTTTTAGATGCTTGTGGCCCTCATGCCAATCTTTTTTGTCTACAATTATATTTGTATGTGGGCATTTAAACATGTCTTGTATACTTGTTTTCCTAGTTTGAGTGATATATGCCCATGTCCCTTGTTTTCTCAGCCCCTTGGTCTCTTTTGTATGCTTATTACTTCTTGCCTTATGTTCTTGTTTACTTTTTTTCTTTTAAATTATTTGCAATTCAATGATACACATCATGCATTATCTTTCCTTCTTGTATACCATGATGGGCATCATGCTCCATCCCTCCATGAAAACTAACCAAATTTCTAGTTTTAGTTTAGTATACTACACATGATATTACATTGTTACATCTATCTAGGCATACCCCTATTGATCTAAAAATTTCCAATATAAACTATGTTATATCTTGAGACATATTTTAGATTATCTTTGTTATATGATGTATTCAATAGCAAATATACTTGTCAGGATTTTTCCTCTGAGGGAAGTCATTGTAGGGTCTTCATTCCTACCCTCATAAGAGGGGGAAACAAATAGGGGTTTTGTCATAGAGATTAGAGCCCTCTGCCAGTCAAAATTAGTTAGGAAATAAATAGGGGTTTTGTCATAGAGATCAGAGCCTTTTGCCAGTCAAAATTAGTTTTTAAAACACTTAGAACAATAATCATAATTCAAAACATGCAGAATAGACCAAAAAAAGTAATGAATATAGAATAGTCATAAAAAATAGTAAATGACAAGAGAGCCACATTTAGACTATAATCTCAAACACCAAAGTGTCCATTTTTTGATGCTCTTGTCCAAATAGCCAAAATCCCAAAATAATTAGAAATAGACAAAAAGGAAAGGTCAATTATAGTTTTATCAGCTATAATTCAATTCAAATTGGGTAGTTTCAATATATTATTGCTTAGATTATCTAGATATATGGTGCATCATGTGTAGTATGATAGCTCTTACTTTTAGTTTTAGATTGGATAGTTGGTATAACTTCCAAATCAAAATCCATGTTATACACACCAATGATTTGGGGTAATATATGTGACACATTAACCATTTTTATTTCTAGTTCATTATATTACCTAGGTATTCTTAGTAGTTGCATGGCTTTTTACATTTGTAGGTGGTTGGCATCATTTTGGAGTGGCTTTCATGTAGTCCTAGTTCTTAGTTTTAGATTGGATGCCATACAAGCCTAATATCCACCTTTTAGAGTGGCCAAGATTGGCCTAGTTCTCAATACACATTTATCTATCCACACCACATTATCAGATTATAGAGCATTCATGGGTTTCATGAGCTATCTCATATGACACACATTTATATTAGTATCAGTTCATAGTTCACACTTAGTGGAAAATGATGGAGCTAAAGGACTATTTAGCCTTTGTATTCTTGAGCCACCTACTCAGAGCGATTCGACACACATTCTAAACATCAATTAACACATGCATGATCACATAGATTCACACTTAGTGGGTGATAATGGAGCTAAAGGGCCAGCCTTTGTATTCTTGATCCACCCTCAAGAAATTGAGCACTCATCTTCATTCATGATATTAGTTTTGGTACATCAAATACCCAACATCACTCAACATCAAAACAAGTTTTGTATTGGTTTGCATACCCAATGAGTTATATTCATTCCTTTATCTTCCTCTCTCTTTTACCTAGCATTTTTATGTTCTTAATTTAGACATAGCATGTCCAATAAGAATTGATCTACTCCTTGTTTTTTCGTTACAAATTTATGTTTCATGATGTGTTGTCTATGCACACTCAGCATTACACATCTTCATGGATTTCACCCTTATAGGTAAATTTAGGTATTCTTTCTATTTTTCCTTTACCCTAGTATTTTGTTTTGATACATCACTAGAATAAAGAGGGGAGAAATGTAGTCATGTAAAATTTCCAAGTTGGTAGTTTGCGTGTTTCTTGTGACACCCCATCCATAGGTCCTTCTTGCATGTTCTTACGACCCTTCTAAATACCTTTTTTCTCATTATCAGTCATCAAGAACCTTCTAGAGCCTAATTCCACCTCAACCAAACAATATTACCTATGTCAATCCTATTACCTAAAGTCTTGATCCTATAGGATAGGAGTAACCCAATTAGACTATAGAGCTAGACACCAAAGTATCCCATTTTCGATGCTCTTATCCTTTTGCACTTTGAGCCCTAATGGGCATTTTCATCTGGTACTTATCTTTAATTATGTTGGGATAGTGTGAATACATCTAACCCATGACCAATTGTTCCCTATAAAATCCCACTCAAAGCTCATTTACAAAGGAGGTGACCAAAGTTACAAATTAAGCAAGAATATAAATAAATCACTAAGGCAAACTTCCTAATTCTCTATACACAGTCACCCAACATAGCTACAAACATATTAAAATCCTCATACCAATCCTTATCCACATCAAATACTATAAAAATAGAATTTACATTCACCTCACACTATTACACAAATCACATTAGGTGGTAGAACTACATATAACTTGATCCCTCTTTGGAGTATTAGTATGTAGGCAGAGTTCCCACATAAGGGGTGTGGATTACACATTTAGTACATCTTATATGATAACCCCCCATCTTTCTCAAGTGACTCAAATATCATTTTATCAAGTATGATGGAGGGTAAGGGTTTGAAGACAAAATTAGCTTCATAATGAGTTTCATTGACAACTAACACTCGATTTTTCATAAGCATTCTCACATAAGCACTCTAGAGAGGATTACAAAACAAGTTAGTCAAGAATTAGTCCATAAAAAATGAAACATGCATAGATAAATAACTAACTAAGCCTATCTATTCTTATGGGAATTACAAAGGATAACAAGAAACAAATGAAAGAAAGTAACATCATATTACCTTCTCAAATGGATTCACCATACCTATGTGTCTTGAAATCATATTCTCCCTTGATTAAGCATCCTTGTCTTTGTCAAAAATGGTGGAAAACTCCTCTAATTCTTCAAGAACACTCCATAGAACCTTGGCTCATGATTCCAAATCACTAAACTAGCCTATTAATGAAGCTTGAAAATAAAATCAATGATCAAATACAAAGGATTGTAGAAACAATTTAACATTATAACTTTGCAATATTCAAGATTTGAAGATATTTGAGCATAATAACCTTACACCAAAATAGATTAAAATTCATTTCCATGGGCTCTCTATTTATAGATTTTTGAGATTGTTTAGGATCAACCATGATCATTCATCTCAAGATTGAGAAGTGTGGTTGAGGATTAATTCAATTTTGGAATTAATTTTATAATTATCCTCAAGATAAAAAAGCATTAAAGAGGCATGGGAGGCATTAACTAGGCATGGGTGGCCCATAATCCTAATATTTGTAGCATTTAAGGCCTAGGGATGTCTTCCCAATAAATGATGTCACTTGATGATGCATCTAATAGGAATCAATTTTTAAAAACAAATATTCAACAACTCTCATGGAAACTCTACTTAAGCTCTTGATTTGGATTAACTACCCGTAAACAAGGTTAATCAATAGTTGTGCAATTATTTGAAAATTGACCCTCAATTAATCAAAATGGTCAAAAATTCATATTATTGGGTCATAATTTGACTAGAGAGGAATTGGAAGGTGATGTTAGATACATTGGAGCTATTTTCCCATTTAGGATGTTGATAACACTGAATAACAAAAGCATATGATGTGTACTAATGAATTATAAGAAAAGAGTGATCCAGAGCACTAAATGGTAAAATGGTCATTTTGACTCAAAATGATTTGATTGAAGTTAGATAGCCCATAAATTGCATTTCCCTATTTAAAGATACTTTGACCTAAACAGTCACTTATAAGTGACAAGTTCAAATCATTTAGGGCATTTTATGGATTTTGACCTAAAATGTGCATTTGAGTGTAATTTGAGTAAGATTGATAATTTCAACACAAATGGTGTTAGGAATTAGATGTCTACATGCAAAATGTAGGTCTCTATGATCAGCTTGGAAAAAAGTGGTAGGAACAAATAGCAACATCGAACACCAAAACATCTAATTTTTGGTGCTTCTATCCTTTCACCAAAAAAAATCTAGATTCAGGTTTATGACACCTTCCTAGTCTTGCACAACCATTTTCAAATTTTGTATCATCTGTCTCAGTCTATTTTTGAGCTAAGTTATATTTCTTCTTATTTATTGTAATTTTTATCAAGGTAAAAATTATAAACAATTGCATAAATTAGGACTATAATTATTTCTATATTTTGTATTGATTTATTAATCTAGACCCTTAATTAAAATAGGAATAAAAATACATTATTCCTAAAAAATTTAAATCACCAACAAAAACATCTCTTACACACTTCCCTAAGATTTGACACTTCCCTTACACACTCCTCCAAGTAATTCGCCACCTCAAATAGCCCCTACTTAAGCCAAAACCTATTTTTGAGTTTTACTAAACAAAGTTAGCTTAGGCCAACCCTATAGTTAAAAATATGAGCACATTATGGGATTAGGTTATCTTCAATCAACCTAGTTTAGGATATAACTACTTTATTTATTAAAAATAAAGTATTTAATTGGGATGACCCTATCGACTAAAACTTTAGAATATTTTAGTTTCAAATATATATATGTATATATATATATATATATATATATATATATATAAGCACATCCTTTTTCACCATTTTAGAGATAGAGACAAAAATTAATCATTAATTTATGCTTATTTACAATCTTATCTTTCACCATTCTACTTGAGGAGTCATTGATTAGGATTTACACTTGGATATAAGAATCTTTTCTTGTGGAAAAGTCTTAGATGATTAAAAGAATTCATATGTCCTATATCTATCCCATCTTAGTGATCCTTACAAACCATAAAAACCTCTTGAAAAGAACCATTGGACAAGGGATAGATTGAGGCTTGATGGGTTCCTCTTCAAGGTAAGTATCTCTAACTCTTAGTCCTCTATTTTAGTATATATAAGTAGCATAAGTAATTTATTTTGAATGTATTTCTCTCTCCATGCATTAGATTTATATCTATATTAACTTAGTTAGAATTATTATATGCATTTTTTATTTTATGTTTATTAACCCCACTTTTTGCAACATGCTTTGGTGAGGACTAGGTTAGACTTTGTCTTACTTTGTCATTTAATTGTGAATAAGAATACATAGTACCCAGATAGGTTTATATCATGGTGATACTTGATTAGAGGCTTTGAAACCCTCTCTTATGATATTTTTTTGGTAAGGTACCCCTTGGTTAGGTTTAACAGATCCATATTAGTCATGAACCTTATTATCTAAATGTACCAACAAGTATAAGGGATAGTTAGATTTATCTTCTAAAAGCTAAGATTTATTTATAGATAAGCTTCACTTTCCATTATATACATCCTCATATTTAGATATGAAATCCAAGAAAGAGTGGCTCACATGTGGATACTGTATACACATAATATTTTGAACTTTTATCAAATATTGATGCCTTCTATCTTGTAGGAACCCATCGAGTCTAAATCTATCTAAGTGCATACCCTAAGGGGTGAAATATTAAAGGGGTGTGTAAACTCTTGGTGCTTCACAAGATTATTATCCCTTATTTTCACTTATTACCAATCCAATTAGCTCTTAAAACATTCCTCTAAGATATTACTCCTCTTTTTCACACTCTTCCAATCTTTTACCATCTTTTATACCCTTTTTCCTAACCTAAAACCCCATTTGACAATTTATATTACTAAGTATACTAGGTCAACCTTATACTCTTATGGTGAAATTCATTTAGGGTCTAGGTTGGTTCTTGGCCAACCTATCTTATGACCTAGTGAATTTTTGTCAATATCAATATTAGGTCAACTAGGTCAATCCTATTAGCTAAAATTTTTAGAAGGGCTCAAGGTTAAATCCACCTATATATACAATATTATTTCACCATTATTAAAGAAACATCAAGATTTAATTATTCATTTGTGCTTATTTACAATCTTCTCTTATACCATTCTACTTGAAGATTCTTAGCTTAGGGTTTTCACTTGGAGAATCTAGTCTTGTGGAGAAGTATTGGAAGCTTTGGCCTTTCTTAGTGATCTTTACAAACCACCAAAACCTCTAGTGAAGCCCTTTTGGCCAAGGGAAACATTGAGTCTCAATGGGTTCATATTTTAGGTAAGTATTATCGAACTTTTCTCCTCCCTTTAGTAGATATAAGTAGCATAAGTATTAGCTTTTGAATAATATTACTCTTCTTCTCCATGCAGTAGGGTCTTAATCATACATAGATCAAATGAGATTCTCTTATGAATATTTATTTCTATTTTTTATTAACCCTCATATTATGCCACAAGTTTTGGTGAGCACTAGATTAGATTTATTTATTTTACTTGTTATTAGTTTAGTGAATATGAAAACATAGGGCTTAGGATTATTTCTTGATTTTGATTGACTAAAGGATTTGGAACCCTCCATAGTATTATTATTATGATAAGATATCCCCTAATTGGGTCTAGCAGATCCACATATTGATCATGTTCCCAATTATCTAATGTATCCCCAATCAAGACTATAATTATGATCTATCTTCTTCAAGTTAGATTTGATTTATATACTTGATACATTTCTAATTTCATACATTCTAGAAAACCTGATGTGAATATAACCCTTTTAGGTTTTCTTTCACATTTTTAATTTTCTATTAGTTTATTTATTATTTTTCTATATTTTTAATACTAGGTCGATGGGGCTAGTATGGTTTCTAACATTTGTGTGAAGGTTTAACATAGTCAAATCAAAAATGACTATTATTTTTGTCTAGGTCTTCATTAGATATGGACTACTAGGTCAAATAGGTTGACATAGTACTCTTATAGGCTTCTAGAAAACATACTAATTTTACTAAGCCAATATAGTCATCTTATAGGTTTTTAAAAAACCATACTAGGTTGACCAGGCCAGTATAGTATTCTAGAAAGCTCCTAGAAGACATACTAGATCAATTAGGCTAGTATAGTCATCTTCACAATATTTAGCAAATATGAAACTATAGAACTTGGTCAATCCATTCGACATAGTTGGCAGAATCTACAAGTAACATTCAAGACACTTCAATAAAATTATCACTTTCCTCGGCATCTTCCAACCCAGTAAGGTTCCTTTCCCTCTTTCTATTTCATTCCAATTATTCCTTACAATTTTGTTTTGCATAGTTTGAAATCTTTAAAACTACCATCATATAGCAAACTAGGTTAACCTAGTTGATCTAGTTTTGTATTCCATTTTCTATTTGAAAGACTATGTTGATAGTGTTAATACAATATCGACTCTATTTTGTAATGTTTGCATACACTATAATTTGAATTGACACTATACTATGTTTCCAATTGGAGTTAACATTTCTATGCTAGGAATTACTTCACACTTCCAATTTTAATTGTTTGCATGCTTAAATAGATCACATAATATAATTATGTGGTTTTCAATATACGATTTAGTTTCACTATTTTTCTCTTTTTTCACACACTTCCAAATCACATAATTTGAAAATGCATTTAAAAAATTATCTACCCAAGGCCTACCTACTTGTATTTCATCACCAAGGGGGAAAGTGACATGGTTTTTTAGCCAATTATAAACTTGTGGTTAATGGTATATATTGTAAATTAAGCCACCACCCTTATCACTATGAGATGATGAAGTTAGGGGATAGGCCCCAATACCAAGCTAGTATCGTTGCCAATATAGATCTCTTTCAGCCTAAATGTCTTGAAACTATTCAAGATTTCTTTCTATTTCCCTACTTTAATCCAACTTCTCTATCACACTTAAAATAACACTTTATAATAGTCTAGCAACACTTAGGATGACCACTTAGTTAGCATTTACTTTTTAGTTGATTACTTTCTCTTTGTTCATTATATGTTGTATTGTAAAAACTTACATTGGCCAATGTTGGTGAAAGGTTTTTTGTTGTGTAACTCAATTATATCATCCTCATTAACCCAATTGATTATGTGTTTCCTTCCATTTCTTTATTCAAAGTACATTGCAAAATCTTTCCTTATTTTTAGGACACTATCATTCTATTTGATATAGTCTCTTATAGACTATTTTTCCTTCCTACCTATAGTACTAGGTTGACTTATTCGACCATGTATATATTTTTCTAGTTAGATAATAACACTAGGTCAACCCAACTAAATCTATACTCTTATCAAACTCTATTTTCCCTAGTTTTCAATAGTAAGTTGACCAGTCAACTCTGTACTCTTACTACCTATCCTATTTATCTAACTTAGTTCTCTATTTTTCTTCCTTAGCATTTTGTTCATTTCTTTTAAATCATCATAAAGTCCCCCATCAGAATATTCTTGAATAAATTTAATCCATTTAGATACTATATGGGATGTTCATTTCTCCCTCTCTTTTCCTCCTAAGAGAACCCTCACTCTTGGAACACCTCTTCCCCTCCATCTATGGCTTGTAACATGATATAAATCACACCTCAAGATGAAGTAGGTGGATCTAATCATTTTTATACCTATCAAAACAATTCTCATATTCAAACCATTAATGTAATATATAAGAAATTGACATAAGTCTATCCAATAATCCCACTAATAATCCATCTTATAATAACCCTCCTCCTATTACCAATTTGGGGAGTGATCCTGCAAACACCAACCCACTAATTGATATGAATCAATTTCTTACAAAATTCATACAACAAATGCAAATAGTGAAAACTTATAACACCTCTCAAATGATGTAATTACAACATCGTTTGATCAATATGGCTAATCAACCTCTAACTATCCATCCTCAATCCAATCCAAATTTCATTCCTCCACCTCTTAAGGATGCCTTAGTAAATGTCATTACTCAACCTATAATGGATAATAAAATACTTCAAAATATCCAAAATGAGCCTTTAAGTCCTTTCATCATGTCTATGGATATTGGTATCATATCTCCAACTATTAAGTATGATGGGACTAAAGACCCTACATCTTTTTTCAAAGCCTTTGGAAATATTTACAAAGAGTGGATCCAAACTAATAATTTCACCACAACTAAACTTCTAGTTAAAACCTTCACTAATGATGTATTGGAATGGTACAAACAACTTCCCAAACATTCTATTTGTTAACTTGAGTATTTAGTCAATCCTTTAGTTAAATAATTTTAACATAATTATCTTCTCAAAAATTGTCTTAGTCATTGCATCAATGCTAAGCAATCTCCCATCTAATCAAATCATGATTTTATCAAATGACAGAAATCTTTGGCTCATAAAGCCAACTATTACATGAATAATAATAATAATAATAATTTGTTTAAATTATTTATAACTATTTTAACTCCATATCTTCAATGTAAGGTTTGAACCTTTGCTCCCCAAACACTTAATGAAGCTCTTGACCAAGCTAAATGTCAAAACTTCCTCATCAATAAATTCAAACCTAATCTTAAATTACTTAAAGTATCTTTTCAAACTTCTACCAGTTCTATCACCATAAATACTTTGTAAACCAAACTAAAAGTTACAAAACTAACACTTCCTCATCTTCTCACATACCACTCACTATGTAACAAATCAAATAATTTTTACCACCCTCTAAAGCCTTTACTTATCCCAATAATCCTCCTAAGTGGTATGACCCTAATCAATTTTGTTAGTTTCATGTTGACATTAGTCATTCTCATGAATATTTTTGTGGGCTTACTAAATTTGTTGTCTTCAACATGCTTGGTGATTCCTTTAATAATAAATCCATGATCAACCTTCATCTTCAAGAGTGCAATGCTACTTCTCAAAAATTATAGGTTTTTAGAGATTTCTCTTCTAAGAACCAAAAATATTTTTCCACAAGTAATAATCAACAAAATACCAAGGATGTTTGTGTTATTGATTTCAACTATGACTAATATTAAAGTAATTCTTGATATGTTAACACCATTAAGGTCAATTATCCTCACAAACCAGCTCACAAATATCTTTTTACCAAACCTAAGAAACCATATTTAGAATAACAAATTATTAAAGATACTAAAACCACAAATCTAGCTTCAAAATCCCATGAAGAACCACCTCCTCCTTGTAAACCTCCAACTACTTCTATTCCTTCAAAATCTAGCTTAACTTTCAAAACTCTCTCTAGTTCTTCTTCTAAATCTCATTAGAACTTTCTTGAAGAACTTAAATCTATGCCTTATAAGATTCGACTTATGGAGTTAGTTTTTACTTCTCCTTATCATCAAAATTTCATTATGAAACAATTATAAGAAATTGAAGATCCATCTCCTATAGATGAGGAACCACCCTCTATTGAACCTCAACCTACCAATGTGCATACCATTAAAACTGTCTGTCCTTCTAAACCTTCTACTAAATTTATTGAAGAAGACATGATTAATGATGAAATATTTTTTCATGTTGATGTTTGACCATTATTCATTAAAATAACCATTAAGACTACCCTTATCCATAATTTTTTAGTTGACAAAGGATATATTATTAATGTGACATCTTTGTGGCTTATCCAACAACTTGGTTATAATAAGGATCATCTAAAAAAAAAACCACCTTACATGTCATGGATTTGATAAAACTAATCAAAATCCACTTGGTGTTAGAGGTATAATAACTAAGATGGGGGATAATCAGTGAGTCTAAATAATCCAAACTTCAATTCTTATGTTTACAATTACTTAACCAATTACCACAAGTAATTATGAAGCAAACATATCATTTAAAGCAATAAGCAAGAGATAAAATGCAAAATCAATCACATAAAACATGACATACATGAGAAACCCTATTTTGGAATAAAACCCACTAGAAACTACAATTAGACTACTATCCTATATAAAAAGATCCAATTTAGATCCACAAGATGCTTGTACACCTCTCTAGTTGATCTACAACAACAACTTGACCTTTTAGTATGTTTTACCTTGAAAGGAATCTATAACCACCTTAGATTTTGAGCTACCACAACAACATCTATAAAATACTTACACCTCTAAATTAATGTTAATAACACCTGATGATAGACCTCAACTTATCTCTCTTCACCTTCACTCACACTCAAATAGTAAGAGCATAATTTTTCTAAACAAAACTATGACCAATAGGTTATACAAATAGTCCTCAATCTATTCTAATCTTCAACACATAGTAAAGGCACACTACCCCTCCTTTTTTCCACAAAACACACACAAGCCTCTCTACTATCTCTCCTTAGTCTCTCACATACAATTTAGGAACCCATCATCTTTGGTTCTACTATTTATATAGAAATCATGATCAATACCATCTTGGTCAGCCATTAAGCAAGTACTAACCCTTAATACATCTATCATAGGAAGACAAGGCTCAATATAATCTTCATTGCTTTATCATATCATCTATGGGTCACTCTTAAGTAGTTATGCCTTTTAAACAAGGCACTTGTATCTTTTATAGGTCTTATGGAGACTTATTCACCCATATAACTCACCCTTGAGCAAAAAATGAACACAAGACCACTTATAATTATATATGTCCACTCCATATGTCCTATAGGACATTCTCAAATGATCATAGTCAACTTATATTGCCTCTACATATGTTCAAACAACTCAAACATAGACCTTATGAACACAGTCACCATGGACAAACACATAGTCAACTTCTTAAGCATTGCTCATACTCAAGATAGATTGATCACACTTCCAAAATCCATATAGATCATCCTCATGGAGTATAAAATATGCTTCAATATCTAATTCATTATGAGACATTAAAAAAACATCAATACAAGCTCAAATATCCTTCTTGGGTCAATTTCAAAATAAATGCAAAAACATAGTCAACTTTGGAGCATTATAACTATGTCTATATTCACTTTCATATCTTCAAGTCTATATTGACAGATGCACCTTGAAGTCCTCTACCACTTTTAATTTTAATACAATATAAAATTCATATTCCATCAAAATTTATGGTCCAAAAACTAGACATTAGTCTTTCCTTCATAAATTTAAATATTTGAATAGAAAAGGTCACACTAACCTTTGAATAGAATGCTCGAATCTCATGGATTCTTAGCTCAGGATCAATCTCACACCATTGATCTTGTTTGATATTTAATGCATAGACCATTAAAGTTGAACATTAAACCTTTGTCATGTTGACCTCATCTCATGTAATCTAGGAACTTTGACTTCACATGCTCCATCTATCTTTGTGGATCAACTAGGTCCTTATCGATCAACACTCACCATTCCTCAAATTGTATGAAATCTTATTCATCATTGGATCATTATCTGATACCTTTTCTCAAAAATCTAATATCATATACCTATCCTCATCTCACTACCTCCTAAATCCTTGTAATTAATGTGTACCATTGACCTTTCTCTAGATTTAACACATTCAAAAATGACTATGGAGATCCTATCAATATGCATGAGTAGCCATTATTTCACCTTAATAACTTCTTCTATACTTTGATGCAAGATCTTAAATTTAGACCAAATGATCTCCTTCCATTGGATAATCTAACCATATGAGCCACTACTCATAAAATTATTTCACATATGAGATATAATTTCATTAAAGTGCCTACTCATAAACATCTATCACAAATCCAACCATGTCCAAATCTACTTAGGAGCCCAACTTTGAGCATCCATAACTTTTACCATGTTTCAGTGCATGATCTCAAATTTAAAAAAAATGATCTATGCTCAAAACTAAACAAAATCATATGATTAATTTTTATTGACACCTTCACATGTGTAAGACATAGCATCATAAAAAATCTCACTTGACTCTTTCTGCCACACTACAAAATTGGCTAAGTATGGGAAAACATGGTCAATTTCCCTGGGATTCCAACTTTGTGTATGCATAAATTATGACGTGATACATTTCATGACTTAGAAATTGGCATAAATAAACTAGGTCCAAGAATGAACAAACCCGTATGATCACCTTCTCTTGAAACATCCACTTTTACAAATATTGAATTCATCAACATGCTTACTCACCTTTTTCTTGCCACTTTGCAAATTTGGCTAAGTATGGGAAAACAATGAAATCTATCTTAGAATGTAACTTTAAATCCTCATAACTTAGACTAAACTTTGATGCATGAATTTATATCTAGTGAATAATAACTAGGGACTAAGATGATCACAACCATATGACCAACTCCCCTTAAATCCTTCCCATGTGGTAATGGTGGCATCATCAAATTTCCTATTCATCTTTTCTACCACTGGACCCAAAGTATCTACATGAGAACTATGATCAACTAGATGAATTCCACTTATGCACACAAGATTTCCAAGCATATATAACATCTTAAGGACCTCTTGCACATGGTCAATCCTCCATACTCATCCCTAAACAAATATATCCATGTCAACACTAAAGATCAACCAATCATCCTTCAAGCATACAAGAACAAATACATTGCACACTTTATCATACAAGAACAAACACAATACACACTTTATCATTATCATATATACTATTAAGGATATTCATCCAGTCAATAGTACACCTCCATGACACCATCATGACATCATCATGAAAACTCTTCTACAATCTCCCCCTTTGTCATTGATGTCAACACCCATTAATATAGCAATATATAGCTCACCTTTTCTCTCTTTAAAGCACTCCTACAACAAGAAATTTCTCCCCATTTGACACAATGAAAAAGTGGGCACACACTAATCCTAAATACTTGAAAACACCATTAAAATAGGAAAGGAACATCATAAAAAGATTATACAAATTCCCCCTTACCTTGAGCATACCTCTTCTTGTCTTGACAAACTTCTACTTGTTCCATGCCAATACTCTCTTCAAACAAGCACAACAACCAAGAAATAAAGAACACACAAAACCAAAAAAATCTTGATGAAAAACATCAATATTAATCTAAGAGGGAATCCCCTTAAGAACTTTGAGCAATTGTACCACTTGAGCATCTTTATATCTCTACACACCATGAAGAACCACCATGTAGGCTTACTAGCCTTCTTTCTTGAGACACTTCCATAAGGACCACTAATATCACTTCATCCCACTCAAAAAATAGGAAACATGAACTAAATAAACTTGATAAATCACATTAAAACATACATACCTTGCTCTTTTGCAGGAACTAAGCAAAAAACACTTTTCTTCAAATTAGGCCTATCTAGCCTCCTTGTAGTCCTACCTTAAAATTGTAGAGCCCACAATTTTTAGTAGACATATCTTCAATACCTAAAACTTCATATATTGATCAATCTCATATTCCTATTTAAGCACACCAATTTTCATCACCAATATCATCATTTGTAGCATACTTCCTTCACAATCCTACTAGTCAATTAACCCTCCATATTGATTAAAAAAACTTGAAAAACTAAATAACCAAAAACCTTAAAAAATCTATGAAACTTTATATGACCACCCATTTGGTCCATTAAACAAAATAAGAGGCCTCAATCCTTAACTCATAAGGCAGACCACTTTTCTATCATATCCCAAAAATCCTAGAGACTCAAAATAAGCAAGGTCAACAAACCTCCTTCTAGTCAAAATCCACCTTTGAAACTTATTTCACGCCTAAAGACACCCATCCCACATTTTTGGACCAAACATTGATATTTCATACCTTTTATAATCCATACTCCATATAACCCATTTTAGTTCTACTTGCGCTTGAACCAAAAATAAATAAAACTAAGAGCATTCAAAAATACTTAATTGGTACATAAATACCTTAAAACCTTAAAAACACCTAGATCACACCATATATAAATGAAAAGACATTTATAAGCACCAAAACACTTCTTGATCTTTTTATCAATCCCATTAAGCCACCTGAAACCATCCATTCTGACTATGTACTATAGCTCCTTCACAAACCTCTAAAATAGGCTCATGAACTTGTTACTCCCCCTTAACAAAAGACCTTTTCTGATTCCATAAATCATCTTGAGCACCTTAAATCTGACGTTATAACTATTCCAACTAAAAAATACTATAGTAATACTTGCTTCTCCACTTGAAATGAGTCTTCTAATAAGTATAGATAGAGACACCTTCTATACCTAAATGCTCTTAAAACAAAAATAAATCCTCATCTTCCATCTCCTCTTTTCTCATTTGATATTTTTAGTTTTTCTTATACTTCTTTGGCTTAGGAGAAACAACTTTCTTAACCACTATAACATTTTCCTTTTTTCTATAATTAGATTGATAATACATAGAGACAACACAAATTCATTACATACCTTTTCATCTGAAGCCTCTTCCCTGAATCTTGAAATCTCATCATTAGGCATAGATAATTAATGTTCTATACATGATACATGATCAACAACAACAAGATGTTCACTTGAATCCATACATACCTCAAGACTAGTCTCAACTAGTACCTTGGTTTACTCCTTGAGCTTAGTCTCTTCATTCTCAATAAGAGTAGACAATGAGACCTCTTGGGACTCTTCAACTTTAGAATCATTCTCCACCATAGCAAACAAATTACTTGGACTTTTAGTCTCATCATGACTCACACTTTTCACCTTTGGCTTCCGTGTGCTAACTTGCCTTCTTTCTTGAACTCTAGGAGCCTAATTAAATATATTTTGTCTTGTAGGTAATTGATTACAAAACCTAGCAATGTGACCTCTCTATTCACAATTTTAGCGCACCATATATTTTATAATAAATGTATATTATGTTAATTTATTTGGATATAAATTTGTAGAGTGTCTTATGTCATGACAAACAAAACAACCTCCCCTTTTTCAAGAGGACCAACCATATCTAATCTTATGTGGATAATGGTTTGTAAAGTGTCCCGTAATAATAAACTTATAACACTTGATATATTCACACATTTTTAGTAATGAGCCCCTTCATAGTCTCATGTAAATTCATTTATAATGGGTCTCTTGTAGTCTCTAGACCTATGACCAAATTGATTACATGTATAACAATAACCATTGAATCTTGCATACCTCATGGCATTTGGCTGTCTGATTTGATTTGTCTTTGCTCTACTAGTACCTTCATTCCTTATCTAATGATTTTTCTTCAAAGTATGATTGTCCTAGTTCACATTAGTCTTCATCTTGTCTTGAGTTATAGTATTTTATTTTTCTTCATATCCAAGACTAGTTCTATCACTAACATTATTTTAACCACTCAGAATATTATCTAGATCACATATGCTCTTCTCAAATCTCAAAAATGTTTTCACCTTACTAGATGTCTTTTCTAGCTCATATTTCAAATATTGATTTTTAGAAACATACCTTGAACATTCATCTTCTTTATATTTTAGACTTATGGATAGAATTTCCAATTGACAACTGAGATGCTTGATCATATTTTCATGCTCCTTAGCATCTTCATTCAATCTTACCTCAAACACACTAAATTTATCCTCATAGTCCTTGATCTTATATTTCATCTTCTTATTGATTTTCTTTTCAACCTTCAGTTCTTCAAGATCATTCATCAAAATAGTCTCATATTCCACCTCATCTTCATCATCCTCTAAATCACTCCAAGTAGACTCCTTTTGATGTAAGCAACTTCATTCCTTATCCATGAATAGGGATTCAAATTTAGCAACACCATCATCTTCATGATCAAATTCTAATTCACTATCTTCACTCTCATTTTATGAGCTTCAATCTTTATTGGTGTAAAGACTCTTCTTATTCTTGAAGGATTTCTTCTTATTACTATACTTTCTAAATCCTTTCTTCCTGTATGTCTTTAGCTTGTCCTTCATCATGCTCTTTATCATATTTACTATCATTCTTATGAGGGCACTTCTGAGAAAAGTTTCCTATCTCTCCATGGTTAAAACATTTGAAGGGTAGTTTACTTTTATACTTTCTTGAGCAAGTGTTGAATTTCCTAGTAATCAAAGCAATTAGTTCATCATAATCAATGTTAGATATGTCATCATCTTTGGATTGCCTACCTTGGAGCTTATTTATAGGTGTCATCTCTATCTTGAATGCATCTTCCTTCTTTATTGGTATATCATCATTATTCCTCATCTCATAGGTAGTAAGGGTGCCATGCAATTGATCCATCTTCAAATGAGTAAGGTCATGACTCTCTTCTATAACAGATACTTTTAGATTAAACTTGGGGGACAAAGACCTTAATAAAATTTAAAAATAGAATTCTCTTTAATATTCTCTCCAAGACCTCTGATGATATTCACAATCTCATTAACTCTCTATAGAAAGGATGCCATAGTATCTTCTTCATTAATCTTGAGACTTTCAAATTGCCTTTTGTGAGTTTGTAACTTAGCAAGCTTAACCTTTGAATCTCTTTCAAAAATATTCTTCAATTTATCCCATATTTCCTTAGAAGATGTGTAATTAATTACTTTGGTAAACTCAATTTTTGTAAGACCACAAGTGATGTCATTCATTGCCTTAGATTTTTCTCAAATACCTTCCTGTCTACAACACTAGATGGAGGAATAATAGGAGTAATATAACCATCAAGAATAGATTTTCATATATCAAAACCTAGAGAAATAATGTAGGTATATATCTTATCACTCCAAAATGCATAATTTGATCCATTGAACATCAATTCTTACTTAGTATAAAAAACACCTTACACATTCTGACTAGCCATTTTACCTTGGATCACCTTCAAGATGTCAATCTTTTACCAAGGGGCCTCACTCTAATACTAATTATTAGAGGTAAAATCATTGATAGGAGGGGTGAATAAGTGATCTCATATAATCCAAACTTCAATTCTAATCTTTAAAATTACTTAAATAGGTACCATAATAAATCATGAACCAAACATAACCTTCAAAGGAATAAGGAGATAATGCAAGATTAATCACATAACACATGACATACGTGGAAAAGCCTCTTGGGGAATAAAACCCACTAGAAACTATAATTAGACTATTATCTTATATAAAAATATCCTATTTACACTATTTGTAATTGATCAAGGAACTACAATCCCTATTTAGTGAAAATCAAATCCCATAAAGTGCTTCTACACCTATCTAGCTGAGCTAAAACAACAACTAGACCTTTTATCAAGTTTTACCTTGAAAGTAGGTTATAACCACCTTTGATACTAAGCTACCAAAACATCTATAAAACACTTCCACCTTTGAACTGATGTCAACAACACATGATGATGGACCTCAGCTTATCTTTCTTCACCTTTGCTCACACTCAAACGACAAGAACACAACTCTACAAAATAGAAATATGACCAATAAGTCATATAAATAATCCTTAATATGTTATACTCTTTAACACATCCTTAGGGCACTCTACCCTTCATTTTATCTTAAAAAACACACAACAACCTCTCTTTTATTGATCCTTGGTCTCTCACATACAAGTCTAAAACCCTTCATTTTTGGTTCGACTATTTATAGAGCAATCCTAATCAACACCATCTTGGTTATCCATTAGGCATGTCTTAACCCTTAAGACTCTATCATACAAACATAAGGATCAGTATAATATTTATTGGTTAACCATAGCATTTATGGGTCACTTTTAAGAAACTACACCTTTTAAACAAGGCACTTGTAGCTCTTATAGGTCTCATGGAGACCTATTCACCCATATATCTCACCCTCAAACAAAACATGAACATAGGTCCACTTACAATTACATAGGTCCACTCCTTATGTCCCTTATGACATCCGTAAATGATCACAATCAAATTTTCTTGCCTCTATGTATATTCAAACAACTCAAACATAGACCTTATGCACACAGTCACCATGGAAAAACACACAATCAACTTCTTAACCATTGTTCATATTAAAATAGATTGATCACACTTCCAAAATCCACACAAATCATCCTCATGGATTTTACAACATGTTCCAATAACTAATTCATCATGACACATCAAAAAAACATCAATATAATCTTGAATATCCTTCTTAGATCACTTTTAGAACAAATGTGAAAACATAGTCAACTTTGGAGCATCATAACTATATATGTATTCACTTTCAAATGTTCAAATCCATATTTCTAGATACACCTTAAATTCCTCTACCACTTTTATTTTTACTACAATTTAAAAATTTGTCTTCTATCAAAATTTATGGTCTAAAAATTAGACACTAGTCTTTTCTTCATAAATTCAAATATTTGAATAGAAATGGTCATAGTTAACCTTCAAACACAATTCTTGAATATTGTGGACCCTCATCTCAGGATCAATCTCACATCATTGATCTTGTTCAATCTTTAATGCATAGACTACCAAATCTAAATGTTAAACCTATATCATGTTGACCTTATCTCATGTAATCTAGGAAATTTTACTTCACACACTCCATTAATATTTATGGATAAACCAGGTCCTTATCGATCAATGCTCACCATTGATCAAACTATATGAACACTCATTCACTATTAGATCATTATCCTATGCATTTACTTAGATGTTAAATGTCATGCACCTATCCTTATATCATTTCCTCCTGACTCCTTGAAATTAACATGCGCCATTGATCTTTCTTAAGCTTTAACACATTTAAAAATTAATAAGTATGGAGACCCTATCAATATTCATGAGTAGCCAGTTTTGCATGTCAATAACATTTTTTGTGTTTTGACACAAGATCTTAACTTTGGAACAAGTGATCTCCTTCCATAAGAGAATCCAACCATGTAACCCACTATTCCTAAAAATCTCACATGTGTGAGATATAATTCCATTAAATTTCTTATTCATAAACATATGTCATATATCCAACCATGTCCAAATCTACCTAAGAGGCCAACTTTGAGCATCCATAACTTTTACCATGCTTCAATGCATGATCTCAAATTTAACACAAATGATCTATGCTCAAAACTAAAAAAACCCATATGATAAATTTTTATTAACACCTTCACATGTTTAAAATATAACATCATAAAAATGTTCACTTAGCACTTTCTGATACACTATAAAATTGGCAAAGTATGGGATAACACATCCAATTTGCTTGGGATCCCAACTTTGCATTTTGATAACTTTTAATGTGATGCATCTCATGATCTAGAAATTATAACAAATAAAAAATTTCCAAGAATGAACAAACCCATATGATAAACTTCTTCTAAAATTTCCATCCATACTAATGTTTACCTCAAAACATGCTTACTCAACTCTTTCTGGCCACTTTGTATATTTGGGTAAGTATGACAAAATAATGAAATATATCTTAGAATCTAACTTTGCACCTTCATAACTATTATCATGCTTTGATGCATGACTTGAGATATAGAATATAATAAATAGGGACTACAGTGATAAAAAAAAATGACCAACTCCCCTAGACTCCTTCCCACATTGCAATGGTGACATCATCAAACTTCCTACTCAGCTTTTCTGCCACTAGACCCAAAGTGTCTAGATGAGAACTATGATCAACTAGATGAATTACACTTATGCACACAAGCTATCTAAGCATATATAACATATTAGGGACCTCTTTCACACTATCAATCCTCTATACTCGTCCCTAAACAAATATTGCCATGTCAACACTGAAGATCAACCAATCATCCTTCAAGCATACAAGAACAAATACATTGCAGACTATGTCATATAAGAACAAGCATAATAAACACTTTTCCATTATAACATAGAATATTAAGGATCTTCATCCACTCAAAAATACACCTCCATGACACCATCATGACATCATCATGATAACTCTCTAACACTTGGTTATATCTAGATTCCCCTAAAAATTGGACCTAAGACTGTTCAAACTAGACTTATGGTCCTAAATTTGCTTATATCTTATAACATACTCCTCGACCACCCTTAGACTCATATAATGAGGGCCATTTCTTATTTTGGTAGTTAATGCATTAAATTATTACATAATAAGAAGTGGTATAAGCATGTAGCTGATCCTAACCCTTAAAGTATTCAACTTCCTAATCCAAAATCTAAAGATCGCATCCCTATCATTCCTACCATAAATAGTGTTCCCAATGTGAGTTCATCAACATTAATTGATATTTACAAGTCACTCTTGTTGATTCAAATGATGATGAATTTAATTATTTATAGCATAAATGTAATATTACCAAGCTACTTCCCTATATATTAGTGGCTTCTTCCTTTATTACCTCATGACTGTACTATTCCTCTCCTTGATGAGATCATGGATTTTCCACCTCCATGAAATGCTTGGGATCCTAATTTACTAAAATATACCTTCACCTGTAATGATTATGGAGTGGCCAAATTATTTCAAGATCCTCTCATCATTTCTCTATGTACTTTTAGTAATATTTGGATTTCACCTTTTGAAACTCCCCTTGAATCTTAAGCATATACCATTTCTCCAACCTATGATGATAACTACATATTGACCCAAACTTAAGCTTGGGACTTGGATGTTCAACATTATCATAAAACCTTAGCTCAAATGCATGATTTTAATTAGGATGTCCATACCATTTCCATGGATCATGAAATATATCCTAAATGTCATGCTCCCCCTATCAATTCTCCACTTCTTGATACTCCTTGGGTGGTCAAACAAATCATACCTTTTGAACCTTCAAAAAAAATTACATCTTCTCTACCACCTATAGATCCCATCACTACACTTGACTTTTCCTCCATCAAATAATCTAATGACACACCAATCCCATCCGATCCATCTACTTTTCTTACTCCTAAGATTACAATAGATGCTAATTCCACCTGTTAGATACATTTTGAATATGATCTCCAACGTAATCAAATATTCAATCTTGAAGTAGGTGTTGATTATTATGGTCTTCTTCCCACTTTTCCTAGTGATGAATCTATCCTCAAATTACTTCATGCTTGAGAACCTCAACTTCCTCAGCAACACCACAAACTTGGGAATTTCAAAAAAAAAATTCCCTTATTTCAATAACTTCATTGCTAGCATTGATCCCCAAGCTAATCCAATTTATTTTATACCTAGTACACCATACCATTTCCAAGATGGAAATTCTATGCTTATTGAATAAACTACTCACATTGAATATGGTACTCCCTCATGCCCTCACCAATTACAATTTCTCATGAATTCTTAGGTATGAAACACAATTAATTTAGTTTATTTTTTGATAAATATAATGAGATATTCACCTATTCATATGAGAATATGGCTGGAATTGATCTTAGCTTTGTGGTTCACAAAATCATCAATTATCGCGATGTTAAACCTATGTGTTAAAAGCAATAGAAACTTCCACCTGATATTTCCACTTTATGTCACAAATAAATTATCAAACTTCTCGATGCTAAGTTTATTAAACCAATAGACTATTATAAAATGATTTCCAACATAGTTCCCATTCAAAAAAAAGGTCACCATGATCATTTTCATATGCATTGATTTTTGTATTCTTAATCTCACTTGTCCTAAGGATAATTTTCCTTTACCTTTAATAGATTATATTATTTATTCCACAACTGGATATGAAATGATATCTCTTATGGATGGCTTCTCGAGTAACAATAAAATTCACATTGCCCCTGAGGACTAACATAAGACCACATTCACCATGAAATGGGGCACTTATTGCTATGTTAAAATGCCCTTCAACCTCAAAAATGTTAGATCTACTTATCAATGATCAATGACTCATATCTTTCATTATCTCACACATAAAATTGTTGAAACCTATGTGGATGACCTCATTACTAAACATAAAAGTTACAAGACTCATATTTTTAATCTTTCCATCATCTTTGATCATCTCCTCAAATATCAAGTTAGACTAAATCCTTACAAATGTGTCTTTGGTGTCACATATAGAAAAATGTTAAGATTATTAGTCTATTTTCATAGAATTGATGTTGATTTTTTCTAATATTAGTGATATTATCAACATGCCCATTCCTTATTCCATTCTAGACATTCCCACTTATCTCGCCAAACCTAGGGAAATTAGGTGATTCATCCTCAAAAATGGTAATGTTTTAGAATGGATGGATCCATGTCAAAAAGCCTTTGATAACATGAAAGAATAATTACTTCACCCACCTACTCTTGATCCTCCTTTGAAAAATCAACTTCTAATATTATATACTTATTCCACACCCATATCAGTTAGGGAAATGCTTGTCCAACAAGATGATATGGGAAGAGAGTATGTTATCTACTTTGTCAGTTGAGACCTCATTTATTATGAGAAACATTACACAAAATTTGAACATTATTACCTCACCATATATTTTGTAGATGAAAATATTAGACATTATATGTTTTATCAAACCACTTATGTCATAATTTATTCGAATCCCCTTCATCATTTATTTTCCAAAGCCTTTCTTCCTAGAGATAGAATTGGCATGTGGATGGTCCTCCTTATGAAATTTTATATTTGAATCATTACTCAAAAATATATCAAAGGAAAAATCATAACCAATCAACTTACCACAAATCTTGTGCCTACTACCAATCACCTTTAATATAGTCTTCCAGATTATAACATTATCTATATTTAAGGTCTCGACAAAGAAATTTATCTTAAATATTACTTCCATAAATTCAATGCTAATCTAAAATATAGTAATCTAGATGAATATTATATCCTCCTTGATACTACTAAACCAAAATTAGTTATCGAATAACTTCCTATTATTAATGTTGAATTGTACAAAAATACCTAGACCCTTCACTTCAATGGTGTTAAATGCTTTCAAGGAGATGGGTCAGGTTTCATTCTTAAAATTCCTCTAATAAAATTAATCCCTTTATATTTTTACTTAACCTTTGATGTCACTAATAATATGGTAGAGTATGAAGCTCTAATATTAGGCTTGAGAGATGCTCTTGATTTAGATATCCAATATCTACATATTTTAAGTTATTCTCAGCTCTTTTTCCACCAAGTCAATGGTGATTACCAATGTAAAAGTGAAAATATCATTTATTATCATCAAATTTCAACAACTCCCACCAAATATTTCATTTATTTCACTATTGAACCTATCCCTCAAGATCAAAATTCTATTGTTGATTCCCTTGCTTCTTTAGCATCTCTTTTTCATCCACACTAATTTCTCACTGATCCCACTTTTCTTATCTAAATAATAAAATTTCCATCTTCTACTCAACCACAATATTCATTAATATTCCACATTGAGGTTTTCACCTTTCAACAAAGCCTATGGTACAAAGACATCATTCAATTTTTGGAACATCAAACTTAGACTCCCATCAAAAGACTCACATTCATAAACAAGATTTTAAGTATATATTTTGATATAACATCCTATATTATCACAACACTAAAGGTAAATTTCTCTATTATTTTATTCAAGATGAATTTTCTCTTCTTTTTGAACAAGTACATGGGGCATTTGTGGTGGCCCCTATAGCAAACATGCTACAGCCCATAAATTCCTATGTATGGGATATTTTCATCCCACTCTTAAAAATGATGCTATCAAATTTTCTAAAAAGTGTAATCCTTACCAAATTCATGATGATTTAATTCATGCACATCTTACTAAGATTCAAACTATTAAATCTCCCTAACAATTTTCCATCTGGAGATTAGACCTCATAGGAAAATTACCTAGATCTCAAGATGGGCATGTCTTTATTATCACAGCTATAGAATACTTTACCAAATAGATTGAGGATATTCCCATCATTAATGTCACTAGTAATACCATCTCTGAATTCATCCTTAATCAGATCATTTGCCATTTTGATGTCCCTCATAATATCATTTTAGATAATGGTGGTAATTTCAAAAATAAATATGTCAAATAGATATGTGCTAAATTTAGAATAAATCACACACCTTATCACCTATAATTTAATGGCCAAGTTGAGGCCACCAACAAAATTCTTAATAAAATTCTCTAAAAAACAATTCATGAAATCTACATGGATTGTCACCTTCATCTCTATCTTTTTCTTTGGGCCTATCAGACTAGCATACGTACTACCATTGGGGCAATGTCATTATCTCTAGTCTATGCTTTTGAGTCAGTCCTTCCATTAGGATTTGAGAATCCCTCTCCTTATATATCTCTACATGGTATCATAACTGATGAATAATTATGTGAAGGTATCCTTCATCCTTTGATCTCCTTGATCAATGTCATCTTTTTTGTTTTATAACACAATCACCAATACAAGGTGCACATTACCAAAAAACATAAAAAACATGTTAAAGTTTGCACATTTAATGTTGGTGATCTTATACTTAAATTAGACTACATTCATGATAAAGAAGATAAATATTCCCAAAAATTATGGGGACCATATTTAGTCAAATATATTCTTGGTCTAAGTACCTATTTCCTTAAAACCAATGAATGACATGTTTTCAAAGATACCACCAATGCACAATTCCTCAAAAAGTATTTTTCTTGATCCTTCCCTTCTTTTTCATGATTTATATATATGTTATCTATCTAATAATTTTTTTAGGTTACTTACATAGGTCTTACCCTCTGCATTAGTTCCCTCTTTACACAAACCTTAGTCCTTCCTTTTGATCTTTTGGTTTCTCTTTTTCTCATGAGTTACATTGTAAAACCATGGATATAACCTAGTCTTCCTAATGATTTAATTTTATCTTATTTATTTTCTCACCTTTTACACACTTTTAAGCACCCTTTGGGTTTTTCTTATGTGATTTTCAATGTAAGACCATGGATAGGACCTAGCCTTCCTCATAAATAACATCTTTTTTTTATCCCATTTACTTTTCCAATATTGTTGTTGGCACCCTTATGGGTTTATTTTTTATGAGTTAAAGTGTAAGACCATGGATAAGACCTATCCTTCCTCATAAAATAACTATCTTATCACTCCTTTTCTATAATGTGTTTATCAATAATTATGAGTTCTTAATCCCTTATTCTCAAACGTCACCTTTTACCTCTTTTTATAGGTGGAATTTGCACAACAATCTATGTTAGCATGGTTTCTTCCATTTTCCTCATTCTTATGATAAAAATCACACTTTTGTCATTATATCCCTTTTTCCACCCTTTATTATTTTTTTTATGATTTGAAGTAATTCAAATTATTTCATGCTTGATTCTTCTTGATTTCCTTTCCATTCACTCCACATTGGATAGAACAAGGTCAAATTTAAGATAACACTTTTCTTTCACATGACTATACAAGACTCTTAGACACCATACTCTTTGATTTCTCTCTCTTAGCAACCAAGTCCCAAGTATTCAAATGAAAGTCATATTTATCACCCATGTTTGTTTTTTTGAACCATATGGAGGAGGAATAGAAAAAGCCATCAAGAAAGTTAAAAGCAAAATCATTAGAAACAAAAGGCAATGATATATAAAATGCAACATACAAATCTCAAAATTCAAAATCACACCAAAAGACATGATTACAAGCACATATCCTCTTTCCAATATAATCTCAAACTCCACAGTTGGCCTCACACTAGAGTTGAGTTCCATTGGGGTGTGGTAGGCCAGTAAATTGGATTAGGAGAATTCAAAAAACTCTATGGTGCTACATACTTTCTCACACAAGTACCCAATCTTCATAGTAAATCAATGGCTCTATAAGGGTTCCTAGGAATAGGGAACGCATTAGGAGAAGGTAGTTCCATTTTACTTTTCATGCATATTGCCTTCATGGGATGATCTACATACTTAATTTATTGACCTAAGACTTGTGTGGCTATAAGAAGTTCTTTAGAGTCCTTAAGGTCAAAATTCCTCTTGTTTTAACAAACCTAATTTAAGTGTCTTGACTTTGATAAATAATTCCTCTACCTTGGTTTTTCATTCATTCTCCCTTCCACCCATTTAATTTCCCCCTTTGATAGGCAAATTGTGATTCTAAATCTATTTTCCCTCTTCTCTACTTCCTTCTTCTTCACATCTTAAAAACATGCTAGCACTATTTTTTTCAATTTTATCTATCTTTAGAGAGAAATAATATGCTTGAGAAACTATGGATTACTTTCTTTACACCATGGCTCTACATTTGTAGACTTGCTTTGATTTATTTTGCCATTTATTATTGTTGTACCACCCTTTTTACAGACACCTAAGTATGTTTCTACTTTCATGTACTTTTTACATTATTGAGTAAGGTTGGCTTGTTAATTCTCACTCATCAATGTTGTTTTCCCTTTTCATGTATCTTTTGTTTATTGACGATTCAGTAAGGATTGGTACTTCTCACTCATCAATGTTGTTTTAAAATTTTTTGCTTTCCCATCTTTGTGTAAGTATTGTTACTACTTTCACATTGATGTTTGATTACCATTATTTTTAACATGTATCCTTGGTTTGATTTGATGATTTTTCCTTTCTTAATTAAGTTTTACTTATTTGAGCTTTTCAATCTTTAGCAGCCTTGGATTTTTGGTTACCTGATTTAATCTAAGTTTTGACTTGGTAATTTGGTCTAACATATCACTTGTCAGCCCAAATTTTAAAATTTCCAAGTACATCCCATCTTCATAGCACCAATTATCTTGGCTTTTCTATGTTTTTTTTATTTTTTCTCTTTAGTTTTGTATTCTTGGGTTTGTCAAAAGTAGTCTTTATGCCTTCCACAACCAAAACTACAAACATAGTAGACAACCATTCAATGACAAATTTATGTCAAGGTATGCATTACATTTACTTTTTGGTTATTTTCCTTTTAGTTATTTATTTTCATTTATTTTATGCTTTAAAATACTACAAATTTTTTTTAGCCTTAACATTGTGTGCTACTATGTTATTTCTCTAAGCACCATCCCCTATTGTACCTAAGTGACACATGATGAAATTTGAGTGAGGCACATATATACACATAATATTTTCAACTTTTATCAAATACTAATGCTTTAAATCTTATAAGAACCCATTGAGTCTCAATATCTTTGAGTGCATTCCCTAAGGGGTGCATTAGGAAAGGGGTGGGTAGACTATTGGTGATTTTCATGATTGTTGTCCCTTATTTCCACTTATTACCAATACAACCAGCTCTTAAAACATTCCCCTAAGCTATTACTCCTCTTTTTCACACTCCTCTAGTATTTTACCATCTTTTGTACCCCTTTTTATAACCTAAAACCTATGTTTATAGTTTATAGTACTATTTCAACTGGGTCAACCTTGTACTCTTATTGGTGAAATTAATTTAGGATCTATGTTGGTTCTTGGCCAACCTAGCCCGTGACCTAGTGAATTTTCATCAATATCAGTATTAGGTTCACTGGGTCAACACTTTTGGCTGAAACTTTCAAAAGGGCTTAGGGTTAAATACACCTATATATACAAGAAACTTTATCCATTATTAAAGAGAAATCAAGAGTTATTATTCATTTACACTTATTTATAATTTGCTCTTGCACCATTCTACTTAAAGAGTCTTAGCTTAGGGTTTTTACTTGGATAATATAGTCTTATAGAGATGTTTTGGATGCTTTGGCCTTTCTTAGTGATCCTTAAAAACTAAAATAGCCTCTTCTGAATCCCTTTTGGCCAAGGGAGAGATTGAGTCTTGATGTGGTCATCTTTCAAGTAAGTATTATCTAACTTTTATGCTTTCTTTACTAGATATAAGTATCATAAGTATTGTATTTTAAATAATATTACTCTTATTCACCATGCATTATGGTCCTCGTCATACATAGCTTAATTGATATTTTATTATGCATGTTTATTTCCATTTGTTTACTAACCCTTTTATTGTGCCACAAGTTTTGGTGAGCACTAGATTAGATTTTGTTGCTTTACTTGTTATTATTTTAGTGAATATGAGAAAATAGGGATTAGTTAGCATTATTTCTTGATTTTTCTTGAATGAAGGTTTTAAAAACCTCCCTAGTATTATTATTATTGTCATAAGAGATCCCCTAATCGGGTCTAATGGATCCACATATTGGTCTTATTACAGATTATCTAATGTATCCCCAATCAAAAGTGTAAGCATGATTTATCTTCATCGAGTTAGGATTGATTTATGGACTTGATGAATTTATTATTACATATAGATACTATAGGAAATTTGGACATGATTAATCCAATACATGAAGAATAAGATTGACCAACTAATAAATTTAATTGAGATGCACAATATGAGTATATTTGATTCTTCTAGTCAAAGTTTATCAACACATGATTATTTTAAGTTCAAATATATTTAGAATAGAAAATATAAGAGCAAATCACTTATTGTAATTATGTCCCAACCTTATACATTGGTTATTAATTCTAGTGCATTACATTAGATGGCCTCATCACATGACATGTTTTAATCCTTGGAACCTTGTTCTATGCCTTCCATTTTATTAGGTTATGATATTTCCATAGAAGTTAGTGGGAGTGGATCACTTGAAGAAAATGATGGAACATTTCATGATGTTCTTTATATTCCCTCTTTATCCACCAATCTCTTATCCATTTATTAGATCACTCACATCAATTCAGGTAACAGAGTTGAGCTCACACCCAATTCTATGGTTATTAGGGAAGATAACAATAAATCCATTATTTTACTTGGGAAAGCAGATCACCAATCATGAATGCATACTTTCTCACATTTTAAACCTAATCAAGCTCAATCATTCAGATGGGGTGAGTATATTATGGCATGAATGATTCAACCATCTCAACTATTATTACCTAAAAAAACTCAGTCATCATGACATGGTTTTAGAGTTTCCATGAGTCAAGTTTTTTGACAAAGATTGTCAGGGTTACATACTCGGTAAACATCTTGAGATAAGTATAACAAGGTAAAACTATGGAGAGCTTAACAAATATTAGATATTTACATAATTACATTGCTAGCCCATTTTCAAAACCTTCCTTTAATATGATAAAATATATGCTTACTTTCATTGATGAATATTTAAAGTATATTTGGGTTTACTTTTTAAAGAAGAAATTTAAGGTCTTTGATCACTTTCAAGATGTTAAGGTGATTATAAAGAAATATTTGGGTAAATCCATTAAGATTTGGTGCATTGATAATGGTGGTGAGTATGTCAGTGACTATTTTGATCAATTCTATACACCAGGAGGGATTGAGCTATAATTCACATTTTTATATAGTCTTTAACATAATGGTGTTTTAAAGTGAAATAATGGGTCCTTGAAGGAAATGACCAACTTTATGCTACACTCTAAGTCTCTTACACCTAATTATTGGGATAAGGCCATCAAATGTGCATGTTATATCTAAAATCATGTTCCTCATAAAGCATTGAAGGGAGACATTCCTTTTGAAATTCGGAGTGGTAAAAAACCCATAGTGAAACACTTATGATTACTTGTCTCTCTTGATATGGCCTACATTCCCAAGAATAAATGTAAGGAAATGAGATCTTAGAGTCAACCTTGTATCTTAGTTGGATATCTTGAGGTTGTTAAAGCATACAACCTTATCCATCCCACCACTCATGAGTTATTCATTGAGATGACTATTCGTTTTTAGAGGGTCTTTTAAACTCCATGCTCAATACCTATCCCCTTCCTTAGATTCATTAGTATTTTATGATAATTATGATGATTAAAATTCACTCAATCAAAATTCACTCAATCAAATTCCTAATGATCTTGGTTCTTCTAATTCTAATGATGATAGTAGTGATGATGATTCCCCTCCTTATCTTAGAATATCTTAAGAGGATGTGGAATCTCCTCCTAACTCTCTAACCACTAGTCCCTTTGGGATAGATGGAAATTGAAAAATGTTGGAAAACATGTTCTATATCCATCAAATAACATCAAAGCCCATTCATAATTATAAGATAGCCCATATGCTTTCATTGCATCTAATTCTAATCCATAATCATTTCATGAGGAATCAGGCACTCCTGAGTGGAATTCTTCTATAGAAGAGGAGTATGGTTCCTTGCAAAGGAACAATACTTAGTATTTAGTCCCTCTTCTTAAGGTTAGAATTTTTTTTTATGTACATGGATATACCACACAAAATTTACAATTGATGGGTCCATAGACAATTTCAAAGCATCTTTGGTAACAAAGGAGTTTTCTTAGGTACCTATCATTAACTATATCGAGACATTTTCCCTAATTTCCAAAATTAACTCAATTTAACTCACTCTCACTATTTTTGCATCATATCACTAGGATGTTCATCATATGGATGTGAAGAGTGACTTTCTTCATGGTGACCTTAGAGAGAAAATCTACATGGATAAACTACAAGGATTTGTTGAAGATTTCTCCTTAGTTTAAAATTTTTAAAAATCTATCTATGGCCTCAAATAAGCTCCTCTAGCGTGGTATGCCAAGATGGACTCCTTTATTATTTTATTTGGGTTCACCAAATGTTATTCTAATTTGAATATCTATATTTTATGGTAGGATGATTCACTATTGACTCTATTTCTCTACATGGATGATCTTTTGATCATAGGGAATTCTTCATCCATTATCATAATAGTGAAAACTACTTTCTCTGATAAGTTCTCAATCACTAAATTGAAATTATTACATTATTTCAATGAGATTGAAATTTCACAGTTTGACTATAGGATCACTATTTCACAATCCAAGTATGCTCTTGATTTTATTGAATGGTTTAACATGGATGACTGTAATCTAGATCTGACTCATTTTATATCTGGTGTTAAGCTTGAAATTTATTCTCCATCTCCTTTGGTTGATGATACCTTATATTAATAATTGATTGGTAATGTTATCTGTCTTATTCACACTAGACCTGACATTTTATATGTAGTAGGCATGGTCTCTAGATACATACAGGAATCACATGAGCCACACTATAAAGTTGCTAAGGATATTCTCCACTACATTTAGGGTACTCATAGTTTCAAGATTCACTATGGAGTGAGTATTGACATCAATTTAATTGGTTATACAGATTCAAATTAGGTTGGTGATATTCATAATCATAAGTCTACTTCAATTTACATTTACTCCTTTAATTCATGTTTGATTATTTACTCAAGAAAGAAGTGGAATGTTATTACTTTATATTATATAGAGGTAGAATATAGAGGAGATGTTAATGCTACCACTAAGGCAATTTGGCTTTAGGCTATTATTACTAAGTTTAGCATCCAAGTTCAATGACCAACAATCATCTTCTACAACCAAAACATTATCCATATTTGAAAGAATATGCTTCTTTATCAATAGGCCAAGCATATTGAGATTCACATGGATTTCATTTGGGATCCCATCCATGAGCAGGTCATTTATCTCTAGTGCATATATAAAATAGATCAAATTATTGATATATTCACCCAAACCTTAATTGACAAAAAGTATCCTTCATTTATGGTCTCTTTTCTAGGTTCAAGAAGATCTAGCACCTCTTTTGGGGGAATTTTATTATACTTAGGTGCCTCATTAGGACTTTCTATCAGGACTCAATTATATTTCCCACCTAAGTTATACTTAAGTGGGTTTTAATTATAGGGTTTTATTAAATTTAAAGGTATTTTACCGACACATGTTTGTTTGGTTTGCTTAGGTGTCACTTAGGTATCTTTTAGGTCATTATGAAAGATAATCACACATTCATGAGGAAGTAAGGATGTGTTTATATTTCACCTATATAATCTACCTTCTTAAATATTTTATGGATAATGATTTTAATACTAATATTACAATCTTTTTATTGTTTAGGAATTATTTCTTTTTGGCTCATGTTTGATTTCACTATTACACACAAGTAATTTCTTCATGCATTCAACTCTATCCAATAGATTCTAAATTGTGGGCAACTCTAACATATTTATTAAAACTACATTAATATTATTTACCAATCATGGTCCACTTAAATACTTGATAAATAGACCATTAATATAAGAAATAATTTACCATTGGCTTATGTTAGTTCAATAAATTGATTTCAAGATTATGGTCAAACCTAGGAAAGCAAGTAATGGGCCTAATTACCTATATAGAATCAATATAGGGGAAGATATATGACCAATTGATAATTAATTTTTTGGATCTCACCTCTTCACTATGAAAAATAATTCTCAAATATATAGAGATTATTGCTCAAATTATTTCCAATGGATAGTTTCTAGAAGAGTACAATACATTACAAATGAAGTAATTAATGATTCAAGCATTTCCATTCATGCTAATTAAAGGAGAATTATTTAATAAATGAGTATATGAGATGTTGTGAATATTAAAACTAATATATTATTGGAATAAATATATTAAGAGAATCTCATGATTTAGTTACAAGAGGTCATAACTCTGGAGAGACTACAAGTAATAAAATACTATTATCAGGCCTACGGTCGCTAACACTCTTTAAAGATAAGAAAAATATGAAATAAATTGAGACATATGCCAAAGAGTATGAAAACCCAATGCAAAAGATGAGATGGACCTCCACCCAATGTTAGTGTTATGCCCATTCGATAAATTGGCCATTAAATTTATAGATCCTATCAAACCTATGGTAAAAATGAATAATGTGAGAATAATTATTACTGGGACTAAATACTTGACAAAATGGTCAGAATTAATGCTTAAAAATATTATACCACAAATAACATCATGAAATTCATATATGAAAATATAATCACAAGTTTTGGATATCCATTATGTATAACAAGTTATCAAGGTAAGTATTTCATCAACAATATAATTGTGGAACTACTTAAAGACTCCTTGATATAGCATAATAGGAGCATTCCTTACCACCCTCAATAAAAGGAAATTATTGATGCATTTAATAAATTATCATCCAAAGTATGCAATACAAAGATTGGAGAGTATGATTCTAAGATACTAACAATACTATGGGATTACCACACTACCTACAAATGATTAAATAAGTATTACCCCTTTCAAGTAGTATATTACCTAGAAGCATTGATACCAATGGAGTACATAATAATAAGTTTGAGAATTGTGGTAACATATAGAATGAAAAATAAATATTCCATTTAGGAGAGACTGATAGAACCAAAAAATTTGGATGAACAAAGGTTCTTAGTAACATATAACCAAACCCAAGAGAAAATACATGAAAAATATTAGCATGATAGGGATATCAATTTTAAAGAGTTTAATGTTGGGGATAAATTTTTAATCTATCACACACACACACACACACACACACACACACACACACACACACACACACACACACACACACACACACACACACACACACACACACACACAAAAAAAAAAAAAAAAAAATTCTAGGTAAGTTAAAAATAAGATGGTTTGGACCCTACATAGTTGATAATATACTAGAATCAGGTGAAATAAAACAAAAAAATTGTAAGCACACTTAGAAAAGGATTTGTGAATGGATCTCAAATAAAACTCTATACTATAGGAAACTATGATGAATGATGATAAATAATAAAGATAATTTTTGAGGTGACACTTTCCTTCCATTTAAGTGAACTCAGGTATATTTCATTGTGGTACCCTATACTGACACTTAAGTTTCTAGTTGTAGATCATGTTACCTCCCTAATAGATTGACACTATTTATATACACATAATATTTTCAAACTTCTATCACTTACTGATGTTATTTATATTGAAGGAACCCATCGAGTCTCAATATCTCTAAGTGCACACCTTAAGGAGTACACCAAGAGAGGGGTGGGTAGACCATTGGTGCTTCATAGGATTGTTGTCCCTTTTTCCACTTGTTATCTGCATGTTTGTCTCCTAAAAACCATTCCCCTAAGCTTGTTCTTCTCTATTGCACCCTCATCCAATAATTTTCCACCTTCATTAGAACTTTTTTAACCTAAATCCCCTTTTGGTAGTTTTAAGACTATATCAACTGGGTCAACCCTATATTGTTTTTGACATTAGCCTACATTGTTGACTTAGTTCATTATTTAGCATGTTTTATTTTCAAATTCACTACTAGGTCGATTGGGTCAACCTTGTCAACCAAAATTTTTAGAAGGGCTTAGGGTTAAATCCACCTATATATAAAAGTTAATTTTGGAATTTTTTAGAGAAGAGAAGAAGAAGTAAGAGCTATTGTGCATCTGCTTATCTACCATTCTACTTGAGGAGTAAGCTTAGGGTTTCATACTTTCTTTAGAGATATGGATCTTGTCTTTTGGATAAGTCTTTTGGATTCATTGATAAGTTTTGTATGTTAGAGATGATTTATCCTTGTCATCCTTACATACCACAACAACATCTTACAAAGTACCTTAGCTAAGGGAGAGATTGAGGATTGATGGGTTCATCTTCAAAGGTAAGTATTCCTAACTTTATTCCCCATTTATAAGATAGACAGATAGATATGTATTTGTACTTCTCTTCCATGCATTAGGATTCTGTATACATTAGCATAAGTATATGTCTCTTATGCATGTTTAATTTTGTTTTTTCTCACCCCCACTTTGTGTCACAAGATTTGGTGAGCACTATATTAGACTTCACTTTACTTGTTATTATTTTAGTAAATATAAAACATAGGACCTAGTTATGGTTATTACATGAGTGTGGTTAAAGAGAGGATTTATAACCCTCCCTAGCATTGTGTATTGTGATAAGAGATCCCCTAATTAGGTCTAGTGGATCCCTATATTGGTCATGTTCCCAATTATATAATGTATCCCCAATCAAAATTTTTAAGTATGATCTATTTTCTCTAAGTTAAGATTGATTTATAGACATGATACATTTTTTATTACATACACTATCATCTCAAGTGATTAATTTTAATAAAGCTATTGTGGTGTCTTAAAACCAACTATCTTAATACCTTGTTATTTGTTAATGTTAATACATCTTAGTGGTACAAACATGAAGAGTAGGAAGTAGGAATAAAGGGGTGATGAAAAGAAAAAAAAATTGAAAATGACTAGTATTAATTGAAAAATGACAAAAAAAATTGAAAAAAATGGAAACAAAAAAAAAATTGAAAAAAAATAGATATATAAAAATAATTTTGGAAAAAAATGGAAAAGGAATAGAGGGAAAAATAAAAATAAAATCCCCAAAATAAACAAATTATAGATAAAAAGAGACAAAAAAAGTGTGAAAGAAAAATAAGTATAGTGGTAGAATAATTAGGGTGTAAATACAAAAAAATAGTTGGGTTTGCTTCTACATAATGATATATGGCATGGATTAGTTTGTAAACTAAAAAACAATCTAAAATATTCAAATGGGTGAGTGGTGGGTGTAGACACTTAGTTTTAGCCACTTTTGTGCCTAAACCAGGATTCAATTCAATCTATAGAAAATAACACAATTTAAGCCTAGAAATAACATGAATTTCTTAAATTCATCTACATAAGGGATTTAATCACCCATAAAAATGATGAGACTAGTTTATTTGGTGTATTACCATGTATGCACCAATAACCTGGTTTGATTTTAACCCTAGTCAAATTATGACCTAGTAATTTGACACTTTTGGCCTATCAAGCTATTAATTAAAATCATTTAAAACAATTTTAAAAAGACTAAATAAGATTAATTACATTAAAAAATTTAATTAACTTACCTAAACAAAAATTCCAAATCAAAATAGTGAATTTTATTTATCAAAAAAAGAATTTTTAGCCAAATTTGAAATCAAAGGTCAAAGAAACTAATAAAGTGATTTATTATTTTATAAATATTCCAAAATTATGAGTCACAAACTCAAAAATATCTAAAGTGAGTTGTCATGCCTCACAAATATCTGAAATTGAGGTCTCAATATTTAATGAGTGATTTAACCCAACCCAAGATTAGATTGACTCAACCTAAGATATTTTAGACTCAACCAAAGTTATAATTTAATCTAACCTCCCTAGGGTTAGAGTAAGTTCTTAGAGCTTTAAATACAAGTGCCCACATCATATACCAACAAGATTTTGTATGTATGGTTATTCTACTAGAATACCTTCAAGAAGCCATTGAGAGTAGTGTTATAATTTCCATTTTATGCCAAGCTTCACATCAAGCCACAAGAGAATAATGGAAAGGTACTACCACTATGGATAAGCATTTTTATAAGACTCTAATTGCCATAAAAAAAGCACAAACATTCTTATGCCAAAAAGTAAGCATCAAATTTGATAAAGGAGATAAATTAATTATGTTGTTTTTGTCTCTATTTTGTGATCTTTTTTACTATTTTATGTTCCCCTAGTTCTTAGGAAATAGTGTTTAGTTCTAGTGTATTATTATTCTTGGTTTTTTATCCTTTAGACTAACAAGTAACTAATCATCATTTATTTGTTATTTAAACTCCTAAGATACATAATGACACATTTGGTGGGACCACGCATCTCATATGGCCAAGGAGAATGATACATTAACTTTAGTTTTTCTAAAAAATGCATTTAATTCTTCAAGTTTAGAGTTTTGGCCTTAAAATTAATGGCATTATGTTTTTTTATGTAATTAGTGGCTTAACCCTATGTAACAGTGGATTTTCTTTTCCTATGTTTTTTATAAATCTTTATTTATTCACAAATAATGGATTTGAAATGGTGGATTTGACATGTTAAATGGTGACATTGCTCTATAGATTCAATAAATTTGACCTTGCTAAACAATGACTTCACTAGGTAAAAGTAAACTAGGTTTTGTTGTCTTTTCCTTTTTTTATATTGTATTTAGAGGCTTCACCTGATCTAGCTAGTGGATTTACCTTGTTTAATAGTGGCTTCACCAAAGTGCTCTCTATATGCATTTGTAGGAAACTAGTAGCTTTGTCCTTATAAATGGTAGCTTCACTCTGTGTTTTCTAAAACCTTGAGAGCTCAAAATGGAATTTTATTTATTCATTTTATTTTTGGCTTAGAGGCAAACAAAGCCCCTCAATTTTTTTTAGGAACCAAGGTGGAGAGAGAGAATCCTAGGCATTTATAAATGTCAAAAACTTTTGTTTTATGCTTAAAATTGACCTAATCATACTTGTCTTTTAGTTTTCAAAGTTTTTTACAAGTGCAAACAAGGTCAAGGGGAAAAATTTCAATCACATTTTGAGTTGTTATTAAAAATAACATGCATTTTATTTAGAGATCTTAAGAAATTTTTCCATTTATGATTGTTTTTTGTTATTAGCTAAAATCAAAATTGATATATTATATTCTTTATTTGTGAAAAATTAGAAACTATTGTGTGTGTGCTCTCCCTCCATCCCCTATAAGGAACTTGAGTGACCAAAATCACTTAGTTTATTGCCTTGTTCATTTGGTCTTGTTGGAAATAATGTCATGCATGCTCTTCCTAAGCACCAAGTGACTTGGGTGACCCATAATTGACCTCTAAAGTCTTTACAATTTATTTTCCTACATTTAGATTATGGGCAGGAGATCATTCTTCCCCCATAATTTTTCTAGGGGTGTATTGACCTAGGGTTTCATCTCCCAGCATCGTACCAACCCCACTCCATAGTGGGTTATATAGATAGGGCATGTGATATTTGGATTACTAGGGAGATAAGTAGCTAGCCTCTCCAATCCTAATGAAAACCCAAGTCAAGTCTTGCTAAATATTGGAGTATACTAAGTAGTACATGGTTGGAGTCACTATGCAAAGGCATCTACCCTTACATAGTAAATTAGCACATATGAACCCAATTGACATGACATTACCCTTGTGTTAGCCACACTTGAGACCATTTAGTGCATTCAAAACTTATATATTTTTAGTCAACTCCAATTGCCACAAAATTTTTTACCAAATGTTGAATGTTCCTCACTATAAATTTGTGCCACATACCAATGCTTGAGACACAAAGGGGTGCAAATACTCTATTTACACCTATACTTTAACTTTTATATTAACACTTAATTACTCATAATCATTGGTATATCGATGAAAAATTTGGAAAAAGCTATGCACACTCAAGTCAATTTTAGGGATATGATGATCCATTAATGCTATTTATTTTTTCTTTGATTTACATGTGTGTTTTACACTAAAACTATTTGTTTGTATTTTCAAATCAAAATGAGTCTGAAACCATCATGGTGTTTTCACATCACTTTAGCCTACGAGGTGTTACTCTACCCATTTTTTATCACACTTTTTGCCTTATAGTTATATTCCAAAATTGTTTTACACAAGGTGTTGTTACATTATTGTTTCATCTCAAACATTTACCTTGGATTTTTGAGTCCAAAACCATTATCATGCATTTTTTTGGAGGAGTGGTTTTATGTTGTCTAAATAATTTCAAAACACCTTTCATTTTTGAAAACAAGTTCCAAACCATTTTTTATACCTTTCTTGTTTTAAATGCATAGTTACACTGCCCATTTTGGTCTATCTCTTTTATCTTAGAACATCCAAGTTTTTTTATTAAAATTGAAATTCAACATTTCAAAGTGAAAATCCTAAGCTAATCAAATTTATGTCAAAGCCTCATCTAATTTGGGCTTAGGTTGTCTACCATTTTTGTTTGAATTTTATTACTTGGGTTGATTTCCTATTTGATCCAAAGACCCCCTTGCCTAGATTTAGTGGTTGTTGTTTGTCTTGTGCCTTTTTTGAGTTTCCTTTGAGCCAAGTTATTTCCATGTGGCTTATTTGAATTTTGTTATGCCAAATTCTAATTGTCCTAGTTCAATTGTTCTAATAATCTCTTGTGAACAAAATATTAAGTCTTAGTGAGCTAATTATCAAGTATCATTTGAACCAATTTCCTTAGTTTAGTTTGTTTTTGAGTTCTTATTTGATTTTTTTAATTTCTAAGTCTAGCCTTGTTTTTCACATTAAATTATTATAACCATCTTCCATAAAATAATTTTTATCCTTTGTTTATAATTCATAATTTCTCTACTTTATCTAGATATGCTTATCATTTATTATAACCACCTTTGGTCAAATTAGTACCTTATCCATAGATGATTTTTGAGATTTTGTGTTATATTTGACATTGATTATAACCACCTCTGAGTAATTTAGTATCATTTATTAGATTGGTTTCACATTTATTTTGTTCTTCTTTTCCTAGTTTAGTTGTTTTACCCTTTGGGACTCTTTTACAGAGTTAAGGTTTATTTATTTTTAGACCTTAGTTGTTTGTTACCTTTAGACCATTTTTTTCATGATACTTATCTATAGATATGAACATGCCTCATTACACATGTAACAAGACTATGTATAATCTAGACTATAATAACTTTGTGACCAATGACCCTTTTATTCTAGATTCATATGATGATGTAGCTTATGATATGGATCCCTATACATATTATAACATTTGATATGTTGAACAAAGGCATGACACATTAACATATTATTAGGTAACTACACGTTCTTATTTAGACCAAGACTAAGATAAAATGACAAAGTACCTTGCTCAAATGATGCCTAACATTAAACAAAGCCAACAACAAGATCCATGGTATGTTATGACACCAATGCAAACAAGCTTCAATCTTACTTGGCTGATCATAAATTGTTAAAGAATAAAGATGAAGTTTTTTTTGAGCTGTCGAAGTAGGAGCCACATTTATATCATACTTCCCACATGAAATTATGAGAATTTTGATTAAAATTCCTAGTAATACACCTCAAATATAATATTTCAAATAGGCATCAACAAGTTATAGTGAATATTTAGTATAAATACCACAACATAACCAAATTACACTTATAAAAGGGAAAGTCTCTATGGATGAAAAAAATGGAATAGGTACATCAAGCATACCAAACTATCTCAACCTATCTTGTAATCTTAAGGTAAGGGCTATTTCTAACATACTTATTATTTAGATAGCTTCATCATCAAAGAAAAAAATAGATGCTTTTGGCTATGCAAACTAAAACATTGACCCATTTAGTAAGAGCACACTGGTTGTTGACATGTATAATGTGCTTATTTTGATTGAAGAGATTTCCACTCAAATAGAAAACCTCACTCAGAACATTATGGATAACATGAAAGTGCATTCTAATTTAAACCAAAGTGGGTCTAATATATCATCGATCACTACACATTAGATTCATCCAAATATGCCATAAAAAGATTGTAATAATAGGGGATAGGTATGCTTGCTTCCTGAAATCAACAAGTAACCTCCATTCCTCAACCAATCACTTCATTGAGTATGTAATAAGGGGAAATGAACTAGTAATATACCAACTTACCACCAAAAAAAGTGTATAACATTATGCCACCTCAATAGGTGATAACAAATGTTCTGCCATAACAAGCATAGAACTATATACCTCAACAATCACAAATTTTGCCTAACTAACAAAATGTTTCTACTAGTCAGAAAGTTCTAGTTGGTCAATAAGAACAAATACCAAACCCCCAACAATTATATAACTAACAACAAGTTTTGATCCAATAAAATTTGTTCAACCAACAACAAGATTCTCATTTACAATAGCTACTAAGTACTCGACAATAGTTTCCTTTCACCTAATGGGTATCACATGTACAATAATGATCCAAATTTTAACACCTCCAATAATAGGGATATAATCAATAATGTGTTTCCTATATATAATACAGTTTGACAAATATCAATAAAGATCCCTCCCAAACCCAACAATACCAACACATCCCGCAGAGACAAGTGGCATTACCATAGCCATAATTCACTATCCAGGGTTATGTATCTAATTTAAACTAGAATTTTTTTCAATAGAAGGGTATTTCATATCCATAATACAATCCTAATTCATGGATATGTATACTTGGTCATCTATCCAATTCAACCAATATTCCTACCCTAATCAAGGTAATCCACCTTTGACTACACAACCTCAATAGCAATAGGCCACTCCATCTATATTTATTTCCCAAGAGTTGTAACAAATTAAGGAAGTAATTCAAGCTATACATATTGAAAAAAAAAAAAAAAAAATCAAACTAGATGAAATATGCTCTTATCCATTCAAGATGGAGTATCCATAAATACCATTTTCATCAGGTTATGAGCAAACAAAATTTGAAAAATACATGGGAAAAGGTGAACCTAAAGAGAATATGAAAGAATTATTTGTTTCTTGCCAACTAGTGGCATATAATGACATATACTTATTTTAATCTTTCCAAGGACTCTAACTAGACAAGCCTTAGAATGGATTTTGAAATTACCAAAGAATTATGTACCTAATTTTTATGATATTTTAGATAAGTTAGTATAACACTTTTTATATAATCTCAAGAATAATATTATTATTTTGGATTTGGGCCAAGCTAAAAAAAATACTAGTGAAAGCTTCATTGCATAATTACAATGTTAGAGAGAACTAGCAGGCTAGTTTACTCATTATTTACTAGATAAGTAGTTGGTAATGATATTTACTAGGATATTACATAGAAAGATATCATAGCATATCAATTTATAATGTGATCATCCATTTTAAGAGGTTATATATAAAGTAATACATATTGAGAAATCCTTTTTCAACAAATGGATAATCAAGTTATCTTCTTTTAACCAGAGCCAAAATTAACATCAATGCTAGCATAACCAAAACTAGAGCCATAATTAGAACCCAATTCAAATACTAGCTTTAACACCACCTCAAGCCAAAAATAATGAGAAAAAAAAACCCTATAATTTCAACAATAATGTTATTGGTAATATGTTCATTGAATCATCCATGTTTAGATGGTGCAAACACCAACTATTTATTTACCTCCATCCACTCAAGAACCACCTTCTCCATACATTAAACTAAGAGATCCAAAAAAATAATAGCTAAAAAATCAAAACCAATAGAAATCCTCTCATCCAAGGATAAGACCATCCATTTATAGATAATTTAGTGACCTTGACAATCCTATTGAATTTATGTTTTGAATATTTGTTCAGGTAAATATGTTCAATTGGTCAATATTGAAATCATTTCCTAAAGGGATTCCTTTTTTTTATTGGTATAAATAACATTATTTTAATGAGTACCATCATGTCAAAGGACAGTACATATGATGGTATATATGACTTAGACATTTGACTAAGAATATGCTCGAAAATAGAGAGATAGAAAAAGACATCCATGATCTTAAGGCCAATTATAACTTGGGTATCTACCAAAATCCATTTCCCCAACATAAAAGTAATAACTAGAAATAGTACCAATAACAAAAATAATGATGGTAGATAACCCCACCACAAAATCAATAGCAAAAATGCTAGCCAAAAAATAATAATAGAATGGTTAGAACCAAGGTAAAATTGACCAAACCAACCAAAGAAGCCATTATGTCATCACATATACCTATAAAAATGTTGTAGGGTAAGTTTTAGGTGGTCATGTTTCCACTATTACCATTAGCCCTATTGGATGCAAAATGGAGCTTACTAAAACCATGAAGTATATAAGATAAACACATGTGTGAAGTGTTTTATTTTGTCTGTTGTGTAGTTTTATACTTATTAAACCTTGAAAGTCTAATCAGATAATTAGAGAATGTGACGAGTCTATCATTTTGGTTCTCAAAAGGTTAGAAGGTGAAGACACATCAATATTTTAAAATGTTATAAATAGTAATTTGATGTAATAGAATCTAGTTCAATATGTTGATAGAGATTAATAGAGATTGTCCTATTATGGTTTTCCTTTATTTTCTTTTATGTATGGTGTATGCATAGTCAAGTACCTTATTTTAGTTTATTCTATAATATAATGCAATATGAATTATGGTCCTATTTTTTTATATAAATGTTGTGACCTACGTTCATTCTAATTCAATATGTTGAATGTGGTATGTATTATTTTTTTACTCTCTTTTAACTATTGTGCTCTCCACTACACAAGTTATCCCTATAATTAGCATGTTCTAGTGAAACTCTAGGAACCTATGCTAATAATGGTATAGTGAGCATGGAATTAAATCGGATGAACTATGTTGAGATCATTTTTAGGGATAAAATATGTTTAAAATTTCTAGATTAAAGAATTAATAATTTTGTAGACGAAGAGGTACAAATAGTCAGAAAGACTATAGAGGACTTCATCTAAGAACACATTTATGATGAAATATATGAAATTTTATAGTGTGAATTACCTTGAATATTAGCTACATGCATAGCTATATTATAATATTATTTCTTTAGTTTGATAAGAACAAAATTTATAAATTAGACTAAGAACAAGCTAGAGATACTACATAATCTAGATACCAATTGGTCGTAAATAGTATATTATCGGATGAACACTACAATTGATAGCTATATCATAGAGTTCACAGTATAAGGATACATAACTTTTGAGACTACATAGGATCAATATTTTCAAGGATTTAGATGGATTATTTTATAGTTACTAACCTTGTTGATCAAAATATTAGTTGTATAAAAGGCCATGGTGTTTACTCTAGTCAACATGGAGTAGTCACTTCAGGTACCATGGGGGTGTGTGCAAGAGAAAGAGAATGATGAGGAGATAAGTAAGAGGAACTTGAACTTGATCACATAAAATGGAAGTTGAAAAGACCCTGAGTGAAAATAAAAAATTTGGATTTGAGAGAGAGCTACAAAAACAAAGAAAATGGGATAAGATAACCAACCCTGAAGTAATTACGAGTAGGACTAGAAGTAAAGTAGAAGTTTTTAGAGCTTTAGAAGTTCAAGGAAAAGATGTTGGAGAAGAAAGGTTACTAAAATAAGGTGAAAAATCTGAAAAATGGAAAGGTATTTTGAATATGAGGAAAGTATAGATAATAAATAGGATGTTGGAAGCAGATATGTTGAGGTAGAGTAATTAGTAAATAGAGGTAGGTAATAGTTAACTGAGGGACTTTATGTTGGAACTAGGAAGGAAATTTCTTAGGAATATGTTAAATTTTAAGGTAATATAGTTATAGGTTTAATTTTAAATAAATAAAAACCTATAAATAAGCATCATTCATTTCAATAGTATGCATCCCCTAAATCCACTTTATTTATAAAAAGAAGAAAATTTTAGAGAGAGAATCTGACTCAAACTGGTTTAATTCCTTTATCAACAGGTTTAGAAGACTCAGTATAGAAACCAAATGAAAATTATAAATAAATAATCTACATGAGGTATAATTCTTGGTTATTCTTGAAAAGAGTAGTGTAAAGTAACTTATAGGCACAGTAACCACTACACAGTCACTCAACTACATAATGACTAGTGCATAAACACCACCAGTTATAGTTACCAATATTCAAACACTTGTAGAAATAGATAAAAATAATTTTAATATGTAACTTCATGTAGGTATGTATGTACCTTTAATTTCATATGATGGATCTTCATAACCATAATAATACTTAGTCACATGCAAGATGAAATGGGTTAAAAAAAGGGTTACATCAAATGATGTGAATAAATGTAACTTGTAGGAGCTTTGGGAGGATGTGATTTAGAGTTTATTTGAAAAATAAATGTCAATAAACTAAATTTAAAACAAGTCAAATATTTTTTTATATCATAATTTAAAGTAAAATAATGGTCTAGACAAGTGATCCAAGATATATAGGAGATTAGGATAAAATCAAGAGAAATAATTAGAGAGTATGATTGGAGGTTCTTTGATGTAATGAATAAAATTGATTTTATTTTTGAATATAAAGATAAGTTTTATCAGTTCATAGAATGCTTAAAACCCATAATAAGGTTCACTATTATGCAAACCCAATTCTTCACCAAAGCTAATGCTAAATTTACTATCCTCATGTTTAAGCAGATAAAAGACTATGTAGATCTTCCCTCAATAGGATAAAAAGTAAAAGCTAAGATAAATGTTTTCATGAGGAAGATGAATGAAATGCATGAAAATTAAAAACCTAAATTAGTATTATGCTTCATAGAGTGTGGTCATGAGGTACATCATAATAATGATTACCCGATAATCAAAACAAAATTTTGTGAACTTTGTAGGGTAGTGGGAAATCCTACATCCAAATGCCATCTCCTTTAGTAATATATTAATAAATAAAAAATTATGTATTAAATTTTTTGAAAATATAAAAATCATGATTAGATTAGTTTCTATGCATTTTAGGAGTTAAATAAAAATATAACCAATAATGTCTTTGCATTTGTGGCCCAAAAGATACTCATTACAAAGCAAATAATTCTAGGACTAGATGTGGATATAACCAATGTGACTCAAGTTAGTCTATGATGGGTACCTTCATTTCCATAATATCATATTCCATCATCACCATAGTACTAGACATAAGGCCTAGGTAGATGTAATAATACTTTATTTCCATCTTATCAATATTCTAATCAGTATGAATAACCATAGAACAACATGAATCTTCAACAACATCAATCCAATTAGACACCACTTTATCCTCAACATCAATATGGAGGATACAATGCATATATCCATCAATAGGGAGGATATAATGTATAACCATCCCAAGGTTGGGGATACCAATAGAATAAAAGAGGCTATAGAGGAGGATATCAGGGAGGATCTCATGGTGGATATCAATAAGGTCATAATAATGATAATTAGCAAAATTGACCTCCCATGAAATGTTATCTATGCAGCACATATAATCATTATGTAAAAAATTATCCCACCAATACCCAAATTCAAATTTATTATGTATATTATATGTTCAAAGGTAAATATCATATGAAATAATACCCTATTCTATAGAAACATAGAAAGGAGAAGTTAATGTGCAATGTAAACATGATTAATATGTAGCTAAAGGAAAATGCATTTACACAAGCCATTATAAGGAATTAAAGGGATGAGGTTAACTCCATTAGAGATGTCTCAAGATCTAGCTATTAAAAAATTACATTGGGATAACTATCCTGACCCTATAACATAAAATAATTTAATGCATCAAGCTACATAGGTATTATAGTAAATATAATAAAAACTAGCTTCTGATGAGGATAACATTTCTATTGATGCTCAAATGTATGGGTAAATTGTTTGGATCTTGAAACAAGAGGGCATTGTGATTACCTTGATAGATCTAATGAAACTACTCATCACATTATACAATGAGGATATATCCCATAATATCATGAACCTCTTTCATAATCTTTTAGAGTATGCACAACAAGGACAAAAAAGGGCTAACAAAGTAGTTTGGTATGTTAAGACCAAGAATCCCTAGGATGTGGATTCATGACTAAATATAAAGTTGGTTAGATATGAAATCCTAAATGCAGTATTTGAAATTTTTAGTACCGTTACTATAATTCCTCACTCAACATGGAAATCCATTGGCCAACCAGCTCTAAGTTATAGTCTAGTAACATTAATCTTAGTGGATTATAGTAGAGTTGAATCTATTATCTAACTAAATGATGTTGAAATTAAGGTAGCAAAACTTAACTTGAGAGGAGACTTCAAGATCATTGACATGAATATAGTAAAGACCCATTACCCTACCTTAATTAGTAATAAATGGGCCTATGATGGCCAAATGGCTATCAATATTATGCATAATCAATTACAAGTGGATTAGAAAGATAAAATAGTAGTCATACTGTTTCTATGCAAAATTGCTTTCTACATTCAAAGAAGAAATAAGAAACTGAAAGATGGTTAAGGCTAGAAGTACCTGATAAAGTCATGCACACCGAAATCAGACGTTGAAAGATTCTCCTCTTTTGCTGTGGAGGAATGACACCTGCGAGGAAAAGGCTAAAACATGGAAAAACGTTAGTCAAAGATATGGTGGGCTGTCAGGCGAACACCCGATCCCAGAAGTACGAAGACTCCCTAAAAGGATATCAACCCACTGATAAAAAAGAGTAGAAAATTGGACGAAAGTAGATGATAATGACAAAAATAAATGACAAAAAAATAAAGAGCGTACCTGATAAGTAGCACTGTTCTGCACAGTCACCGGCATCGGTCTCTGTGGTGCCGACGTCGGTTAGGAAGGTGCCGACGTCGGTTAAGGTGCCGTCGTCGATCGGGGTAGTGACCGGCGTCGGTAGTGGCAGGTTCTGGGAAAGTCTGGACAGGGTCAAGACAGGGCTGAACAGAGTCGGGACAGCGCTGAACAGAGTCGGGACAGGGCTGAACAGAGTAGGGACAGGGTCTGATAAGGTCAGGGTAGGGTTTGATAAGGTCAGGTTAGGGTTTTGGACAGAGTCAGGACAAGGTCTGGGGGAGTTGGGACAGGGTCTGAGAGAGTCGGGACAGGGTCTAAGAGAGTCTGGGGAGTCGGGACAGAGGCAGGGATAACAAAACTGATAAATAATAACTGAGAAAGAAATGAAATAAATAGAATAATACTTACCTGGTAAAAGATGCGATGAAAGCCATGGTGTGCAGATTAGTTGATGTCGTAGTGTTGATGATTGCTCGGAGTTCGCAGGTTGATGGAGAAATTCATAGGTTGGTTGCTCGGAGTTTCTGAATAGCGTTCGGGGATCCTGGCTCAAATGGCTGGCAGAGGTTGATGAAGGCGGGGGACGGGGACGGTTCCAGAAATGGTTCGTCAACCGTTTCGGGAAACCGAATGGTAACTGATAACGGACCAGGGGAAGGTGACCGATGTCGGCAGGATTGCCGACGTCGGCCGATAGGTGACCGACGTCGGCGACATCGGTCGAGTAAAGACCGACGTCGGCAAATGCATAATGGGTATAGAGTCTAGTTTTAGCTCTGTGCTCATCTTTACATGCTGCCAGGGTCAAGGTTGGTGAAACAAGTGATCGACAAGGGTTCGATAGGCAAAGAAGAATAAGACGGGGAAGGACCAGGGGAGTCGACACGATTTCGGTGTCTACATTTGCCCCTTTTTGTCTTGTTGGTTGTTCTGGATGAACTGCAAGACAAAAATAGGAGTGAGTGCCCCAGGTGAGGGATAAGGTTGATTTCGTCTTGTTGGTTGTTCGAATGAACTGCAAGACAAAATAGGAAGCAAAATGCCCTGAGTAAGGATGAGGTATTCCCCCTCAAAGCAGGAGTCGAGGGAAGGGAACCAGGAATCGGGTGATGATTTGATAAAGAGCAGATGAAAAAGGGGTGAGGGTGAACGCTGTAAAGGTCGTGATTGCGCGCATACCACTGCACGAGATGGTCAGGTCAAAAGTGTCGCAGGTCAAGGGTCGAGGAGTGCCAAAATTGAAGTAACCGGGCCCCAGCATTTAGTCATCTGCTGATCGGGTCACTCAATCTAAGCTGAAGCTCCAAATGGGTCGTCGCGTTCTAGGTATCCCGGGCTCAGGAAGTGCTCCTAGAAACGCGAAAAAGTCACAAGTAGTGCGGATCAACCGGTGTGTGATCCTATACTTGTGAGGGTCCAAAAAGGTCTGCGCACAATTCTGCTAACCAGTCATGAGGTAGCATACATGCAAAAACAACCAAGGCAACAACGTCTTGGAAGTGGTCGAGGTCGGAGGAGATAGGCATGATCTCCAATGGTTGGTGGTCGATGGATGGATGAAAGGATGAAAGGATGCGGCCGAGCTAACCCTAGAAGACCCCATGTCAACTGAGTGCTGCCTACATAGCCCTGGTGATAGGGCCTCAGGCCGATGTAGTTCTCCCTAGAAGGGAGGAAGGGTCAAAGGGATGTTGAGGAAAAAAAAAAAAAGATGTTGCAGCCTTTTCCAAATGGTGTATTCTGCAACATTGGTTGAGGGGTTTTTCATCCCTAGCAATATTCCATATGCGTGATGGATGTATGCTAAAAATGAATTGAGGTCTATTTATGCTTTAGCAAGTATTGGTTTATGCTTAACATAAATTGGGTCGAGTCGATAGTTTCCATGTGTATTGGTGTCCATAGAAACTAGGGGGAACAAGGTAGGTCATGTTGATGGTCTGAAAAGAGAGTTGAGCTGAGTTGATCGACAAGTGATGAAGGTGAATGTGACCATAGTGCAGAAGAAGTGAAAAGCATATGGCTCTTTCATTGACAAGGACCAAAAAGATAGCATGGATAGGGGTTATGAGAACCAAGAGCCCCATTCATGCGTGACGTCGTTGACCATAGTTATGTTAGAGCGGTAATCGAATCACTTAGACATTAAAGTGAGCTCGAAGTCCCTTGAGTAGGTAATAGGAGGAGGAAAGAGGGTAACCCGTTTTAAGAGTAGAGATAACTTTGCCCCTTTTTATAGGAGACCCTGAGACAACTACAAGTCAAGTCCGTGACTCATTTTTTTTTTTTTTTTTTTTTTGGCGCAGACTGATAAATGTGGGAAGCCTGCATAGAGATGTCGTTTGCTGTAGTGGTCAGGTTGTGAAGCTGATCAATGCGGGAAGCTTCTAAAATAATGCTGTTTATTGCCAGAGTAGTCATAGCCATCCTTCGAGGGAGTGGTCTAGATTTTTGTTTAATAATGTTTGATAAGTTGGCCTAGCTGTCCTTCGAGGGATCAGTCTACTAATACAGCAATGATAGTACAGCTGTCCTTTGAGGGAGCAGTCTGTCTGTTTGATTTTGATATAGATATAGTGACCATGGATATGTTTTGACATCTTGATTTGTTTTTATAGAAATGTGAGTCATGGACAAGACTGTAGAAGGTCAAGGGCTCCCTTTTATTAGGACAAAGCATCCATGTATCATAAAAGGGTTATAGGAGTTGTTAAGAGGAATAGGGTTGAAAGGAAGTAGGATTAAGAGGACGAGGATTGTTCAAGGGACGAGCTCAAGTTAAGTGTCAAGTGGATGAATACTCGACTAGCAGTAGAACGGTCGCAGATGCAACGTATTAAGAGGCTCAGGTTCTGGGCGTCCATCAAGAGAAGACAGACGATAAGTCCCTGATCCATACTTGTGCGTGATAATAAAAGGTCCGAGCCAATTAGGAGCAAACTTGCCTCGTTTACTTCGCTCCATATTGGTCACGTGTTGATTGATGAGTGGGCGGATGTGAAGTTGACTGATATGGTCGTTGATTGATCGAGACTGGTTGAATGTGTGGATGAAAAGGTTGGTCAATGTTTGATTGAGATTTGGTCATTTGATAGTTGGTCAATGGTTGGTCGAGGGTTGATTGGTTGGTATTTGGTCTTTGGTTGGGTCGAATGTTTGGTTGAGATCGGGTTAAATGTTTGGTTGCTAGTCTGGTTGAGGCTAAGTTGAAAGAGTGATTGATATGTGGTCGAGACTGTGTTGAAAAATTGGTCGAGGTTTGGATGAAGGTTGAATTCCCCCAGTGGCTAGAGAGAATGTTTGACGGATTGGTTAAGGTCAGTTGAGGTTTAGTGGTCAGATGGACTGTGTTGATGTCGAATAAGGGGGTTAAAGGCGATAAAGGAACCAGAACCTGGCGTGGAGATCCCGATTTAGGTAATGAGGTTGGAGAGGTATGACTTGGTGTTGATGATTTGTGGGAGGGAAGGTCTAGAGGATCCTTGATGAAAAGGGAATCCTTTCTCCGTTGGTGACGAATGACAGCTTTAAGAGCGCAACAACGCTCAGTGTCATGTCCCGGAGTATGATGATAGTGACAGTATTTAGAGTTGTCGAACCAAGAGGGTCTTGATCCGAGAGTTGATGAGAGGGGCGGTGTTGAAGGCTTGATGACGTGGTCAAGAAGAGAGGTGTCATTCCCTAGACATTGGCGAATGGTGACCTTGAGGGCACAACAATGCTCCGTGTCGTGTCCAGGCGTGCGATGATACGCACAAATACGAGTGTCGTCGAACCAAGGTGGTTTAGGTCCGAGAGAATGATATGGTTTGAGAGGCAGAAGGTTGAGGCGAGATGACTGCAATAAGTGCCGTAACAACAAGGTATAAGAACCTGCTAACGGGTCTGGATATTTTATTGCAGTGAGGGTTGATGACGTTGGTGTTTCTACCTCAAATTTGCTTTTAAGACTATAAAGAAAGAAACTAGAAGAAAGTGAAGGACAAGGCTTGGAAGTACCTGGACTATAGATTGCGCACCGTAAATCCAGACGTTCGTGGGCACTCCTCTTTGGCTGTGGAGGAATGACACCTGCAAAAGAAGAAAACTTGGACAAGAGGATGTTAGATAGATAGGCGGTGGGTTGCCAAGCAAGAGCTTGTTCCCAGAAGTATGAGAACTTCCTTGAGGGAGGTCAACCCACAGTTTTGATAAAAGATAAGTGACTGATAAAAAGACAGAATGCTAAAATAAACTGAAATGATAGCAAACTGAAAGAGAAAAGGAAGCAAAAGCTTACCTGGAAGAAGCTGTCGGCCTGGTTGCAGTCGCCGGCGTCGGTGGTCCTACCGGCGTCGGTTGTCGGGTCTGCCGATGTCGGTTAGTCTGCCGACGTCGGTTTGGGTAATGACCGGCGTCGGTCGGGGCAATGGCAGGGTCTGGTCTGTGGATGGTCCGGGGCTTGATTTATGCTCTATTTAAAGATGGTCAGTGGACGGGTTTGTGGACGAAGCTCTGAGTCTGCTCTGGGCCTGGTTTGAGGATGGGTTTTAGTCAGAAGGACGAAGAGGGACAGGGAGATAAAGGAAGCCAATCTGGGAGATAGGAATCTGGGTCTGGGTGACAGTCAGGTCTGAGGGGGTAGAAGAGCTGAATATAGCTTAAAACATGATGAGTAGAAAGCATATAGAATAGAAACAGAGAGCATACCTGTGCCCTGCTGAAGAAGGTGTTGTTGTTGCCGCTTGTTGAAGCCCTGTTGCTGATGAAGAATCCCTGTAGTTCACTTGCAGAAGATTGCTGTGTACCTGAGGGAGAGAGAGTCAGATTGATTGGTAAAGAGATTGCTGATACAAGGGTTTGATGCCAAAGATTCAAGAGTTAGGATGCGAGAGCTAGAGAAGCAGAGAAGTGAAGAAAAGCCAAGCGGAACCAGCAGACAGAGAAAATGGTGAAGAAACCGTTATGAAGGGGTGCCGACGCCGGCAATATCGCCGACGTCGGCCGAAGGCTGACCGACGTCGGCGGCTGAAAGGCCGGAGAAAGGCTAAAAATAGCCTTTCATCCGTTTCCCAACGGCCGGGTCGAATGAATCCCAGGATGAAACGGTCGACGGGGGGGTTAAATGGGCGAGAGAAGAGGTTGGAATAGGAGTCTAAGGCATTAAATGGCCATGTGGGGAATGAAGGGGATCCAAGGAGGGTATCCTAGGGTGGCGAGGTGGCAAAGAGAGGGAAAAAGGGGTCTTATTTAATTAAAAAAAGGTGTTTCTTTCTAATTAATAAGACTTAGGTGGGTTAGGGACCAAGGAGGACTAGGAGGGAGAAAGGACCAAGGGTTAGACACTTTTTAGGTGTCTACATTTGCCCCTTTTTGTCTTGTTGGTTGTTCTGAACGAACTGCAAGACAAAAACAGGGAGTGGTTGCCCCAGGGGAAGGATGATGTGGATTGCCCCAAAGTATGGATGAGGTATTCCCCCTCAAAGCAGGAGTCGAGAGAAGGAACCTGATGTCGGGTGCTGATTTGACAAAAGGTGGATGAGAAAGAGAGAGGTGAGTGAGAGTGCTGCAAAAGTCATGATTGCGCGCATACCACTGCACAAGATGGTCAGGTCAAATTGTCGCATGGTTAAGGGTCAAGGAGTGCCAAAATTGAAGTAACCGGGCCCCAGCATTTAGTCGTCTGCTGATCGGGTCACTCAATCTAAGCGGAAGCTCCAAAGGGTCGTCGTGTCCCAGGTATCCAGGGCTCAGGAAGTGCTCCCAGAAACACGAAAAAGCCACAAGTAGTAGGGATCAACTGGCTCGCGATCCTATACTTGTGAAGGGTCAAAAATAGTCTGCAAACAATTCTGCTAACCAGCCGTGGAATAGCATACACGCAAAAACAACCAAGGCAACATTGTCTTGGAAGAAGGTCAAAGAAGAAGGAGATAGGCATGGTCGCCAATGGTCATTGGTCAAGAGGATGGAGGGACGAAAGGATGCGGCCGAGCTAACCCCAGAAGACCCCATGTCAACTGAGTGCTGCCTACATAGCCCCGATGACAGGGCCTCAGGCCGATGTAGTTCTCCCTTAAAGGGAGGGAGGGTCAGAGGGATTGATTGGTCTTGGTCAAAGTTGAATGAGTGGTCGTGGACAAAGGTCTTGGTCAAAGGGTCTTGGTCAAAGGTGACGAAGTTGGGCGTGATAAGAGTCGAAGAAGAGAAGGTTTGTCCATCATAGAGATGAACAAACGGGGGTGGTCGAGCTAACCTCAGAAGATGTGGTATCTGAGTGCTGCCTACATAGCCCTTGTCATAGGGCCTCAGACCAATGTAGTTCGGACAATTTGAGAAGATTGGTCGATGATGAGATTGGATGTGGTCAAAGTTGTCGATAGACCGGTCGTGGTCAAGGTCAAGGTCGCAAAAGAGAAGGTTTGTCCATCAAAGAGACGAACAAACGGGGGTGGTCGAGCTAACCTCAGAAGATGTGGTATCTGAGTGCTGCCTACATAGCCCTTGTCCTAGGGCCTCAGACCAATGTAGTTCGGAGTGCGAGGGTCAAAATGGTCGATGATTAGATGTGGTCAAGCGTCGAAATGATGAGGATAAAAAGATGAGGATAAAAAGGATGCTACAGATGGTGTCTTCTGTAGAAATGGTCGAGAGTCTTTCATCCCTAGCAAGTTTCCATAGTCGTGATGGATGTATGCTAAAAATGAATAGAAGGTCTATTTATGCTTCAGCAAGTATTGGTTTATGCTTAACATAAATTGGGTCTGGTCGGTAGTTTCCATGTGTATTGGTGTCCATGGGAACTATGCAAAATGGACAAGGATGATGCCTGATGTCATGTTGAAAATGTCGAGGCTGGTTTGAAAAATGTGTTGAAGTTGGCTGGGTTTAAGGATGAGTCGACAATTGACGTGGCCAAAGCGTGACCAAAGTGTAGAGAAAAGGTGAAAGGCAAATCACTCTTTCATTGACAAGGACCAGAAAGGAAGCATAGATAGGGGTGATTAGAACCAAAGCCCCGTTCATGCATTACGTCGTTGACCAGTGTTGAGTTAGAACGGTAATCGAATCACTTTTGACATTAAAGTGAGCTCGAAGTCCCTTGAGCCGGTGATAGGAGGAGGATAGGGTAACCCAGTGTAAGAGCAGGAATAACCTTGCCCCTTTTGTAGGAGACCCTGAGACAACTACAAGCCAATGTCCGTGACTTTTTTTTTTTTTTTTTTTTTTTTTTTTTTTTTTTGCGCAGGCTGATCGATGCAGGAAGCCTACATAGAGATGTCTTTTGATTTAGTGGTCATGTTGCGAAGCTGATCGATGCGGGAAGCTTCTAAGATAGGTGTTGTTTATTGCCAGAGTAGTCATAGCCATCCTTCGAGGGAGTGGTCTAGATCTTTGCTTAATAAGAGGGCTTTTGAATAGCTGTCCTTCGAGGGAGCAGTCTATTAATTACAGCAATGATAGTACAGCTGTCCTTCAAGGGAGCAGTCTGCTTTTTAATTTGATTTTGTGACCTTGGTTATGTTTGGATATCGTCTTTTTTTTTTTTTTTTTTTGCGCAGGCTGATCGATGCAGGAAGCCTACATAGAGATGTCTTTTGATTTAGTGGTCATGTTGCGAAGCTGATCGATGCGGGAAGCTTCTAAGATAGGTGTTGTTTATTGCCAGAGTAGTCATAGCCATCCTTCGAGGGAGTGGTCTAGATCTTTGCTTAATAAGAGGGCTTTTGAATAGCTGTCCTTCGAGGGAGCAGTCTATTAATTACAGCAATGATAGTACAGCTGTCCTTCAAGGGAGCAGTCTGCTTTTTAATTTGATTTTGTGACCTTGGTTATGTTTGGATATCATCTTTTTTTTTTTTTTTTTTTTTTTTTTTTTTTTTTTTGAGTCATGGACAAGACTGTAGAAGTGCAAGGACTCCCTTTTTCTTAGGACAAAGCATCACTGCATCCTAAAAGGGTTGTAGAGGACTTGTTAAAGGGGAATAAGGTTGAAAGGGATGAGGATTAAGAGGACAAGGATTGCTCAAGGGACGAGCTCAAGTTACATGCCAAGTAGACGAGTACTCGACTAGCAGAAGAAAGGTCGAAGATGCAAGACATAAAAAGGGGTTCAAGGTCTGATAAGACCCTGGGCCATGCTAGTATGTTAAGGTCCGAGTCAATTGGGAGCAAACCTGCCCCATTTGCCTCTTTCTAGATTGGTCAGGTGTTGATGGTGGATGAGAAGTTGACTGATATGGTTGTTGATTGGTCGAGGATTGGTTGAAGTGTGGGAAAATGTTTGGTCAAAGTTTGTTGAAGGTTTGGATCCCCCCAGTCGCTTAGGGAGAATGTTGGATAGATTAGTCAAGATTGACTGAGGCTTGGTGATTAAATGGACTGTGTTAATGTCAAATAATGGGGTCAAAGGCGGTAAAGAGACCATAGTCTGCCGTGGAGATCTCGATTTAGGCGATGAGGTTGGAGAGGCACGGGTCGGGGTTGATGTTTTGTCGAAGAGGTGGTTAAGAGGGGCCTTGGTGAGAGGGAAAGGATTTCTCCGTTGTTGACGAATGACAGCTTTAAGAGCGCAACAACGCTCAGTGTCATGTCCCGGAGTGTGATGATAATGGCAGAATACGGAGTTGTCGAACCAAGATGGCCTTGATCCGAGAGTTGATGAGAGGGGTGGTGTTGAAGGTTTGTTGATGACGTGGTCGAGAAGAGAGGTGTCATTCGCCAGACATTGGTGAATGGCGACCTTGAGGGCATGACAATGCTCCGTGTTGTGCCCGAGCGTGCGATGATACGCACAAATGCGAGTGTCATCGAACCAAGGTGGTTTAGGTCCGAGAGATTGATATTGTCTGAGAGGCGGGAGGTCGAGGCGAGATGACTGCAACAAGTGCCATAACAGCAAGGTATAAGAACCTGCTAACGGGTCTGGATGTTTTATTGCAGTGAGGGTTGATGATGTTGGTTTAATAGGCATAAGAAGCGTTGGTCGATGGTTTGAGGGAGATATATGTTTGATGGGTTGAGGGAGTAATGGAGGCGATGTGCCTCTGTGAAGGATGGGAGTAGGCAGTACTCCTATTAAAGTGGATGGATGCGGGCCTAAGATTGAAGGCAATGATGAAGGTGGGGGAGAAATTCTCCAATGTGGTCTAGTAGCTTTCGTGAGTTTGGGTCGAGGGCCACTATTATGTGAGGCAAGGTTGGATGTGGGTTTGGGTTTGGATGTGGACGAAGGTGAGTGAGATGTAACAATCTCAGGCAAAGGGCAAGAGGAAACCGTGACTGGGTCTTCCTCGATTGAAATGGGTAAAGAGACTGGTTCTTCTCTTGGTGGAGAAGAAATAGGAGAGGGTGGCTCCTCCAGATGGCAAGAGGCAGGGATGATTATGCCTTCCGCTTGTGCTTGAGGAGTAGGCAAGGTATGGTCATTGGATGAAGGTGCGGCTAATGGTATAGGTGTGGTCAAGGCGTCCCCCAATGTAGGAGAAATAGATGGAGGACTAACAGGAGAAGAGGGTTCTTCATCTTGTGATAGATGAATAGGAGAAAACTCTTCTGCCTGTGAAAGAGATTGATCAGAGATAAGAGGTAAGATAGTGTTAATCGTGTGAATGTCATGGTCATGAGGATCTTGGGTTATGGTTTGGACGTTGTTTTGAGTAGGTGGATGATTTGGAAAAGGGTGTTTGAAGATGTCGATATGTTGATTAGGTGGGGCGTTCGGGTTATCTAAAATAAGATCCCCCTTGTCGATCATGTCCTGGATGATGTTTTTGAAAGTTCGGCAGTTGTCAATGTCATGGCCTTGGACGCGGTGAAAGTGGCAGAAGTCAGCCTCTCTATACCATGTGGGGAGGGCTTTAGAGGGGTCAAATTGAGGTGGTCGGATTGGAGGGAGATTGAGGACCCCTTGCTTGAGAAGTTTTTCCAAAACGGAAGCGTATGGTTCTCCAAATGGAGTGTAAGAACGCTGGATATACCGTTGTTGGAATTGTTTGGTAATGCTGGAAGAAGTCAAAGGTTGGGAATAATTCGTCGTTGTTGAGGATGGTGATCTAACGACCACAGTGTTGGCCACTCCTTTGGATTTGGAGTTGGCAGAAGAAGAAGGTCTGAAAGAAGAATGGTCAGTAGATTTTGCGTTGGTATTACGCAATTTGACCTTGTCTTCTTCAAGGGCACGGAGTTCAAGCTTTCGAGCCATGATGAAAGCTTCGTCAAAAGTGCGAAATGTCTGAATCCACAAGGTAGAAGAGATGTGGTTGGCACATGCTCGAGAGAAGAGCTCGATGAGCTCGGGTTGAGGTAAAGAGAAGGAGAGCTGGTTAATCAGACCTCTCCAACGAGCGACAAAATCGACAATTGCTTCGTCGTCAAATTGCCTGATGGAGTAAAGGTTTGTGATAGAGACTTGTTTGGTGATGTTGATTGAGAAATGGTCAAGAAATAGTTGGGCGAGTTGGATGAATGAAAAGATAGAGTGTCTGGCAAGAGAACTATACCAGTCAAGGGCAGGGCCAGAAAGGGACATAGGGAACGTGCGTAGAAGTAACGCATCGTCGTGGGCGATAAGATAACAGGCATGTCTAAATGCCCGTAGATGTTGTTGTGGGTCTTCCTTACTCTGAAAGCGAGTGAATTTAGGAAGCTCCCAATGGTTAGGATATGGTCGAATAGGGATGGAAGGATGAATGGGCTCGTTGCAAATTTGTTCATATGACAAAGTATTGCTTGAACCGGAAATAGAGGCTTCGAGACTGGACATTTTATCCATCAGCATCTTAATGGTGTCTACTGATGGATTGGCGGGTTGAGCGCCCCCTAGGTTGTAAGGCGCTTGGACGAGGCTAGAGGAGGCATGCGACATAGTCGGTTGTACAATGTACGGATGACTAGTCGCAGGGGCGGAATTGGAGGCTAAGGGTGGTTGCGTCATGAAGGTTGAAGGTATAAGTTGACTGGGCACCGCCAAAGGTGGTTGAATGGCGGCATTGGTAGAGGGATAGGTTGACACTCCTACATTTGTGGGCGCAAGAGTGTAAGGGGTCAAGACAATCAAGTTCTGATATGAGGTAGAACTTGGTTGAATTGCAGGTGGTTGAGGGGGTAATGAAACCCCGGTGGAGGTCGGTCTAAAAATAGACGGGGAGGCCAAACTTTGCGTATTGGCCATGGTTGGGTTAATAGTTGAGGCGAAAGGCTGAGTCATAAAGGGTTGGGTGGCGAATGGTGTCGATGTCGTCGCCATGTCACCCGAAAGGTCTCGCGTTGGGTTTCTCGCGAGATAGTTTTGGAGGGCTGCGGTATTGAGGTCCAAGAATCTCTCGAAATCTTGGTCCCCTTCAGGAATGATGGGAATTTGAGTCGGGGTCGGGGTCGGGGTCGGTCCTGTAGGAGTTCTTTCAGTCTCCGAGTGGAACTCCATGATAGGACTGGTTAGAGGCAGGATAGACGGAAGCGGCTGTTGGCTAAAGTGGTTAAGAAGAGAGTCCTGATTCCAGAAACTGTGTTTTTGCAGTCTCAGAAAACCAGATTGGAATTTTTGACAGAGAAGGGATAGGTTTCAGGCTGCTGGTTTTGAAGACAAAGGACAGTGACAGAGACCGACGTCGGTTGAAAAGCCGATGTCGGTATGAAATAAGGCTGGCGTCGGTCACATAACCGATGCCGATAACATATAAAGCCGACGTCGCTAGAATAACCGATGCCGGTGATAGGGAAAGCCGACGTCGGTGGCAGAACCGATGTCGGTGACTGTGTTTTCCAGAGAGCCAAAAGGTTTGTGGAAAAACAAAGAAGAAAGCGCCCTCACACACTCAAACAATCAGATGAGGAGAGGAAAACAGAGGAAGACAGACAAGCCTAAGCGATAAATCCTAGGAATTAACCTTAGAAATTTGTGGCTTATGCCTTAGATGAATGTTTGGGGAGATTGGCTGAAAAATAGGTCCTAGAAGAAGGCAGTCTAAAGATGGTTTCAGGTGTTGTTTTAGGTGCTCAAAGAAATCTGTGTTAGGGTCTGGTACGTGGCTTGGTGCTAAGGAGCAAGCTCCCCTCACTTCACGATTCCAGTGGTTAGCTGGTCTCGCTTAGCCAAGATATACCTCGCCTAGAGTTTATCCTCCGCCAGAGAACGGAGTGGGCTTCCCCCTTGGTGATGAAATCCAAGTAGGGTCACCGGGACGGGTAAGGTATCCGCTGGGGGATGAAATCCCAGTCGGGCCTTGTCTCAGGTAAGTTATATGTTTGTTTAGTGCATGTGAGTCGGTAGTGTAACATCAAGTGTCTAGATTTATTCAATATGCGTTTAAGTTACTAGATGTGGACTACGAAGATGCAAGCACAAGCAGAGATGAATGCAAAGTGTTTTAATGCCCAAAGTCGAAATGTGATATTGTTATGAAGACAAGATGGAGAAAGGGACGAGAGTATGATATTTAGACTAGTCTAGAATGCAAAGAAGAAAGGTTCGTTTTAGTCCTTGCTTATAGTGACATTGAGAAGAAAAAAAGGAGGAGAAAAGGTAAGAACCTAATGCTCCTAAATGAATAGAAGAGAAAAGGAACCCAGGAGGAACCTAGGGTCCCACCGGGCGTGCCAGAGATGTTTCTACCTCAAATTTGCTTTTAAGACTATAAAGAAAGAAACTAGAAGAAAGTGAAGGACAAGGCTTGGAAGTACCTGGACTATAGATTGCGCACCGTAAATCCAGACGTTCGTGGGCACTCCTCTTTGGCTGTGGAGGAATGACACCTGCAAAAGAAGAAAACTTGGACAAGAGGATGTTAGATAGATAGGCGGTGGGTTGCCAAGCAAGAGCTTGTTCCCAAAAGTATGAGAACTTCCTTGAGGGAGGTCAACCCACAGTTTTGATAAAAGATAAGTGACTGATAAAAAGACAGAATGCTAAAATAAACTGAAATGATAGCAAACTGAAAGAGAAAAGGAAGCAAAAGCTTACCTGGAAGAAGCTGTCGGCCTGGTTGCAGTCACCGGCGTCGGTGGTCCTACCGGCGTCGGTTGTCGGGTCTGCCGATGTCGGTTAGTCTACCGACGTCGGTTTGGGTAATGACCAGCGTCGGTCGGGGCAATGGCAGGGTCTGGTCTGTGGATGGTCCGGGGCTTGATTTATGCTCTATTTAAAGATGGTCAGTGGACGGGTTTGTGGACGAAGCTCTGAGTCTGCTCTGGGCCTGGTTTGAGGATGGGTTTTAGTCAGAAGGACGGAGAGGGACAGGGAGATAGAGGAAGCCAATCTGGGAGATAGGAATCTGGGTCTGGGTGACATTCAGGTCTGAGGGGGTAGAAGAGCTGAATATAGCTTAAAACATGATGAGTAGAAAGCATATAGAATAGAAACAGAGAACATACCTGTGCCCTGCTGAAGAAGGTGTTGTTGTTGCCGCTTGTTGAAGCCCTGTTGCTGATGAAGAATCCCTGTAGTTCACCTGCAGAAGATTGCTGTGTACCTGAGGGAGAGAGAGTCAGATTGATTGGTAAAGAGATTGCTGATACAAGGGTTTGATGCCAAAGATTCAAGAGTCAGGATGCGAGAGCCAGAGAAGCAGAGAAGTGAAGAAAAGCCAAGCGGAACCAGCAGACAGAGAAAACGGTGAAGAAACCGTTATGAAGGGGTGCCGACGCCGGCAATATCGCCGACGTCGGCTGAAGGCTGACTGACGTCGGTGGCTGAAAGGCTGGAGAAAGGCTAAAAATAGCCTTTCATCCGTTTCCCAATGGCCGGGTCGAATGAATCCCAGGATGAAACGGTCGACGGGGGGGTTAAATGGGCGAGAGAAGAGGTTGGAATAGGAGTCTAAGGCATTAAATGGCCATGTGGGGAATGAAGGGGATCCAAGGAGGGTATCCTAGGGTGGCGAGGTGGCAAAGAGAGGGAAAAAGGGGTCTTATTTAATTAAAAAAAGGTGTTTCTTTCTAATTAATAAGACTTAGGTGGGTTAGGGACCAAGGAGGACTAGGAGGGAGAAAGGACCAAGGGTTAGACACTTTTTAGGTGTCTACAGTTGGTTTGAGAGGCATAAGAGATGTTGGTCGATGATTTGAGGGAGATATATGTTTGACAGGTTGATAGAGTAATGGAGGTGACGTGCCTCTGTGAAGGATGGGAGTAGGAAGCACTCCAATTAAAGTGGATGGATGTGGGCCTAATATTGAAGGTAATGACGAAGGTGGGGGAGGAGTCCTCCGATATGGTCTAGTGGTCTTCGTTAGTTTGAGTCGAGGGCCACTATTGTGCGAGGCGAGGTTAGATACGAGTTTGGGTTTAGATGTGGACGGAGGTGAGTGAGATGTAACAATCTCAGGCAGAGGGCAAGAGGAAATCGTGACTGGGTCTTCCTCAATCAAAATGGGTGAAGAGATAGGGTCTTCTCTTGGTAGAGAAGAAATAGGAGAGGGTGGCTCCTCAAGTGGGCAGATGGTAGGGATGATCGTGCCTTCTGCTTGTGCTTGGGGAGTAGGCAAGGTATGGTCATTGGATGAAGGTAGGGCTAATGGTGTAGGTGTGATCAAGGCGTCCTCCAATATAGGAGAAATAGATGGAGGACTAATAGGAGAAGAGGGTTCTTCATCCTGTGAAGAAGGTTGGTCAGGGACAAGAGGTAAGATAGTGTTGACGGTGTGTATATGGTCTTGAGGGTCATTGATCATGGTTTGGATGTTGTCTTGAGTAGGCGGGTGATTAGAAAAAGGTTGTTTGAAGATGTCGAGGTTTTGGTTAGGCGGGGTGTTCGGGTTATCCAAGATAAGATCGCCCTTGTCGAGCATGTCCTGGATGAGGTTTTTAAAAGTTTGACAGTGATCCGTATCATGGCCTTTGACACGGTGATAGTTACAAAAGTGATTCTCCCTGTACCATGCAGGGATAGGTGTTGAGGGGTCGAATTGATGTGGTCGGATTGAAGGGAGATTGAGGACCCCCTGCTTGACGAGTTTCTCCAAAATAGAGGCATATGACTCTTCCAATTGGAGTGAATTGACGCTGTATGGATTGACGTTGAAAATGTTTATTGATGTAGTCTAATGTTGAAGATATTGGTCGGTTAGTTATTGTTGAAGATGATGGTCTAAAGATGACAGTGTTCGCCGACTCCTTAGATTGAGAGTGGGCAGAAGAAGGTCTGGAAGAAGAATGGTCATTGGTTCTTGTGTTAGCGTTACACAATTTGACCTTATCTTCTTCAATAGCGCGGAGTTCAAGCTTTCGAGCCATGGTGAAGGCCTCGTCGAAAGTGTGGAATGTTTGAACCCGTAAGGTAGATGAGATGTGACTGACACATGCTCGGGAAAAGAGCTCAATGAGCTCGGGTTGAGGCAAGGAGAAAGAAAGCTGGTTAATCAAGTCTCTCCAACGGGCGACAAAATCAACTACTGATTCGTCGTCGAATTGCCTAATGGAGTAAAGGTCTGTGATCGAGACTTGTTTAGTAATGTTGATTGAGAAATGGTCAAGAAATAATTGAGCGAGTTGAATGAAGGAAAAGATAGAATGTCTGACAAGGGAGCTATACCAGTCAAGGGCAGGGCCAGAAAGAGACATAGGAAACGTGCGTAATAATAACGCATCATCGTGGGCAATAAGATAGCAGGCATGTCTGAATGCCCGTAGATGTTGTTGTGGGTCTTCCTTACTCTGAAAGTGAGTAAATTTAGGAAGCTCCCAATGGTTGGGGTATGGTCGAATAGGGACAGAAGGATGAATGGGCTCGTTATAAATCTGGTCATATGAAAAGATATTATTTGAACCGGAGATAGAAGCTTCGAGACTGGACATTTTATCCATCAGCATCTTGATGACGTCTGCTGACGGATTGGTGGACGGAGCACCCCCAAGGTTGTAAGGTGCTTGAAAGAGGCTAGAAGAGGTATACGATGTAGTCGGTTGTACCAGTAAGGGTGCAATGTACGAATGACTAGTCGCAGGGGCAGAAGTAGAGGTTAAGGGTGGTTACGTCATGAAGGTCGAAGGTATAAGTTGACTAGGCACCGCTAAAGGTGGTTGAATAGCGGCACTGGTAGAGGGATAAGTTGGCACTCCTACATTTGTGGGCGCAAGAGTGTAAGGGGTCGAGGCAATCAAGTTCTGATACGATGTAGAACTTGGTTGATTTGTAGATGATTGAGGGGATAACGAAACCCCGATGGAGGTCGATCTAAAAATAGACGAAGAGGCCAAACTTTGCGTATTGGCCATGGTTGAGTTAACGGTTGAGGCGAAAGGCTGAGTAAAAAAAGGTTGGGTGGCGAATGGTGTGGATGTCGTCGCCATGTCACCCGAGAGGTTTCGCGTTGGGTTTCTCGCGAGATAGTTATGGAGGGCTGCGGTATTGAGGTCCAAGAATTTTTTGAAATCCTGGTCCCCTTTAGGGATGATGGGAAGTTGAGTCGGGGTCAGGGTCGGTCCTGTAGGAGTTCTTTCAGTCTCCGAGTGGAACTCCATGATAGGACGGGTTAGTGATGAGGTAGACGAAAGTAGTTGACGGCCAGAGTGGTAAAAAAGGGCCTTGGTTTAACTGTGTGTCAAAACCATAAAAGGCAAGAGAGAACGTCCTTACACGCTCAAACAAGCAGATAAGAACTAAAAAGATGAAGACACAAGCAGATCCTAAAATTCTAGAAGTAAAATTTTTAGGATTATAGTGGCTTATGCCTTAGAATGTGTGTTTGGGGAGGTTGGCTTTATGAGTCGGGTCTTAGAAGAAGTCTATGGATGGTTTCAAGTTTTGTTATGGTGCTCAAGAAGTCTGTGTTAGGGTCTGGTACGTGGCCTGGTGCTAAGGAGCAAGCTCCCCTCACTTCACGATTCCAGTGGTTAGCTGGTCTCGCTTAGCCAAGATATACCTCGCCTAGAGATTATACTCCGCCAGAGAACGGAGTGGGCTTCCCCCTTGGTGATGAAATCCAAGTAGGGTCACCGGGATGGGTAAGGTATCCGCTGGGGGATGAAATCCCAGTCGGGCCTTGTCTCAGGTAAGTTTTATGTTTGTTTTGTGCAGGTGGTTTGGTCGTGTAACATCAAGTGATCTAGATTAATTCAATATGCGGTTTAATTACTATGTGTGGTCTAAGAGATGCAGGCAAACAGAAATGAATGCAAAGTGTTTTAATGTCCAAGTTGAAATGTTTGTTCGTATGAAGACGAATGGAGAAAGAGTCGAAGAGTATGACTTTTAGCTAGTCTAGAAATGCAAGAAAGAAAGAAATGTTCGTTTTAGTTTTGCTTATGATGTCGTTTAAGAAGAGACGAAAGGAGGCGAAAAGGAAGAAACCTAATGCGCCTAAATGAACGAAAGAAAGAAAGAACCCAAGGAGGGCCTAGGGTCCCACCGGGCGTGCCAGAATGTTTCTATGCAAAATTGCTTTCTACATTCAAAGAAGAAATAAGAAACTGAAAGATGGTTAAGGCTAGAAGTACCTGATAAAGTCGTGCGTACCAAAATCAGACGTTGAAAGATTCTCCTCTTTTGCTGTGGAGGAATGACACCTGCGAGGAAAAGGCTAAAACACAGAAAAACATTAGTCAAAGATATGGTGGGCTGTCAGGCGAACGCCCGATCCCAAAAGTACGAAGACTCCTTAAAAGGATATCAACCCACTGATAAAAAAGAGTAGAAAATTGGATGAAAGTAGATGATAATGACAGAAATAAATGACAGAAAAATAAAGAGCGTACTTGATAAGTAGCACTGTTCTGCACAGTCACCGGCGTCGGTCTCTGTGGTGCCGGCGTCGGTTAGGAAGGTGCCGACGTCGGTTAAGGTGCCGTCGTCGGTCGGGGTAGTGATCGGCGTCGGTAGTGGCAGGTTCTGGGAAAGTCTGGACAGGGTCGGGACAGGGCTGAACAGAGTCGGGACAGCGCTGAACAGAGTCGGGACAGGGCTGAACAGAGTCGGGACAGGGTCTGATAAGGTCAGGGTAGGGTTTGATAAGGTCAGGTTAGGGTTTTGGACAGAGTCGGGACAAGGTCTGGGGGAGTTGGGACAGGGTCTGAGAGAGTCGGGACAGGGTCTGAGAGAGTCTGGGGAGTCGGGATAGAGGCAGGGATAACAAAACTGATAAATAATAATTGAGAAAGAAATGAAATAAACAGAATAATACTTACCTGGTAAAAGACGTGATGAAAGCCATGGTGTGCAGATTAGTTGATGTCGTAGTGTTGATGATTGCTCGGAGTTCGCAGGTTGATGGAGAAATTCGCAGGTTGGTTGCTCGGAGTTTCTGAATAGCATTCGGGGATCCTGGCTCAAATGGCTGGCAGAGGTTGATGAAGGTGGGGGACGGGGACGGTTCCAGAAACGGTTCATCAACCGTTTTGGGAAACCGAATGGTAACTGATAACGGACCAGGGGAAGGTGACCGACGTCGGCAGGATTGCTGACGTTGGCCGATAGGTGACCGACGTCGGCGACATCGGTCGGGTAAAGACCGACGTCGGCAGATGCATAATGGGTATAGAGTCTAGTTTTAGCTCTGTGCTCATCTTTACATGCTGCCAGGGTCAAGGTTGGTGAAACAAGTGATCGACAAGGGTTCGATAGGCGAAGAAGAATAAGACGGGGAAGGACCAGGGGAGTCGACACAATTTCAGTGTCTACACATACCTCTAAACACATTTGAACAGAAGCCATATATAATTTTTAAGGAAATAGAATCTACTTATGCTTATAGATACAACATTTAGTTTAAGGTGGGGATATTTGATATTTAAATTGGGATGCACACTATTGAATTTTATAAGTGGAAGCCTATTACTACACAATAGGAACAACCATTGGTCTTTAAAATAGTTATCACAAAGTCATCATTCAAATAGGTTCAAAATGAAGAATGTGTTTCTCCTTTAGTACGTTCACTAACAAGATCTGAAGTAGAATTTTTGTATAATAACACTCAACTATGAGGGATTAAATTAAACCTACCCTTGAAATAATCCTACCCTAGGATTCAGCCTCATCCATAAGTGGTGAATTAGATGCACATACCCTAAATTGGTCTCATAGAAATCATGAGTTGAGACCTTTGTACATGGACTTCACTAAAAAATGCCAAATACCTCAATATTTTGTGATTGAGGATATTAATCCATTCATCCTAAGGATTGAGCACTATACACCATAGGTAGAACAATGATTCAATGCACTTAGCTATGTACTAAAAGGAATTATTATAACATTGTGGGCTATGCATAGAAACACATATATACATTGGGATGACACCTATGAAATCTTGTGTGTAAGTTTTTAGGTACTAGACAATTTTAAAGTATAATGGCCCTTATTTTAAGAGGGATAATGCCCTAAACTACACATCCATTAGTGTGTATACATATAGACTACACAGGGAGTAGAGCCTCAATATTGGATGCACATATTTATCCATACCCTTATACCTCTCCCTACAGCTTGGTACATGCATCAAGAGCATAGAAGATAAACAAAACACTTTTCATAACTTTAGAAATATTTTATCCAAACTTTTGTATTTTAATATGATAATCCTATAGTATATAATTCCTTGTAAAAGGTCAAATCTTTTTTAGGTCACAAACATGTAGAAGACATAAAAAATATTACTGAATCATCTTTGCATCAATAAGTTACACAAGATCTATATTTTGCACTATAAAATTACAAAGTGAATCAAAAATAATAGCTCCAAATTCAATCCTACAATAGAATAAATAATGATCTAGTGAAGTTGAGTGATAGCGATAGTGATGAGGATCTTGATTTATAAGGGTTCCTTGAACCACAACATGAAGATGAACTTAAACTAGCACAAAGTATAAAGTAGGTCAAATAAGATAAGTTATGCAGTATTGGCATCCCATAATGGGAATAAAAACACATTTTATAAGATGATATGCCTAGTGGATTAGATAAAATATATTAGTAACCATTGCGGATAATGTAAGGAAATATTAGAATAGAAGTGGACCTAAGCTTGCATTAGTGGGAGATTACTTTGGGCAAGAACAGATCTTTAAAGCCATGCAATTGCTAAAAGATTATGGTTAAAGGTATAGATACATCCTTGGGTGATATGAAAATTAATATAAATGAGTGTATATGCCTGACTAAAAAGTGACCATACAGACTCAATCCTAACATGAAAACTAAAGTAAAGGTTGAATTGGATTGAATGCAAGAATATGGAATTATTTATCTAGTTGATAAGGAATAATGGGTAATCCCAATGGTGGTATAACCTAAGAAAATAACTAAAATATAGGTGTGTGGGGATTAATGTGTACTCAATAATGTCTACATCAATGATCCATTTCATATCCCTTTAACAGATAAAGTACTTAAATCTATCATTGGACATGACGTATATTCTTTTATATATGGGTTCAATGGGTACCACCAAATTTCAATTGCCAAAGAAGATCGAGCCAAAAATACCTTTGCTAATGAATGGGGGTTATTTGCATATAAGGTAATTCCCTTTGGTTTAAAGAACACACCTACTATATTTTATAGAACTATAGTAAATACATGTAAAGACTTCATTCATGATTTCCTAGAGGTGCATCTAGATGATTGGTCAATCTTTTATCTATTTAAAGAGCACTTATCAAGGCTCATATTATTGTTAAAGTGATAAAGGGATTTTCACATCACCTTAAATTTAAATAAATGTCTATTCTTTATACCTTTTGGTGTTTTTCTAAGTCACATAGGGTGCAATGATGGAATCCTAGTTGATCTAGCTAAAATTGCTTTATAGTATTAATGCCACCTCTTACAAAATCCATTGAAGTACACACCTTTTTGGGTCATACCATCTATTATAGGAAATTCATAAAAGGATATGCAACTATATCAACATCCATGGATAAGCTATTGCATAAAAACACCAAATTTGAATAGACATCTAAGTATCAAACAACATTTATTGAGATAAAGTAGAGGTTTGTAATAGAACCCATTTTGGTATTTCCTGAAAGGAAAAAACCATTTCATGTACATGTCGATGGTTTAGGCACTATAGTAGGAGCCATCTTAGTGTAACTAGACAAAGGTGGATTAAACCATCTAATACATTTTTCAAGTAGGAAACTCTCCACTATGAAAAAGAATTATAAAACCACTAAGAGATAACCACTTGCCATGGTATTTGCATTAAAAAAAATCATGGATTACTTTTTGGTTATTCCTTTTGAATTCTTCACAGACCACCAAGCATTATGATACTTAGTAAATAAACCAATGTTAGGGGAAAGGATATCTAAGTGGTTGATGCTCTTCTAAGAATTACAATTTTGAATTAATGTGAAACCAATATGAGAGAATATGGGACCAGATCATCTTAGTATAATATGTAATGGGGAAGAACCAGAGGAACTCAAAGATGAATCTTGTAATGCACATCTATTTATAACTACTATAGTTTTGGATAATATAAATTACATCAAAAACTTCTTAAAAAAAAATTTATTGCACATTATATATAGAGGGACAAAAAATAGATATTTTTTAGAGTTATACCTTATAGCCTCATTAATGGTTTCTTGTACAAGTTGGGTAAAGATGATGTACTACACAAGGTAGCTCTAGAAAATAAGTGACCCTAATTTCTGAAAGAATCTCACCAAGGATTTATAAGAGGACACTTTTTAAGACATGTTACTACGAAAAAAATACTTTAGAGTGGGTTATGGTGGTCTACATTTTTTCAAGATGTGCACAAAGTTACTAAACATTGTGACATATGTCAATGAATGGGTATGTCTAATCAAATAAATGAAATGCCTTTGGTTCCTATACTTGTAGAACAACATTTTGTACTATGGGGAATCAATTTTTTTAGACCTATAGCTCCCTTGAGTAAGCAAAATCATTCTAGATACATTATAATAGCAACTAACTATTTCAAAAAATGGATAAAAGCTACTACTACTCCAAGTTGTGGTATGAAGGATGTTTCCAAGTTCATCTATGAAAACATCATCATATGGTTCAGATTTCTAGTTAATCTAGTAAGTGATATAGGTATACACTTTCTCAATAATACTATTAATACTCTCATATAAAAATTCATGATATTGCACCATAAAAGTATAAGTTACTATATGTAGGCTAATGGACAGGTAGAAGCATCAAATAAAATTTTGGGGAAGATGCTGATAAAAATTTGCAACATCTAGAGAGTTGATTGGGAGGATTGCATTCCTATAATTATATGGTACTATCACACACATTATAAGTGAGCCACCAGATTCACTCCCTTTTAAATAATATATGACATCAAGGTAGTGATTCTTATGGAGTACATTGTACCTAGTCTGCACATCATAATAATTAAGAGGTTAGGGGGTATAGAATCATTAAGGGCACAATTGGTAGATTTCACTAAGATGGAAGAAGATAGGGTAATATCACAATCAACCTAATAAATTAGTAAACAAATTTAGAAATCATGGCATGATCATAATTTGTGATTTAAGAAATTTTACCTAGATCAGATTGTATTGCTTTACAAGAGCATATCTAAAGCATTCCCAAGAAAGTTATGCATATGATGGAAAGGAACCTATATCATTCAAAAAGTATCACCATAGGGTACCAAAGTGCTAAAATATTTATAGGGAACCATTTTACTAGGGTGAGTTAATGGTTGTAAGCTTAAGCCATATCATCTTTAATATCTATCATGATGATAAAAATTGAGTGGGTGTTGATTATCACCATGTAGTTAGGATTTTATTTAATGTTTGTTATTTTCTATTTTGTTTCATAATATATATTTTTTATTAGTTTTCATGTTGTTTTGAAACACATCACAACCACTCAACTAGATCTCATCATAGGATGTGACCACCTAACTAAGACAGCTCACCCAGGACAACTAGCCACCACTACACCAAGGTTAGTAATTAAGTTTAAAAAGGTGGTTAAAATATAGGTATGGTAGATGGAAGGCTAATGGTTAGGTTAGACTATTAATAATATGGAATCTCAAAATTTTCAATAGTTTTGAATCATAATTGTTAATAACATTATAAGTGGATGCATACAATGAATTGATTAACTGAAGGGACATCTACTCACCAAACATAACTGTCAGATCTAAAGTCACACAACCTATTCAACAAACATCCCTGTAAAGATGATTTCTAGCATCTAATATTAATTACAAAGATAACATTTGTGCATATGTAGTTAATGCATTCAAATGATGTGGTAACATGAATTTGAGTGTCAAATAGCTATAAAATAAAGTCATATGGACAATGATCAGCCATTACATTCTCCAACTAGAACTATATTTCTATGATCACCCTTTTAACATGTCTATTTTCAAACAAATCACACACCAGAGTGCACTTCTTCAAATTAATCATTAGCTTTCTTCATTCATCCATCCATGGACAAAAATCAACTATTGATCCCACTGTCTAATACTTAGGAGGAAATGGGAATAGGGTTAGGACTCAAATAAAAAAATTAAAATGATCTAGAGCCATTCAATTTCATTGATAGATTAGAAGCTATTTTGTTTGCTCTATAATCCCAACCAACAACACAACCATGAATTTTAACACTACAATAGCTACTTTGTGGTAGTAACACTTAAAGGTTTCTCAAGATGCCTACCTTAAACCACTTAGATGAATTCATGATGATATTGTTGTGTTGGTACAATCAAGGTGATATTCATCTATATCAAGACATTACCATATATATCAATGCACACTCAATGTCAAGAGAACCTAGCCTACCCAATCAAGGCAAATCTATAATGTAGTACATGTCTATAGTGCCACCACTACACTTAGATATCAAAAAAAAAAATACAACACTAGGGTAGGAAGAGGAACCCTTATTGATTCAATTGTAGATGATTCAATTCACACCATGGTCTATTGTATTATTAATAGGTTTTGGTAAACCATAAAGCATGTAAAGGAAACAATGAAAGGCATCATTAACATTGGTTACCAAATGATGAAGCTAAATGAAATTTTTAATTGGCTTGAATTGTTGGCCACCGAGATCACTACCATTATAAAAAGGTACTTTTAGGAACTACATAAACCTTTAAATATAAATTCTTTGTCTTGTTGTTATGTTTCACTCAATAAAGTTTCCCTAGGGCTAGTTAATGTCACTATAGATTTGTTGCCAAGTAATGTCTTTACAAGCATTGCATGAACCAAAACTAGACAATAAAATGAATAATTGGGGTGGTTCAATGTATGGTGGCTTGAATCCCTTAACTAATTCAATCACATCCCAAGATTTTTAAAGATGTCATGCAATATATGGGTTAACATGCATCTATTACCAAGCTACACAATGGCATCCAAATAAAGTTACATGAGTTTACTACCCTAATTATCACTTTGATGCCATTCTTCATTTAAATAGTTGAAGAAAAATGTGAGGTCCATCACCAAAAAACCTAAGATACTAGTTCTACACCTCTAATTCAAACCATTCCTCTAAAAGAACAACAACAACAACAACAAAAGGCAGAGTAAGTACCTCCAAAACAACCTACATAGCTGATACAACTACAAGTTTCAACATAACTAGAGAAAGGAAAGTAGAAAGTACTTATGCATAGAGCCTTACCACCTCTATCAAAGAAGTTAACCTATTAGGTGAATTCATGGCTCAAACATCCCAAGTTAAAAAAATAACTAGCGAGTGTGACCTACCTAATATGGGGGTAGATGAAAAATAAGTGGTTTAATCAATGTTAGAATACATCAACACTAAGGTTTATGAGGTAAAAGAGGAAAAAGAGTTCTTTTACAAATCAATGCATACTTTCCAAGTACACAACTAGTTATGATAATACCTTTGAGTTTAATTCACTCAACCACCTACTTCTATTGTTCTTGCAAATGTTGGACAAGAAGTAGCTTGGCAAAAATTAGAAGTTGAAATCTTTTCATTAGACCCAGTTATGGGGTCATTTACTACACATGACATAGAACTATCTATAGAAGATATCCCCACACAACTCTTTTTTAGGTTACCACACACACATCCATCCATAAATCTCTCACAAATAATGCAAGAAATGATGGTTTATTTTGGTGCACCTGTATAATAAAGTATTACATAACCAATTCAAGAACTTCGACATCGAGTAAGGAAAAATAATAATAAACTCAAGCCTCCAACCAAATCTATAAGAAATAAGGTGGTACAAAAATAACAAGTGAGTGTAGAAAAAGCCTCTAAATAGACTGAATTAGTAAGGAGGAAGAAGAACCCATGGATACAACCATGCCTAGTGAGGAGGAAGAATAATAATATAGGTAGGGTATACTTGAGCTTGAGGTGAGACAATAAGGACAAAGCACATAAGAATCACTCACAAGGATAAGTAGTCAAGCCACCATCAACATCACAAAAATATATTTATATTCCATAGTTGAAGTAGTAAGATGCAACCATGAAAAAAAAAAGATAAGGAAGTAGAAACTCCACCAAATCAAGTTGAGGAAGTTGAAGCAAAAAAGAAGAAAGATAAGGAAGCTAAAGATATTCACAAGTTGAAGAATCATAAGAAAATAAGAAACAACATGAAGAAGAATAAAGGTGATAAAAAAAATCATAAGCTATAGATAAATAGTAAAAGAAGCAAGAATCCAAGGTGAAATTTGAAGCTAAATCCAAGGCTAAAGTTGAGGAAGAAGCCAAAGCTAAGGATGACATAGAGGCAAAAACCAATGCCCAAGACAAATCTCAAATAAATGTTATAGAGGAATTTAAAGCACAATCTAAAGTAGAGAACAAGGAAAAGATAGAGGAAACCACTAAGGCTAAGGAGTTCAAGGATGCATAAGTCTAATTTGAGGTAGCATTCACCAGTCACACTAAGATCATTGAAGAAGTAGTCTAACTAATTAGTCAATATCTATGGGATGTTCCTGCTATATCCACTTGGCACACTACCTTCTTACTTACACTTGATCATTTTACACCAACTCTTGTGACATTCACCACTACATCCATGGTACTTACCACCACTATAATGGAAACATCTCTAGATATAACCTAGTTGTCACTCTCCAAACAAATTGTAGGAACAACCTTTTCCAAGAATTTATTGCTCATAGGGCTTCAGATTTAGAGTAGTAAGTTCTAAGTCTACAAGATAAAAAGGCTAAAGTAGAGAAGAGGCTAATGAATGTGAGGTAAATAATTAATAACACATGTCCCACCTTAGTTACACAAGTAATAGGTGATCAGGTTATGTCAGAGAATAAAAAATTCATGGTGTTGTTGAAAGAGCTTACAAAGAGTTGGGAAGTTACACAAAACTTTTTGGCACTACATGTACAAGAATAATACCTCAATTCAAAAATAAAAAAGGTGGGTTATGCATAGAAATATAAATAATAGTGCTTAAAAAATCAAAATCTGAACATTTCTCAAATTGTATAGACAATAGTGACTTAATCGTATAAAATGTGAAAATAGTGTAAACTAATGAAATGTGAAATTTTAAGTGTAGATTACATTTATTATTATTTTTAAAAAATAAAAAGTATATCTTTTTAATACCTAAATACATAGTGTGTATGTTTCATGTACAAATTTTTTTATTGAGTGCTTGATTTCTCCTCATAATTTTCACAGAACATAATATTTTATCAATATTTCTTGGAAAGTTATCCTATAAATATGGACGAAGTGTAAGATTTTTTTTATAATTTTTTGATGAAAAAATATTTTATAATTAGTTTTTTAATGACCAGGGTGGGTAATATCAACACTTATTATTTCTCCTTGTGATAATTTTATATGTGTTAAAATGGACTAATTTTTTCACCATTATATCAAGGACATTAAATTCGAGTACAATGATATATTTCAAATTTTTTGGCCATAGTCTCCTATTTTTCCCAGTGCCTCAAACATATGGTACTTCATTTCTTAAATAACTATATTTACTAAATAAATAAAAACAAATATTAAATATTATTAAAATTTATAAAAAGTCATATTATTAGAAAATCATAAAAATACTTGTTTGTGTAGAGCCACATGTGTTTATTTTATTTTTTTACCCTAATACATGACATCCAAAGTGGAAATTTGAGGCTAATAGTAGATCTTCACTTAAATGGGTAAGGATTTGATGCCACATAGTGTTAGAATGAAGGGGGATTGAATGAACCCCCTTTATTCTAACCCCCTCAAATACACCATTCCATTGGCTACTTTATTTAAATTAATTACATGCATAGAGTAAACATTTGAAACCTTTTGTTCAAATCCCTTTCCAAAATAAACATTATTTACCTTCATTGAGAGTAATATTATTATTTTATCCATGGAGGAATGTGTTTGGTCATGTTCTCAAACAGTCTTTGATAATTGTGTTCCTTTCATCATCTCTACATATCACCTTGGTAATGTTGGTCTTGGATTTGGCTTTGACTTGGTTTTGATTCTTCTCTCTCTCAACAAATGAGCATTATAACATTACAAAAAATTCTCTTCTAAGGTATTTTAGCATAATAACACTACACCCAAAAGATCTTGTTGAACAATAGGTGAAGCCTTGAAATTATATCCTTTCAAACTAACTCTAACCCACATGTATTTAAGTAGATTTAATCATAGTTAAGTATAGTTTAACCCTATTTGATTTAAGGAGGGGCCAAACAATTAATATTTGGGATAGATATCCCATTTATTAAGCATGGCTCTCCATTTATAAATTTTAAGGCTTTAAGGGAAATATTTTGAATTCCTTGACTTTGAGGATGATGACATCATCATGATCTCAATTTTATTATAATTTCCTTTTTACAAAATTTAATTTCATTAATTGAACATGGAAATTTCACTTAAGCACTTAATATTATTTGCTTAGTCAATTCATTTTGCTTAGCATTTTTGCACTTTAGGAATTGTTTAAGTTCCTTACTTAATGGTACAAAGGCCAAACTATCAATTTACTAGGTTTTAAGTTGACTAGAGATGAATACATGAGAGGTTATTATTGCATACAAGATAATAACCCGAATATGGATGCCTCAATATAATTCTTGGCACTAATGTCTGATGTGTGGATGAAATTGGGACATTTAGTGATTCATAGGCTTAATTTTTATTGTTTGGTAGAAACCAATCTGAAGTCTAGTTGGAGAATAGTTGTGGCCAAAGTAAGGTGTCTATAGTTTTTCCCAATTTGAGAAGATGTTGATAAATATAGACACAATAACATCTTAAATAATTAAAAAGTTGTTAATGCCTTAACTATCAATAAAAATTCATGTAGTGATAAAATGATGCTTTAAACAAAGTTTAGGAAGCCTATGACTAAAAATCCATGCAATAATGGAATGATAATCCAAAAAAAGTTTGGGAAGCCTATGATGCCCCCTCAATGGAGTGGCCAACACATACGATTGATGGAGGTCCCTCAAAAATAGGTAAGAAGAAGGAAACTAACCCATGTGTGAGATTAATCCAATATAGATAATGCTTATATGAATTGATTTAAAAGTACTATTTTCTTAGAGGCATTTATAATTAGTAATGAAGGTTAAGACACTAATTTTCCCAAAGGTGGTTTAATTAGTAACACATGTATGTACTCTAGCAAGGTGGATGAGTCAAAATCATGATTTTCCCAAAGGTAGTTATAATCATTTGGATGACCTATATTGAATAATGTATTTTGGATGTGCCCCAATAGGGAAGATTAGCAAACGTAACTCAAGGATATAAACTATCACACAAATTAAAGATTAATGGGTGAAAACATAGGTGTGATGGTCTGATAGCTTTTCAAATATTGAAGAAGACAAAAAAACCATGCACAAGAGGATGCACAAAGTGATAAAAAAATATGATTGGAAGAAAAAAGTTGGTCGAGTTGTCCTAAGATACGTCATGTACCTAAATGCTACCTACATAGTCCAAATAGACCTCGAGCTAATGTAGTTCACCTAAAAGTGGGACAAAATGGAATAAGGAATAGAATGGAATAATAAGAATTGATCAATGTGAATGATTCAATCGTACCTATAAATTAAAAGATGCTTATCTTTATTAGCATTGATATAACTAGAATGATCAATGGGTTTATTTGATCAAGGAGGTGGGAGGATTCACCAAAATGAACAAGGAGAAATTTTTATGGCACCACTAATTGTAAGCTCCACTAAACTATTTTTTTTATAGCACATGATAGTATGCATAATGATATAAAACACCATGATGACATCATTATAATTTGCAAAAAGAATTACTCCCAATCCAATAAATAATTGAACATAACACACTAATGTTAAAACCATGATGATAATGTTGATGTATGAATATGGATGGAATAAAGTACTATATGTAAGGAACCACCTAATGAATGCATATATACTGAGTCAAGGCACAACAATGAAATCAAAAAAATTGGCAAACAAATAAACAAACAACCAAGCAAATAAACATATAGAAAGATCAAAAATAAAAGCAACATAAAGCATATTTTCATCAACCACGTCAATATCTATGCATGAAGGCTCAATGGAATGATAAATAGATGGTGCCCCCAATAAATAATTTATGAAATGGAATGACATGTAGGAATAATATATCTTATTATAATCTGCATGCTTTGGTGTTGCCTTAATAGGGAAAAAGCTACGAGCTTGGCCCAAAAGTGCAAATTAGATGGTGCCCCTAAATAAGGATACGTGCAAAGGGAAGGTCACACCTCCATTGGTAGTGGAATGGATTGGAAATAATAGTTGATTTTCCAAAATATGGTAGATCAAGGATGGATGACTAGTTTAGACAAGACAAATGTTTTTGCATTTTGGGGATTTATATCTCTCTAGGAGATTGTAAGCTAGTTTTCTAATTTGTAAGACTTTTAAAATATTTTGAATATTTTTGGAATTTTATAAGAATATCAACTAAAAGGATAATTATGATAAAAAAATGGTCCAAATCAAATAATAGAAAGAGTGTGGCTTAGGTTTGTTTCAAAATTTCAAAAGCATGGCTTGGGTTACTTGTAAAATGGCAAGAGTGTGGATTCAGTTGCTCATAAAATAGTGAGAGCATGGCTTTGATTACTCATAAAATAAAGAGAGAATGGTAATAGGGTTACTGAGATGACCTCAATGTGAATTGATATCTACCTACATAGTCTTGAATGAGACCACAAATCACTGTAATTCCACCTTATAGCAGAAGAATCCAACTAGGTAGCAACAAGTTCATGAATAGGCAAATGGTAAAGTATAGAATAGTGATGTGAAAAGGTGTATTAAAATGGGGTCATTCCTAATTTTTCCAAAGGTGTTTATAATGAGGAAATAATGGCATGGGTTAATAATACTAATTTTACCAAAGGTGGTTATAATTAGTAACATCGAGAATGAGATAGAAAGTGACAATAAAGAAGAATATAATTTCCAAACCACTATCATACTACCCTAAGATACTACCTTATTATGAAATATTAAATCAACTACTAAAATTCATCTGAATCCAATCTATAAAGGTGATCTAAGAACTAATAGATTAGAACCAAGGTCAAAAAGGGTGGGTAATAGAGGGTAAAACAACTTTGGTCAATAAAGAAGGTATGGAAGGAATGGTATACATTATGGTACAAGGAAGGTGAGATTATGGTATGATGTAAACAATAATCATAGAAAATACCTCAGGTATCTCAATTAAAATAATGCTTGAGATTTATTATGTTCATGGGTTCACCAATCTCATCTTATGTTATGACAATTAGCTATAATGGTAATAAGGTTGCCCCCAAGTAACAAGGTAAGGTAAATGGTAGGGTATGAAACAAAGGAAAGGGCATGGAAAAGTAAATGATTTTATTGCTCTTGATGATGTAGATATACACGTCCTAATCATCATATGATACAAATAGAATAAATAATTATTTAAATCACTATCCCACACTACTTATAAATAGTTATTTGTCAAGAACCTGTTACTTTTTTGGACTCTAATAATATTGTTGTGATCTTCATTAGTATTTTATTTTGTTTCCTCCAAACTTCTAGACAATATGTCTTCATAGCTTGTGTAAAGGAAAGTGTAGCTTAGGATGGTACATAAGGATAATTAATGGATAAAAGGTCTAATTTGGAAATGGAGAGATGGATCATAATAGAATGTATAATGGTTGGGAAAAAATGAAGATCAAGATTTTCAAGCACACAATGTTTTTGATTGTAGATTTGACATAATTATGGTTATGGTAGGTCTAAAGACTTTTAAATATGCTCTCGATGGACCATCATATTTTTATGTTATTTAGGTTTGAGAGATGTTTCCATCTAATTATGTTATAGATTATAACTTGTACTAATGTTATCTTTAATAATGTTTTAATCACTAATTTAAGAACTATTGTGCTCAACTATTGGCACCTCAAAGATATTTTCACCAATAAATTTATCTTGATTATCCCATAACACCTTTAATAAGGTTTCACTAAGGAACTTTAACTTTTGAATTTGATTATCTTATGGCACCTCAAACAATGTCTTATTAAAAGATGATGAGTTTGGACTTTGATTTCCCCCTAACACTTAAAAAAGGTTTCACTAGGAGATTTTTCTTCTTCTACATGAATGTGGTCCTAGTCCCTATGATATTATTTATTTGATATGTCATCACAGATGTAGTTTAATAATGTGTGATTTTTTTAGTCCCAATGAACACTTGTGGGAGGTTGAATGTCAATATAATGGTTATGTTGGGTGGTGTTAATTACATTTGGAATGGTAATGGAATGCTAAGAGGTATAAAAATTGATATGATCTTGATATTCAATATATTCATAAATACCCTTAAGGTAGGGAAACACCATATAATAATCCTTTAGGAAGGAATTACTCCACAATGTCTCTTCGAGGGGACAACCTCCAATATCCTCTTAAAATAGAAGACTCAATGCTTACTTTATATCTTTACCATGATAATCATCTCCTATATATATACATCTATCTAACCCATGGATGGATAACCTCCTAATCCCAATGTATGCTGACCATTACCCAATGTACTACTTCCACAAGTTACTCTATTATCCTAATATATTGTACACATATAACTAAGGGGATGTGTGCCACATGTCAGCATCTCCATCAACCCATATACATCAATATATCATATCCCTAGGTACATAACATTACTTCCCTCTTTGACATGTTTCATCCCTAAAACATAAGAAGAAACCAAATAATGAGTGTGTTTCAAATCATTGCACACTTGTCTCCAATCTCGATCATCTAACCATCCATATGTGATCTTGGTAGGTGATATCTCTCCAAGCTTGCGTCCAAAATCCATTGTACTCCTCTAATTTTTTTCATGATCATAATTATACTGCTTTGGTGTCCAAGCATAATTATTCCTCTTTTTATTCCATGTTCCATATTTCACTATGCTTCTTTGATTCCAACCATGACCATAGTAGGTATTCTTCCATGCATAGTCATAGTGATTTCCCCATTCATTCCATGTGCCATAGTATTTTTTATTTGGATTCCATGCATATCCATAATTATTGGATATTATATTTCTTGTATAGACAAAATGATTGTTGTTATGACACTTCCTCACCTAATTCCATGATTGTTTCCTCTCATGATGATGTGGGTGTCTGTATACCTCAACCTTTTCCAATATCTTGACCTTATCCACCTTTTCTTCTACCTCTTCCACATTTTCCTTCTTTGTCTCTTGAGTAGATGAAGTGTTCATTTGTAGTGTGTCTTTATCTATATCATCTAAATCTTCATCATGATCTTCATTACCTTTTTCAATCTCATCCTCATGATCTACCTAGATTGTTATTGGTGCCTTTTTCACTATGATATCTTGTAAAGTGATCTTCTTTTTCTTATACTAAAACTTCATGAACTTTTTTTGAACATTAATATTCATTGTCCCCAAAGTCTCTAACCATGGATATCTAAGAACTATATCCACATCATCCATATCCAAAGCAGCATAAAAATCTGAATGCAAAACATATTTTTCCATAATGAGCTTCAGATCTTCAAACATTGAAATATTCTTACCATCTACCTGAACCTCTTTGATATTCTTTGCTTGAACATGTAGATGCTTGGACACATTCATGTTGATGAAGTTATACTTACTGGTAGGATTTATGGACATAATAACCCTTTTCTTTTGAATGTATCCATGAAATTGAAAAATTGACTCAGATTTCTTTGGAGCCAAATAATTTGAACCTTTATCATCCAATTCTTCTTCTTCTTCTTCTTCTTCTTCTTCTTCTTCTTCTTCTTCTTCTTCTTCTTCTTCTTCATTTTCTTCTTATTTTATTGCTTCTTCTACTTCTTCTTCTTCTTGTTCTTCTACTAATTCTTCTATTTCTTTTTCTTCTTTTTCTGCTTCTTCTTCTACTGCATCTTCTTTTTCTACTTCTTTTTTTATAGCCCAACAATCTAAAAATATTTTTTCCATTTCTTTCCATGAAGAAAACCTTTCTATACAGCTCAATTGATCAAACCAATGTAGTGCAAGCCTAGACAAAAAGGAAGTAATCGTATTTGCCCAATTTTTTTTGTAAAATGATTCTCCAAAGGAGTCACCATTATTTATCATCAATATCACCTTCCCCTAAAAATGTTTGCAACTCCATGATCCTTAAAAAAATTAGGGTTCATGAAACCCTAAAATGTCAATAACTCATCCATAAAATCACAAAAAATCACCCCAAACAACTCAAAAAATTCTAAAGTTTTGACTGTGCTTCTCCTATATGTACTTACATCTCCAATAAAACTTTTGAATAAAAATTCCTTATATTTCAAAAGATATAGCTAAATTATTATAAACCCTAAAATAGAAATAAATCCCTCAAGACAAATAAAAAAATCTCAATTTTTTTTACTATAACTTATTTGAAATATTATCCATATCCAGTAAAAAATTTGTAGAAAAATTCACAACCAATAAAAAGTTATTGATGATTAAAAAAACTAGGGTTTTATTCCACAAATTTCCCAAATCAAAGCTCTTATACCACTTGTAATGAACCAATACACCAAAACCTCAAGGCATTAGTGAAGTCCACCCACCAGGACCATAACATCCCACCATACTTCTAAAGCCCAGACTCTGGGATGAATTTGTGCCCATACCACCAAGATTCCTTATGTGTACGAGCCCTAAACAAACACTGCCATGCCAGCGTAGCCACCCGCTCTATGACTTGAACCCAGGTGGAAGCTCTGATACCAATTGATATCATTTTGATATTCAATATATTCAAAAATACCCTTAAGGTAGGGAAACACCATATAATAATCCTTTAGAAAGGAATAACTCCATAATGTCTCTTCGCAGGGACAACCTCCAATATCCTCTTACAATAGAAGACTCAATGCTTACTTGATATCTTTACCATGATAATCATCTCATGTATATACATCTATCTAACCCATGGATGGATAACCTCCTAATCCCAGTGTAGGTTGGCCATTACCCAATGTACTACTTCCACAAGTTACTCTATTATCCTAATATATTATACCCATATAACTAACTAAGAAGGATGTGTACCACATGTCAGCATTTCCATCAACCCATATACATCAATATATCATATCCCTAGGTACATATCAAAAATCCTCATAGAAGATACTAGTATAACTTGTGTCGAAGCTGAAGTAATCATCCTCAAAAATTATGTAAAGATCACAAATGTACTCAAATTGATTTTCAAGGCATATGTAACTAAATTTATAACAGTCACAAATGTATTCTGATTTTGAAGTTGAGTCTAACTCAAGTGACTCTAAGTATAATTTTGAGATTGATGTTGATTCTAATTCTAATACTAAATCTGATATCAATTCAAGAATATAACCTAACTTTAATGATGATTCTTCAACTTGTGTTATGACAAAGATGATATGTTGAATGCTTGGTATTGGATGAGTAATGTTCTAGGTTAAACAATGGGCCCTTTATTAATGGTCTCAAATAAGGACTCCACAAAGACTAGATTGTCAAAGTGAGGCTTCTCAATAAAAGGGAAATGTTCAATAGGAAATTTCACGGAGACTATATTTTCAAATTGAGGCTCCTTAAAAATATGCCAATGGTTGAACTAATTATTTACCCAATGGTGGTTATAATCATTAGGAGCGAATCAACAAAGACTACCTTATCAAAGTGAGACTCCTCAACCAAAGGGAAAGGATCAAAGGGTGATTAAACATAAGTTAACTCATCATAAATAGGAATTTAAAATAAAACATCATGGATTGGCTGGTTCTCTTTGCCTTGCCTTATAATTTGTTGCAAAATATCAGTTTTGAACACATCTTAGTCTTTAAATGATGGCTCTAAGAGAGGTAATGATTGGATTTATTATGGCTCAAAGAATGGATTGGATTTTATAAAGTGAGGAAAGGTTGGAAATAGATTAATAATGACATGTGGTTCAATAATTATGTTTTTTAAAATAGGCTCATCTAATATGAGCTCATCAAAGATAGGTTGCAGGTCTAGGATGGTAACTATGCTCTATCTAATTGCAATTGTGCAAATTTTGTTAGGATAAAGAGATTTCATATTTTTAATGGTATGGAATGGTAATTAATATGAATTTATAATATTGGTTACTAATTTAAGCCAAAGGAAGAGGGCCTAGAATGATAATGAATGGGCATTGTGAAGCTTGTTTGCTAATGTAAGCCAAAGGAAGAGGGCCTGGAATGGTAATGAATGGGCATTGAAAATTTTGGTTATTGATGAAAGATAAAAGGGCCTATAATGGTCATGAAAAGGCATTTAAAATCTTGGTTGTTGACTCAAGTTAAATTAAGATGGCCTATAATGGTAATAATTGGGTGATGTAGAAATTTGTTGTTAATGTAGGCCAAAGGATAAGGGCCTGGAATGCTAATGAATGGGAACTATATAACTTGGTCATTAATGTAGATCAAAGGAATAATATATGAATAATTAGGAGATCATCTTCTATTATCATTGAAAAAGTGAACTTGGTATTTTAATTGGCCAAAAGAAGGGTGATCTCAGCATATGATAATTAGCATGGCTGGGTTTTGTAATTAGCCTAAAGAGGGTGGTCTTGGTCTATAGAAATACTCTTGATCATGGTCCATGGAACTTGGCATTGGTTAGGCAAAGTGAATTTAGTCTTGAAAATAAACATTATCTATGCACTTGAAAATAAACTTGATTGAGGCATGTTTGGATATATAACTAGGTTTCACAAAGAAAAGGGTCTAAAGTTCACCAACACTTGAAATGTAGTCTAAAAGGATTGGTCAATGCTTGGCATGTCTTGAAACTTGGTTTAGATGGAAGACTCAACCTATTCCTAAAAATGGTATAAACTTGGCCTAAAATGAATCTATTCTCAAAAAATTATAAATTTGGTCTATAATATTTCCAATACTCTAAGGTCTTGCACACAAATGATAAAAAAAAGGTGAATTTGAATCTTGGTCTTGAGAAAGTGTTCCAAACAAAACTAATCTAAATGAAAAATTATATGTCTTTGGTAAAATAATCACAAAACTAGACTTAAAAAGGCATGAACTAAATCTAAAACTTCAAGGTAGATGTTAGGCCTTTGGTAAGAAGGCACAAAGCTAGACTTTGAAAAAAACTAGGTCAAGGTAAGAACATGTAATTAATCTAACTCTAAGGCAAATAGTTTGAAACACTTTTAACTCAATCTTGGCATATGTATTTTAAAACAAACTTGACCTTGGTATAAATCATTCACTCTAGGCACATGCCTAAGCTAATTGGGAAATTCAATCTCAAGTAATAAAAATAAGAGTGATGAGTAAAGCATTCAAACCCAAGTGATAAGCAAGGATCCAATGTAAACTAGTTGTGATTAGAGTTATATTTAAAAAGTTATTTTTGATTTTAGTTTAAGTCAACAATTTGACTTGATGAACACAAAAATAAACCTATTCCTAAGTCTAGGAAAATGAGTCCTTAAAGCAAGTAATAAATTATTCCAAGTTACATGATTCAAAGGTAAGAGTTAAACACCCAAGCCAAAATTAAGCAAGTCATAGGTGTAGAACAATCAATTTTGAATCTAAAATTTGAAAGAAAAATTCATAATTTCATTTAAAAGACTTGGATTTTTAAATTGAGAACATCCTCGACCTAAATGGATGTCATAATGACACCATTTTTATACCAAAGATACACATGATTTGGAACTTGGTTTGAAATAGGGAATTTTTTTTGAAATAACATGAGTAACATAATGACACTACTTAAATAAAAAGGTATGATAATTGTTTTGGATTCAAAAATTGAAGGCAAATACTTGGTTTGAAATGGGCAGCATAACGATACCCCATTTAAAAAGTTGAAACACACACATATTTTTTAGATAAAAAAGTCTAAGGTAAAATGAGACTCCAAACAGATAGAATAAAACCTCTTAGGTGAAAGTGTGGTAAAAACATGTGATGGTTATGATGTATTTTCACTTGTGAAAAACAAATAATTTCTAGTCTTAAACACACATATAAATCAAAAAATTGAAGTAGCATACATGGCTTGTCTTATCCTTATAACTGACATGGGTGTGTGTAGATTCATCCAAATTTTCCAATGATATACCAATGCTTGTGAAGAATTAAGTGTTAATCCAAATATTACAATACAAGTGTAGGTATATTTTTTACATCCATTCCATATCTAAATCATTAGTACATGACATGAACTTAGAGTGAGGAGCACTTGACATTTGGAAATAAATTTTGAGATGAGAGGGGTTGACTAAAAATCTATAAGTTTCACATGTATTAAATGGTCCCAAGTGTGGCTAACACAAGGGTGAAATCACATCAATTGGGTTCATACTTGCTAACTTACAATGTAAGGGTTTATTCCTTTGCATAGCAATTCCATCCATGTACTACTTAGTGGAGTTCAATTTTTAGCAACACATTAGGATTAGATAGGCTAGTCATTCATCACCTTGGCAATCCCAATATCATGTGCCTTGATTTATATACCTCGCCATGGATTGATGTTGGTATGATGCTAGGACATGAATCTTTAGGTCAATACACCCCTAAATAACTCATGGGGAGGTGATGAAATCCCACCCATAAGTCAAGTTCATAACAAGGAATACATGAAAATGGGAAGAATTTAGAGGTTGCTTTTGAATGACACAAGTTTCTCGAAGCTTGGGAAGAGAATATATGACATTATTTCCAACATAACTTTTAAAAAATGGAAATAAACTAATTAATTTTGTCACCTAACTTCCTTAAAGGGGATGGTGGGAGATCTTACATTATAGAGTCTCTTTTTTACAAAACAAAGAGAATTTAATCTAATTTTGTGAAAATAAAAAACAAAATTCAGAAAATCCCTTAGGATCTCTAACTAAAGATGTAGATTATTTTTACTAACACCAAATTGAAGTGCGTTTAAATTTTTTTCAGCCCCTTGGCCCTATTTTCACTTGTAAAAAGGCTTGGAAAATTCTAAAATATAAAATTTTGAGTGATTTTTAATCACCTTATTCAAATGTGAAAGAATTTTAACCTTTTTTGTGAAATTGACTTTGCAAAAATAAAAATGATTCAAAAACACTTAAACTTCCTCTTTATTGGCTCAATTCTTTGTAAACAAGGTTAGTGGATTAATTTGTGCTTTAAGACAAGTTGAAATTATGCAAGTTAAATTTTAAAAAATACAACATTTATCTCTCTAAAATGATTTCATAGTTATGTAATAAACTATAAACTACAAAATTGTCTAGGCATAAAAACACAAAAAACAGGAATGAAACACAAAATTACAATGAGTAATTTTGTAGTTCCAAAATGGTTTATTAACCCTTAAAAATGATTTCATGACTCTGGAAAATAATTTTGAAACTCTATAAAATGATTTCACAAGTGTAGGAAAATATTTATAAAATATAGAACACATAAAGTAACGATTTTGTTATTTTCTAGTGATTTCACAATTAGAAAATGATTTTGTAACCCAAAATAACAATTTTATAACCTAGAAAATGTGATTTTACTACTCAAAAATACAATTTTACTAATATAAATGATGTTTTCACTACTAAAATAGATAATTTCACAAATGTTAAATAATTTCACAATTAACCCAATAATTAAAGGAAAAACCCATTTCCTTGTAAGATGAATTCATGGTTTTACTCAATAATTTCATAGTTTTTGAGCCAATTTTCATATTTTTACAAAGTTAAGTCCAAACCAAGATGATTTCACAATTTTTTAGGATGATTTTGAAATTTTAGTCAATGATTTTGTAGCTTGTCTCACCAAATTCATAGTTCCTCAGTCAAAAATTCATAGTTCTAGAGTCACAAGCCAAACGTAGAAAAGTTAGCCAAAAGATAAGAAATTAAGGTCTAGAATGAAATATTCTTAGCTCCAAAAATATCCCAATATTATTTATTTATTCATGTTGGGTGTTTGGTCCCACTGGACATGGCTTTATGTGATCAATAGGAATCTAAGAGGGGATTTATTATTGTGTTAGTATGATAAAAGCTAAATAAAAACACAGTAATAAAATTAACACCTCAAGCCTAGACACTCAAAGATCAAGAGAAAAATACAATTAACCATTAATAGAAGATAAAACAAACATTATTCACCTTCCTTGAGAACAATATTTGTATGTTATCCATGGAGGAATGTGCTCAGTCATGTACTCAAAGAGTCAATAAAAATGGTGCTCATTGCATCATCTCTCCTTGTCACCTTAGAAATGTTGGGCTTAGCTTTGGATTTATATTTCCTTTGATTTTTATCTCTCTCAACAAATGATCATTATAACATTATGTAAAATCCTCCTTTAAGGTATTTTAGCATAATAACATTACACCCAAAAGAGCTTGCTGAATAATGGGTGAAGTCTTGTATTTATAGTCTTTCAAACTAACTTAACCCAAGTGCAGTTAGGTTAGATTTAATCATGGTTAATTTTATTTTAACCCTAGTTAAGTTAAGGAGTGGACAAGCAATTAATATGTGGGATATAGATCCCATTTATTAAGCATGGTTCTTCATTTCTAAATTTATGGATTTAAGGGAGATATTTTCAATTCCTTGACTTTGAAGATGATGACATCATCATGACATCAATTTTAATGGAATTTATTTTTTACAAAATTAATTTTCACTAATTTCACATGGAAATTTCACTTAAGTATTTAATTTTATTTGTTTAGTTAATTCATTCCACTTAGCATTTTTACACTATATGAATTTTTTAAGTTCTTCGCTTAATGGGTCCAAAGGCCAAACTATCAATTTCATAGGTTTAAAGTTTACTAGAGATGAATATATGAGATATTACTATTACATACATGATAATGCCTTAATAGGGACGCCTCGACATGATTTTTATCACTAGTGTTTGATATGTAGACAAAATTGGGACATTCAGTGATTCATATGCTTAATTTACACTATTTCATAGAAACCAATCTAAATTTTGATTAGAACATAGTTTTGGCCAAAATGGGGTGTTTAAAAAATGCATCTTTGTAGACAATGGTTCAAGCCTCAACATTATGTCTCTAGAGTATGTCAAACATCTTGGATATATAGAATTCAACTTGCAGCTAGATACCATCATTATCAAGGCATATGATAATGAAGAATGAGAATCCCAAAGTACTATTAGTTTACCAATGGTCACTGGGAATTTTACCCATGAAACTTTATGCCATGTTTTATAATTGTAAATATATTATAATTTGTTATTGGCATAACCTTGAATCCATGAAATCAAGGCCATACCATCTACATTGCATCAATGTATAAAATTTCTACAGTCTGGAATGGAATTGACTATAACATCTAATATTTAGCCATATCAATATTATAAATTTATTAAGTCTAAGTATAAAATCTATAACTATTAATTTGGCATGAATCCTATGCCTATAAAATAGAGAAAGAGATGAAAAATGAAAATCCATTGAATCAAGCCCAAAAGCTAATTACATTCACCTAGATAGCTTAGCCTCTACGTCAACCATGCCTCCACTAGATATTTCTAACCAATTATATATAAATAACAAAGGTCTCAAATAGTAAAATATCCATAATTCATTCCATATTTCCAAATTATCTAAAAATACAAAATTTTAAGGGAGACCTAAGGCCAAAACTACTCGCATGGAGTGAAAAACCAAGGGAAAATATTAGTTTAACAAGCTTATTTTTTTCAAATTGGCCTCTAGCCTAGAACAGAACTCCTTGGCAAAACATGATTCATGGCTTTACACTGATGAGTTATTTGATTGTTACAAAAGTGCAAAATATCATTTTCTTAACCAGATTATGAATCACTTAGCTTATGAAATTAGAGGTATGGGGATACATCAACAAGGCATGGTCAAACCAATCTCAATGACCAAGCACAATTGAACCCATGATATTGGATTTAAATTTCCTAGGGGTGACCACACATACCTTATTCATGTTCAAACACCAATTACTAGAAAAGGTGATGTCGATAGTGACACAGGGTTTGATTATAACATCTATAATGACCTTGTTACTACAAATTTATTAAACCCCATACCATTTTCACCATTAATACTACTTATCAACCTTTGAATTATAACCCTTTACCATCCAAAATTGATATATTAAGACCAACAAGAGTCAATAATTCCATTAGATGAGTTTGAAAATGATGAGACCATATGCAACTTTGTCAGATTGAGGAATTACATTCCTCTTGGAGAGCACAAGTAAGGATTTACTACTAGAATAAATCCTACTACTTATTTTAGAGAGTGGGTTCACTTCTCTAGCTAAAAACAAAGTGAAAATAAAACATTGAGGTTTGAAAGTGAAAACCTCTTTGAGTCACTTTATGACCAGGGAAAAAGTAGAAAGAAAGGCAAGTCTCTTGGTGAAAACTAGTTTTTGGCACCATTAAATTGGGATGTTCACCCCTCTTTCTATGAATCACAAAAGACCTATAGTTCAAATCCTATTTATGGATTATAGATTCATATTAAGGAGTGGAAATATTTTTCACATATTGTTCAATATTGACCTAAGCTATTTATGTTGGAAATATTATCATTGATGTCAAAGGTCTAGCATTATTGGTGATAAAGGCCCCATTGCATTTAATGGTGTTTTTAATATTCATATCTTGGATAATGTGTGTTAATATATATTTAATATTAATGAATATATTTTTGGTTTTATTTAAGTCAAAATAGGGCCCATAGAGAATTCAAAGAGTCACGGGGTAAAAGACAAAAGAGGAATGGGACACATTTTCTCATGAAGAGTCACCTTGAGGAATTACAAGAGTCACCATGTGAAGATAAAATAGGTATGGCACATTTTTCCATGAAGGGACACTTTGAGGCATATGAAAAGTCACCAAAATAAAGACAAAAGAGGAAAGGATGCTTTTGCTTATGAGGGGTCACCATATGACTTTTCAAATGCAAGGATATAAAGGGTCATGCAAGTTTGGCACCATTTTATATGAGGATTGAAGGGTCACAAATGGTGAATGCTAAAGGTAATTTGGAAAGCTATAAATAAAGTTTTGAGATTCCATTTATAATATGCAAGAGTGTGCATGATTTTTATTTGTTTTTGAAGAGAGAAAAGTAGGAGATATTGTAGAGTTCTATCATTTGTTAAGTAATCAACATTGAGATATAGTTGTGTTTTATACACAAGAGGGGTTGGTGCTCCTATGGTTTGGTGCTCAAAAATATTTGTAAGGGGTTGGTGCTCACAAATATTTACTATGTTGGTGCTCGGTAAAAGGGTTGGTGCTCCTGTAAGTTGGTACTTATGAACATTATATTTTTAGTTGGTGTTCATTCATATACTTTAGATTGTTATCCACTTTTCCCACTTTGGGTTTCCATGTAAAAATTCCCTCTCTCTCTCTCTCTCTCTCTCTCTCTCTCTCTCTCTCTCTCTCTCTCTCTCTCTCTTGGTGCAAATTATTATTTAAGTTTTATTGCATATCTTGAATGTATGATTAAGTGGTTAAAGAAAATAAATTAGATTAATAAAAATATATATAATATACTGATTCACCCCCTACTCTCAGCATATTTCATGATTAACAATTGGTATCAGAGTAGGCTCCTTTTGAAAAAAAATTATAGCTTGAAGAAAGATCGAGAAAGCACGATGGCTAGATCACATGAATTATTTTCTAAAAATAAGGCACCTTTGTTTGATGCGATGAATTATATTTTTTGGAGCATAAGGATGAAGACTTATTTGATGGCCCTTGGATTTGACATATGGAAAGCAGTGGTGGAGGAATATGAAGAGCCACAAACACTTGTAATTACTCTGATAAAAAATAAGGCAATTAAAAATAATGGTAAAGCTTTAAATGTTTTTTTATGTGGTTTATATAAATCTAAATTTGTGAAATGTAAATCTACTCATGAAACTTGGGTACAACTTGAGAATATTTACAAAGGTGATGGAAAGGTTCAGCAAGATAAGCTTCAGACTTTTAGAAAATAGTTTGAGAGTTTGAAGATGAAAAAAGAAGAAAATATAGCCATTTATCTCTTGTGAGTTGATCAAATATTTAATCAAATTCAAGGTCTTGGAGAAAATTTAGAAGAATCAATTATGTTTCAAAAGGTTTTGAGATCTCTACCATTGAGATATGATGAAAAAGTTTTGGCGATTGAAGAGATGAAGAATTTAGCCAAGCTAAAGATGGATGAGCTTCATGGTATTCTTATGGCATATGAGATGTAGATTGAACAATATAAACCCTCAAAGAGAGAAGTGGCCTTCAAGACATCAAAGAAAGAGAAGGCTAAAATTCAAGAATCAAGTGATAATTCTAGTGATGATGAAGATGATAATGGAGCTCTATTCATTCACAAGCCAAAAAAGGGCACAACTAAATATCAAAGAAAATTACCTTTTAAATGTTTTAATTGTGGAAAGATTGGACTTTTTGTAGCTAAATGCCTAAATAAGGGTAATGATGACAATGAAGAAGGAAAGTATATCTATAAAAATAATTTCAAAGGCAAATTCAAGAAGGGATTTGAGAAGAAGAGTTTATATTCTAAATATCTTAGCTCAGTCCAAGATAGTGGAGTCAGTTACTCAGAAGAAGAAGAGATTCTATTCATGGCCAAACATGAAGATGCCTCCGCAAGAAAAAGTATAGGTGATCAAGAAGAAGAATAGGATGAAGCTGAAGTGAATCTAGAAGGAGAAATCATTTGTACCTTAGAAGAGTTAAAAACTCTTGAAAATAAGAATCAAAGATTAAAGCTCCAGATCAAGAAAAATGAAAAAGAGTCAAAGAATATAATTGAAGGTCTACAAGCACACTTTGAAGAATCCAATAAGAATGAATAATATCTAATGGCACATTTAAAAATAGTAAGTAAAGAATGTGCAATGTATGTTATTGAAATTGCTTTTTTAAAAGCAAATCTTGAGAAAACAAATAAAGCAATCAATTTTAGAGAAGCCAATGATTCAAAATTTGAGAATAGCACAAATATGTTGAATAAGATATTAGAAAATTAAAAATCAATATCAGATAAGATAGGCATTAGATTTTAAAAAGAGAAAGAGGAGGCCACTACTTTCACAAATAAGGAAAAAGGAAAGAGCTATGCTGAAGCTCTTAAAAAAGAAGAAATAAAAATGGAATAAGTTAAGAATACAGAGGACATCTCAAACAAAGAAGGCTAGAGTGAAAAGAGCTACAAAAGGTAATCAAGTTAGAGATACACAAATAGGTCCTATTTTTATATTTACTATTTTTATTATAATGGATATGGTCATAAGAAATTAGAATGTCAAAAAAGAGCTAATAATTTTAGAAATAAGAAGGAAATTCATCCAGAATCAAGCAGAAACCACAACTCTTTTGCTCCTCTATCAGGCTTTAATGGAGTGGCCATAATATGTTACAAGTGAAAAAACTTTGGACACATAGCCTAGTACTATATAATTGTGTTTGAGTTAGTCAAGAAAGACCAGAGTTTCAAGGCTTCATTCATCAAGAAGAAAGTTTAGATAGGTTCATGGTAAAAGAAACAACCTAAAAAATATATGTTGATGCAGACTGATTTGCATGCAAGAAATGAATAAAATCCATGGTTAATTAATAGTGTATATTCAAGGCACATGATAGGAGTCAAGAGCAATTTCATAACCTTGAATAAGATCAATGGTGGCATAGTGAAATTCAAAGACAATACTACTACCAAAATTGCTAGAAAAGGTACACTAAGTTTAGATAATAGTAGAACTAAAACTAAAAATGTTTTGTATGTATAAGGTCTTAATAATAATATTTTGAGTGTAAATCAAATATGTGATTAGGGTCACACACTAAAGTTTTGCGTAGAAGGTTGTGAAATTAGAATAAAACATTTAGATATGTTGGTTGTAGATGCTTAGAGAATAGGCAATAATTTTTATATGCTATCAAACATCGAAGGTCAAAGATGTTGTTTGAGCTAGATTGAAGAAAGTTGGCTATGGCATAGAAGAATGGGGCACATAAATTTTGACAATATTGTCAACATCAGCAATAAGTAAGTAGTCATAAATATTCTAAAGATTACAAATCCATTTGACACATTTTGTGAACCTTGTCAACATGGGAAGTAGGCTAGAAGGTCATTCAAAACAAAAGAGTACTCAACTACTTAGATGCTAGAGGTTGTTCACACTGATCTGTGTGGACCTATGAAAACTAAAAATACTCAAAGTGAGAAGTATTTCATGTTTCTTATTGATTATTTTTCACGTATGACTTGGGTAATGTTTTTAAAGAAAAACTTATAAGCTTTCAAACATTTCAAAGCATTCAAAACATTAGTTGAGAATGAAACCAATTTGAAGATTAAGTGTCTAAGATCATATCAAGGAGCAGAATTCATGTTAGATCAATTTATTGAGTTTTTTGAAGACCATAGAATAAAGAGACATTATTCAATAACCAAAACTCCATAACAAAATGGAATAGTTAAATAGAAAAATAGAATAGTTCAAGAGATGGCGAGGATAATGCTAAATGAATCTAAGATAGCAGATAAATATTGAAGAGAAGTAGTTGTTATAACAGTGCATATTCATAATAGAGAATTATTGAGATTCAATAGTGACAAATGAGCTATGGAAAGACAAACCAACAATAGTTGATTATTTTAGAGTTTTTAATAGCAGATGCTTCATAAAGAAAATAGATGAAAAATTTGGTCAGTTTGAATCCAGATTAGATGAAGGTATATTTCTTGGTTATTCTTGCAAAATTAAATGTTATAAATGTTATAACAAGAGAACCAAGAAAATTATTGAAAGTGCAAGTGTCAGGATAGAAGAAGATGGAACACAAAGAATTAGTGATCTAATAGATATTCCTAAAATCATTGAACAGGAAGGTTTTGAAGAATCAGATGATGAGAAGGAGAAAAAGGGCACCAAAACTCCATCCAAATATGTTTAGATAAATCATAATGAAAGTGACATCATCAGGGACATAAGTGAAGAAATTCACACTAAAAGAATGATGGTAAGTGAATCTGAGCAAGTTAATTTTTCTTTGTTATCCAAAATTCAGCCTAGAACTTTTTCAAAAGCTAGACATGATAAGCATTGGGTTAAGGCTATGGATGAAGAATTAAATTAGATAGAAAAGAATGATACTTGGAAATTAGTGCCTAGACTAAAAGATCACAATGTTATAGGAATAAAATGGGTTTATAGAAATAAGTTGAATAAAAATGGAGAAGTGACCAAAAATAAAACAAGATTAGTATGTAAAGGATAAGCCCAAATTGAGAGAATAGATTTTGAATAAACTTTTGCACTAGTGTCAAGGTTAGAGACTATTATAATGTTTCTTGCATATGCAATGTTTAAAATTTTTAAAGTGTTTTAGATGGAAGTCAAATCTGCCTTCCTGAACAAGAATCTAGAAGAAAAGGTCTACATTGAGAAGCCTAAGGGATTTATTCTCTCAAATATTAGTAGCCATGTATGTAGATTTAAGAAAGCATTGTATGGATTAAAATAAGCTCCCAGAGCTTGGTATACAAGACTTGATAAGTACTTGTAGGATCAAGGTTTCAAGAGAGGATTTGTCGATAGTAATCTCTACATAAAAATAGAAGGTGAGCATCAATTGATTATTGTGGTATATGTTGATATCATTTTTGGAGGAAATATTGAAAATATGACAAAAGAATTTTTTTGATAATATGCAAAAAGAAGTTGAGATGTCTATGCTTGGAGAATTGTCATTTTTCTTAGGATTGTAAATATTTTAGTCAAATAAAGGAATTTTCATATCTCAAAGTAAATATGCCAAGAAAATGTTGAAAAAAATTGGTTTTGAGGATTGTGCACTAGTTGGCACACCAATGTGTATAGAAAATAAGGTGATCAAGGATGAAGATTCACCTATTACAGATCAATCTTTGTATAGATCTATGATTGGCAGTCTTTTATATTTGACATCATCAAGGCTAGACATCATGCATGTAGTAGGTATGGTTGCAAGATATTAGTCATCTCTATAAGATAGTCATGTTTACTTGGTGAAGAGAATATTCAGATATATCAAGGGTACATTGGATTATGGATTATGGTATCCCACAAGTAGACATTTCACTTTCATTACTTATATAGATTTAAATTGGGTAGGGTAGTTGGATGATAGAAAGAGTAGAAGTGGAGGAGCTTTCTTCCTTGGTGATAGCTTAGTATCATGGCTAAGTAAGAAGTAGAATTTAGTATCAATTTCTACAGCTAAAGCAAAATATATTAGAGTAGTATTATGTTATACTTAAGTGCTTTAGATGAAGCAAACTTTGGAAGATATCAAGGTAAAGTTTGATGAACCTATTTCTATTTTTTGTTATAGCATAAGTGCTATAAATATTTCAAATCATCTAGTGATGCATTCAAGAACCAAACATATTCCTATTATATATCACTTCTTGAGAGAGTAGGTTGCAAATCAATAGGTTAAGATGGAGTATATCAGTACTACAAAGCAAATTATAGATATTTTTAGAAAGGCACTACCAAAAGACACATTTGAGTATCTAAGAAAGAAGTTGGGAGTAATTTCTTTTACTTCCTACCATTAAGGTTCAGCATCAGTTGAGGGGGAGCTAAGTGCTAGCTCTGAGTAGGCCCTTTGCCATTGATGTCAAAGGGGAAGAATAATAAATATAGGTATAGGTGAAAAAATAGGTACAAGGAATAGATATAGGTTGCTACAGTAAGGGGGAGTTACTGTATGTTTTTCAGATGGTAGTATGTACAGGTTTCAGGATGTAAAATTTTAGTTTGAGGTTGCCATCAATGACAAAGGGGGATATTATTGGAAATATTGTCACTGATGTCAAAGGTCTAGCATTATTGATGATAAAGGCCCCATTGCATTTAATAGTGTTTTTAATATTCATATCTTGGCTAATGTGTATTAATATTTATTTAATATTAATTAATATATTTTTAGTTGTATATAAGTAAAAAAAGGCCCATGGAGAAGTTAAAGAGTCATGGGGTAAAAGACAAAAGAGGAATGGGATGCATTTTCTCATGAAGAGTCATCTTGAGGAATTCCAAGTGTCACCATGTGAAGACAAAAGAGGTATGGCACATTTTTCCATGAAGGGACACTTTGAGGAATAAGAAAAGTCACCAAGATAAAGAAAAAAGAGGAAAGGAGGTTTTTTGCTTATGAAGGGTCACCATATGACTTTCCAAATGCAAGGATACAAAGGGTAATGCAAGTTTGGCTCCATTTTCCATGAGGATTGAAGGGTCACAAAGGTTGAATTCTAAACATCATTTAGAAAGCTATAAATAAAGGCTTGAGAAGCCATTTGTAATATTCAAGAGATTGCATGATTTATATTTGTTTTCAAAGAGAGAAAAGTAGGATATATTGTAGAGTTCTATCATTTATTGAGCAAGAAACATTGATAGATAGTTGTTCTTTATACACAAGAGGGGTTGGTGCTCCTGTGGGTTGTTGCTCGTGAATCTTTGTAAGGGGTTGGTGCTCCTATGGGTTGGTGCTCACAATTAGCTATTGTGTTGGTGCTCAGCAAAGGGGTTGGTGATCCTACAAGTTGGTGCTTACAAACGTTGTATTTTAAGTTGGCACTCATTCATATACTTTAGATTATTCTTCATGGTTTTTCCCAATTTGGGTTTCCATGTAAAAATCTGTTCTCTCTCTCTCTCTCTCTCTCTCTCTCTCTCTCTCTCTCTCTCTCTCTCTCTCTCTCTCTCTCTCTCTCTCTCTCTCTCTCTCTCTCTCTCTCTCTCTCTCTCTCTCTCTCGTGTGGTGCAAATTATTATTTTAGTTTTATTGCATATCTTGAATGTATGGTTAAGTGGTTAAAGAAAATAAATCAGATTAAGAAAAAGATATATAATATATGGATTCACCCCCCCCCCTCTTAGTATATTTCATGCTTAAAATTTTATTTATTGATCGTGGACAACATTAGGATATTTTGATTCATCCTACTTAGGAGTATTAGATGAGATAGTTTGACTAAAGGACTTTACCATTTCTAAATAGTTTACCTCCTTACCAAATATTTTAAATGATATTTATATAATTATTATGAAAGGTTGGATAGTTTTAAATTATGGTGTGCTGATGTCATGGAAATTCCTATGTGAGTGGATGAAGTACCTTGATAGTGTAAGTGACAATGACAAAGTGTGTAATGTGTTTATCCTAGTATGCTTGAACTTGGATTGGTTTATATTATATTTTGGCTTGGTTAAAGATGATTAGGGATGAATATAAAGTATTTGTCATGTGAAAGAGGTCCCATAATACTTTTTATATGATTTGAGTGCTTATGTTCATGATTGTATTTCATTTGGTTGATCATTATCTTTATCTATATATTTTTGGTCTAGTGACAAAAAATCTAAGTAGGTAGTTTTTTAACATCATAATTGTCACATGTGGATGAGTCAAGGGGAATTGGTCATATGGTTATGATAAAATTAGTCCCTAGTTAATATATGATAAATTTTATGTCATTAAATGAATCATGGCAAAATATGTGTGTGTGTGCAAAATTGGGCTCCCTGACATTTTGATAGTGTTTTCTATGTTTAAACAGAGCCAAATAAGTAGCTTGGTGATATTATATCTTAAATGTATGAAAGTTTTAGGAGCATATTATTATATGTATTAATTACCCTATGAGATAAGATATTATGCACTAAATCTTAGGTCATGTATCCAATCATGAAAAAATATATTTGAGTGCAAAGTTTGGCTCCCAGGCAGTTGATAATGTTTTCCCATACTTAGCCAAATTTTCATGTGGCAAGAAATGCTGAGTAGGAATTTTGATGTAGTCATATTATTCATATGTGGTAGTTTTAGAACAATTTGATCATATGGTTTTGTTCAATTTTGTTCCTAGTTTCTATGAACTAAGTTTCAGGTCATACAATGAAGTGTATTAAAAGATATCCATGCACAAATTTGGCCTTCCAAGTAGTTCTAGGCATAGTTGGCTATGTGATAAGAAAATTTGAGTGAAAAGATTAATAGAATTATATATTACACATGCAAATATTTTAAGGGAATATTGATATATGGTTAGATTATCTTATGTGAGGAGATCATATGGTCCAAATTTTAGATCATGCATCTAAGTACAGTAAAAGTTATTGAGGTCCAAATTTGCCCTTCCAAGCATATTACAATGGTTCCCATACTTTGTCACTTTTACAACAGATAACTATTAGAACCAAATAAAGATCTAATAGTTTATAGGTGATTGTATATATTTATCTAATAGTGAATATTCAGTGAGATGGTAATAAGTCTTCAAGGTTTAATGTTGAGCAAAGGTAAAGGATAAGGATCTAATGGTTCATGTTTAATCATGTGATTGAGATTGACGATGTGAGTGGAGTCAAAGTGGTCAACCTATTTAAAGCTTAACATTGATAAAGACCAATATACTTAAAATAATATCAATTATGTGTGATTTATATATGTAGTGAGTACATGAGATTATATCAGAGTGTTAGAGGTTTAACTATGACCATTGGGATTTGAATATTTGAATTTTGCAAAGGAAAAACTAGTGCTCTGTATTTTATCCATAATTTTTGATCCAAGATGAATTTACTATTAATGTAAAAATAAAAGTTGTAGAGGATGTAAAGTTTAATCCATTAAACCTATTTATATGTAATAAAAGTTTGTATACTCAAAAATATTGATCTCTAAAGTTGACTATATGTTTGATTATGTTTTGTAAGTGACTCAAGAAGGACAATTGAGCTTGTTGTTATGTTGTTTCAATGTTTCATGTTGTATTATTTGTCTAAGATTGTCTTAGACTACATGAAGATGATCTATATGGTATTTATAGGTTTGAACAATTGATATTTTATATGAACAATGCTTAATAAGTTGATTGTGTGTTTGTTCATAATGTTCTTATGTACTAGGTCAGTGTTTGAGTTGTTTGAGCATACGTAGAAGTGAGAAGAGATGAATATGATAATTTGAGGATGTCAAAGGGTACATAAAAATTAGACCCATGTATTTTAAAGTGGTTCTATGTTCTTTTTTCTTGATAAAGTGTTGAATGGGTGAATAGGTCTCCATGAGACCTATATGAGTTACAAGGGCCTAATTGAAAGGTGTAGTTGCTTAAGAGTGACCCAACCTATGAATATTGTATTGAGTTTTATCTTAATTTAATATATTACTTAAGGGTTAAGGCATGATTAATGGCCAACCAATATGTTGATAATCATAAAGGCTCTATAAATAGTGAAACCAATTGAGATGGTTTCTAGACTTATGAAAGGCTTATTGGCGTATAGTGAACATTGAAGTGAAAAAGAGAGGATAGGTAGTGTGCCTGTTGGATGAGTTGATGAGAATAATATTTTTTTGAATATGTGTATGAATTTTAGGTCATATTTTTGATGTTATAATAATGCTCTTTTATATTGAGGATGAGCAAAGGATAGGTGATTTTTATGTGATCTTGGAGGTTGATTTAAGAAGTAGATCAGAGTGTGGTCTATGTAGATGACCCCATGGTCATGTTTCTAAGGTTATGATATAGCTATTTTAGGCTTGTTGATTATGTATGAGCATTAAAGAGTGGATTGATCTAGAAGGTGGCTTTGGATGCATTGTAAGTGTGAGAAGAAGTGAAGGGGGTTGTGTTATCATAGGTCCATCATCAGGTGTAGAAGACATTAGTTTAAAGGTAGAGGTGTTCATTTCAAAGGAGGATCTAAAGGATTTGATTTTCCTTAGGGGTATTTGTTCCTTTTGAAATAGGTATTTGTACTTGATCAAGGTTCTAGGTGGTCAAGAGGATTTGATCATCTTAGGGATCGATGCTCCTTATGGAACTTTTGTTTCACTAAATTCTGGTCTAAAGGACTTGACCAGTCTCTAGTTTGTAATACCTTATAGGACATATAGTCTAAGTTTTTATAGGCTTGATAATGGGTTTTATTCCCTAAGAGGGTTTCCCATGTAGATCTTATGTTGTGTATGTGATCTTGCTTTATCCTTCTTATTCACTATTATGAATAATATATATGCTTCATGAATGACTATATTGATTTATTTAATATTTTAAGGGTTTTAAAATTGAATTCAATTATTTATCACCACTAATTCACCCTATTCTTAGTGGATTATACCTCTAAAAATTGGTATCAGACTAGGTCCTTTATTAAAGGCTTAACAACTTGAAGGTGATCCAAGGTACAATATGGGTAGTCATCAAATGCAATGAGGTTTTTCTACTAAGCAATAACCTATGTTCAATGGATCCAATTATGTTTTTTGGAGTGCAAGGATGAAGATGTGCATTATGTACCTAGGGTTTTATGTATGGAAATATATTGTGGATGGTTATGTTGTTCATACTACTCCTCCATTTAGTGCTATAGACAAGAAACTATTTGAAAATAATTCTAAGGCAATAAATGTCATTACTTGTGGTCTTACAAAGACTAAGTTCACCAAGGTAATCCATTGTAAATATACTAAAGAGACATGGGATAAAATGTAGATCATTTATGAAGGAAATTTAAAGGTCAAGCTTGCTAATTTGTAGATTCACAAAAGGCAACTTGAAAGTCTCAAGATGAAGGAAGAAGATTTTATGGCATCCTTTTTGCATAGAGTTGATGAAATTATGAACATCATATGAAGTATTGGAGAGAACCTTGAAGAGGATACTATATTTCAAAAGTATTAAGGTCTCTATACCTCAATTTTCATCCAAAATAATCTATTATAGAATGAAGTCATGATCTTAATCAGTTGAATATAGATCAATTACATGGCACCCTTACTACCAATGAGATGCGAGCAAATGATGATATACCACCAAAGAAAGAAGTAGATTTTAAGACTAAAATGAATACAAATAATAAGTTACAAGGTAAGAAACCCAAGAAGGATGATATTTTTTATATAGATGAGGATGAACTAATTACGTTGATTTTAAGTAAATTGAAAATAGGTTCAGGCAAGTATAAGGGTAAACTACCCCTCAAATGCTTCAATTATGGAGAGGTAGGACATTTTGATAATAAGTTTCCTCATAAGTATAATAAGGATGATGATGAATAGCATGATCAAGGTTATGATGATGGAAAGAGATCATTCAAGTCTGATAAAATCAAAAAGGGATTCAAAAGGTTTGACAACATGAATTACTTCAAGGACATGAAAAGTCTCTACACTAAAGAATATTGCAACTCATCAGATGAGAGTGAAGTTAGTGACTTAGAGTATGATCATGAATATGATGTTCCTATTGAAGATAAATTCCAATTCATGGCTAAGGAAGGTAGTTGCTCACATCAAATGGAGTCTGCTTGGAGTGATTAAAATAATGATAAAGATGAGGTGGATTGTGAGACTAAACTGATGAATGCTCTTGAAGAACCAAACATTGAGAAGAATAATAATAAGAAGATGAAATATAAACTCAAGGAATATGAGGATAAATTTTGTGTATTTTAGGTAGGAATGAATTGAGATTCCAAGGAGTATGAATATATGGTCAAGAATCTCAGTTGTCAATTGGAAACCCTATCTACAAGCCTAAAAGCTCAATAAAATGAGTGTTCAATGTATGTAATTGAAAATGAGTCATTAAAATATGAGTTAGAGAAGACATCTAGTAAGGTGAAGTCATTTGTAAAAAATTTAAAGAGCTCAAGTGATCGAGACAATATTTTGAGTGGTTAAAAGCATGTAAGAGATAAGACTAATCTTGGATATAAAGAAGAACTAGAAAATGCAACTCAAGACAAGATGAAGACTAATGTGAATAATGAAAATCATAATTGGAAGAAAAATCATCATACAATGAGTGAAGGTGTTGGTAGAATGAAGAAAAATTAGATTAAACAATCAAATGTCATGAGTATGCAAATTTCAATGGTTACTGTTATACTTGTAATCAGTTTGGGCATAGAGCTAGAGAAAGTAAGAGACCTATGAGAAATAAGTTTTCATATAACTATGATGGGGGTCATAAATCAAAAGGTGTGAGAAAGGTTAAATATTTCAACTATCTTGATAAGGGACACTTTGTCAATCATTATCCAAATAAACTAAGGTAAAAGGTGAGTCTTCTTCAAAAGGAGTAGTTTATATCAGTTATTATGACATAAGACACTTTGCAAGATTTTTCCATATCAAGTAAAGAAATTTAAGTTCACTTCAATAAAAATGGTTTTTTATAACTATAAATAGAGAGGTCACACTTCTATATTCTGCAAGCAAAGGCATACAAACTAGAATAGGTTTAATCAGGATCTTATAGTGTAAGGAAGAAGGAAAGTTAACTCATGAAAGTCAAAGGTGGTAAGTATGCATCATGATGAGATTGCAAGTCCAAGTAATCTATTTTATATGGTGGATAATGCTACATAAGGAGAAGAGTGCCAAGGGATCTCATTATCTTCTCATTTTTTGAATGAAGAGACCAAGCTCAAGGAGAAGACCAAGGTACTAGTTAAGACTAGTTTTGAGGTAAGTATGGATCCAAGTGAACATCCTACTATTGTTGAGCAAGTTTCATTAAAAGAACATTAATTTTCATACCTATGTATAAATTTTAAAGCTACAAGGAATATTCTATAGATGAAAAGGTATGTCATGAATCTATGTTGTCTCCATGTATTGTCAATCCAATCATAGAAGAGGAGAATATTGTAGTGGTTGACCATGTTACTTCTCTTAGGCTATAAGAAAAATAAATATAAGAAATATATGACTAAAGAGGATAAATAATATGAGGATTTGTGGGAAACTCTTAGTTTCACACTATTCTAGGACATTGTGAAGTACGGTGTCTCTATCTATGCTTCTTAAGAGCCTCCTTTCAGTGGAAAAGTAAATGTTGTTATGTATGCAGTGTCTGTAGGGTTGGAATGGGTGTTTCCAGGTGGAATAATAATATTGATGTAGATTAAACAATATTTTGATGCTTATAAATTTATATACACTTATCTTTTATGTGTTCTAGGTGATTTTAAGCTTTGAATATCTTGTGTTTGCAATGAAAGAATTTTTGTTTGCTCTCAGGTTTCCCAGTTTATGCTTAAGAGTATGCATGTCCTAAAATGGGTTATATGATGTATGGGTACCCAAATATTTGTAATATCAAATCTTGGTCTAGAATTACGTAATGTTTGTCTCTAGATGTACAATAAGTTTCAGAGGTGGACATTGATGAGAAGGCGGTTTGTTGACTTTGTTTGCTTTGAGATTCCAGGGTTTTGGGCTATACTAAAAAAGTGGTTTGCCTTGTGAATTGAATTTTTATACTTATTAATAGGTTTAATGGGCCAAATGCGTTTTCAATTAAATATTTTCAAAGATTTTAAAGTTAGTGGTTTTTAAATTATTCAATTTTTTGTCAAGATGGAGGCTTAATTGACTATAGGTTTGTGAAAGAAGTATGTTATAGAGGATGATCCTAGTGATGCAAACTGGTATGATTTATTGGGAATATGAGAGTAATCCAAATATTAATTTTTAATTATGGAAGGTGTATCTAATAAATTTTTTGGGTGGGATCTATAAGTTTCAGGTAGGGTTGCAAGGAGTCTAGATGGGTCTAGTGAAAAGAAAAGTGTTTTTTGTTTAATTTCTCCAAAAGAGAAAGATATTTATGTTTCAAAGTGAGTTATTAGGTTGTTTTATATCATGTCTTATATTTTTTTTAGTGTCATGAATTTTTATTTGTGGTCTTTAAGGTGGTTTGAGAGAGAAGGCTAGTAACCCTATATGGTGGTTCTCAATGGTGTGTGGAGATATGAAGATGCTCAAGAGGTGAAATTAATCATAAATATAAGGGGGGGGGGGGTCTCTCTTAGATGTTCCTTGGTGAGTTCCATAATATTTTAGTATTTTTTTGTGTTCTTTCTTCATTGGTTGTAGCATTTGGTTGAAGAGAGTGTTTGCATAGAATAAGAGGAAGGTGTTCAGGCAAGAAAAGGTAGGGTCAAGGTAAGGGGGTGTTTGTAATATATTTATAAGATGGTCTTATATTATTGATAATATTTTTAGGTCCTCAAGATTATTTTTTTCTCACTTTGTCATTGTGTCAAAGGGGAAAAAATTTCATATTTTTTGAGTGCTTGAAGAGAGAGAAGGAAGGTGAGTTATATATTATTTTATGATGGATGTTAACATCAATGACAAAGGGGGAGATTGTTTGAGAGTTTTAAATAATGTTATGGTGATTTCATTCAATTTTGTAGGTGAGTGGATTAAGTACCTTTATATTCTAAGTGACAATGATAAAGTGTGCAATGTGTTTATCCTAGTATGCTTAAAGTTGGTTAGGTTGATCTTCTATTTTGGATTGGTTAGAGATGATTAGGGATGAATTTTAAGTATTGAGAATGTGAAAGAGGTCTCATAATATTTTTTATATGCTTTAATTACTTATGTACATGAGTGTATTTAATCTGGTTGATCATTGCTTTCATCTAGACATTTGTGGTCTAGTGGTAGAAAATCTAAGTAAGAAGTTTCTTGACATCATAATTACCATGTTTGGATGATTCAAGAGGATTTGATCATATGGTTTTGATAAAATTAGTCCCTAATTATTATGTTCTAAATTTTAGATAATGTGATGAAGTGTGAAAAAATGTATATGTGTGCAAAGTTGGGCTCTTAAGCATTTTGATAGTGTTTTCTATGTTCAAACAGAACCAAGTAAGTAGTTTACTGACATCATATCTCACACATATGAAAGTTTCAAAAGTATATTTTTATATGGATGAATTCCCATATGAGATAAAACATTATTTAATAAATCTTAGGTCATGCAACTAATTATGAAAAAAGACATGCAAGTGCAAAGTTTGGCTCATAAGTAGTTTAATAGTGTTTTCCCATAGCCAAATTTACATGTGGTAAGAAAAGCTGAGTATGTATTTTAATGTAGTTATATTTCATACATGTGTTAGTTTAATAATGATTTGATTATATGGGTTTATTAATTTTTGTGCCTAGTTTCTATGTGCTAAGTTTTAGGTCATGCGATGAAGGCATCAAAAGATATGCATGTGCAAAGTTGGCCTTCAAGGCAATTCTAGGCATAGTTAGCTTTGTGGCAGAAAATTTTGATTGAGAATATTTATGGAATTATATACTTCACACATAAAGGTTATAGGCTTATATTAATATATGGTTGGATTATCCTATTTGAGGAGATGACCTGGTCTAAACTTCAAATCATGCGTCTAAGTGTAGTAAAATTTATTGAGGTCTAAAGTGAGCCTTCTAGGTAGATTGCAATGGTTCCCATAGTAAATTTTATAAGAGATAAATATTAAGAAAAAATAAATATCCAATGGTTTATTGGTGATTATATATATTTATCTAATGGTATTGTTCAATGAGATCGTAAAAAGTGTTCTAATTTTAATGTTGAGCAAAGGTAAAGGATAAGGATCTAACAGTTCGTATTTAATCATGTGATTCAGATCAATGATATGAGTAGAGTCAAAGTGGTCACCCTTTTAAAAGTTTAAAATCATTAATACTAATCTCATTAAAATAAGATCAATGGTACATGATTGACCTAAGTAGTGAGGACATGAGATGATAGCAGAGTGTCTAAGGTTTAACTGTGACTGTTGGGATTTGAATATTTGAATTTTGCAAAAGAAAAACCAGTGCTCTGTATTTTAGCCATAACTTTTGATCCAGGATGAATTTGCTATTTATATAAAAATTAAAAGTTGTATAGGACTCAAAGATACATCTATTAAACCTATTTATATGGTTTGAAAGTTTTTATGGTCAAAAATATTGAGCTCCAAAGTTGAGTATGTTTGACTATGTTTGTAAGTGACCTAAGAAGGATAATTAAATTTGTGTTGATGTTTTTTTGATATTTCATGTTGTCTTATCTATTGGATGGTATTTTAGACTCCATGAGGATGATCTATGTGGTCTTTAAAAGTTTTACCAATCATTATTCTATATGAACAATGCTTAAAATTTGATTGTGTGTTTGTTCATAACATTCTTATGAACTAGGTCAGTGTTTGAGTTATTTGAGCATACACATAAGTTAGTAAAGAAGACTATGATCATTTGAGGATGTTGAAGGGAACATAAGGAGTGGAAAAATGTATTTTAAAGTGGTCCTATGTTCTTTTTTTATTGATGAAGTGATAAATGGATGAATAAGTCTCCATGAGACTTGTAAGAGCTACCAGGGCCTAATTGAAAGGTGTAGTTTCTTAAGAGTGACCCATATATGCTATGGCTGACCTATGAATATTTTATTAAGATATGTCTTTGTGTGATATATTCCTTAATGGTTATGGCATGCCTAATGGCTTACCAAGATGTTTATAATCATAAAGGCTCTATAAATAGTGAAACTAAATGAGATGGTTTTTAGACTTGTGAAATAATTGTTGGTGTATAGTGAGCATTTAATCAAGAAAGAGAGTATAGGTAGTGTGCCTATTAGATATTTAATGAGAATAATAGTTTCTTAACTATGTGTATGACCATTACATCATATTTTTTTTGTCAGAATAGTGCTCTTGCAGATTAAGGATGAGATAAGGATAGGTGATGTTTGTATGATCTTAAAGGTTGATTTGAGAATTAAATTAGAGTGTGGTATGTGTGTATGAACCCATGGTCATGTTTCTAAGGTTTTGATACAAATTTTTTAGGTTTGTCAATTGTGTATGAGTAGATAAGAATGGAGTGATCTAAAAGGTGGATTTGGATGTATTGTGAGTGTGAGAATAAATGAAGGGGGTTATGTTATCATAGGTCTATCATAAGTGTAGAAGAAATCAGTTCAAAGGTGGAGGTGTTCATTTCAAATGAGGGTCTAAAGGAATTTATCTTCCTTAGGGGAAGTTGTGTTTTGTGAAATAGGTGTTTCACTAAAGTCCTTTAGCTAAGAGGACTTGATCATCTTAGGGGTTGGTGCACCTTGTGGAACTTTTATTTCACTAAATTTTGGTCTAAAGGACTTGACCAATCTTTGGTTTTTAATACCTTATATGAAAATTAGTCCAAGTGTTTACAATCTTTCGAGTGGTTTTTATTCCCAAAGAGGTTTCCCACAAAGATATTGTGTTGTGTATGTGATCTTGATTTATCCTTCTTGTTCACTGATGTGAATGATTTATATGCTTCATGAATGATTATATTGATTTCTTAAGTATTTTAAGGGTTTTTAAATTGAACTGGATTATTTTTCATACTAATTAATCCCCCCCTCTCAGTAGATTGTACCTCTAACATGGAGGATTCTTTAGAGGTAAACATTGGGACTCCAAATGACCTAAAGTGGATCAAACTAGGTGCATCCCTCACTAAAGAGGAATGTGAAGGTTTTATATCCCTTTTGAGGGAGTTTGTTGACATATTTGCATGGGCCTATTCAGACATGTCAAGTTTGGACCCCACCTTGGTTGTACACCATCTCATTGTACATCCTAATTCCAAATCTGTTAAGCATAAACTATGTAAGATACAACTTCATATTATTGTGCTAGTCAAAAAAGAGTTGGAGAAACTCTTAGATGTGAAATGCATCAGTCTGATCAACTATTCAAAGTAGATTTATAACATTATATCAATGAGTAATAAACTAAAAGGTATTATAATCTACACTAATTTTAGATATATCAATAGACCCTACCTAAAAGACAACTTTATTTTTCCTAACATTGACATGATAGTCAACTTAACACTTGATTATGAGATGCTTTCTCTTATGGATGGATTTTTAGGGTATAATTAGATAAGTATATCACTACCATCACAATATAATGTTCACCACTCTATGGGGAATGTTTTATTATTAGGTGATGTTATTTGGACTTAGGAATGCCAGAGTCACTTACTAAAGAGCCATGGCAATGATTTTCCATGACTTATTATAGGACATCATTTAGGACTATGTTGATGACATTCCAGGTAAGTCAAAGACCCATGTCGATCATATGCTTATACTACAAAAAATCTTTTAGAGAATTCATGACTAAAACATCAGGCTTAATTTGAAGAATTGTGTATTTAGTATAACTTATACAAAATTGTTAGGCTTCATTATCTTTTATAAGGGCATTAAAGTGAGCCACCCAAATTTCATGTAATTGTTTTAATGCCACTGTCATCTACCTTAAAGTATCTCTCTAGTTTGCAAATCAAGATTCAATCTATCAGTTGCTTCATCTCATAATTAGTCAAAAAATGACATCTGTTTATACACTAAAGAAGGGTTTTAATTTTTCCTATAATGAAGAGTACCAAAAATAATTTGATCATCTTAAATAATATATTTCCAACCCACCTATTTTACTACCACCCATGCCAAATAAGCCATTACTTATTTACCTATAAGCAATCAAGAATGTCCTCGGGCACTTTTGGCATAACATAATGAATGGGAAAAATAGCATGCCATATATTATATAAGCTAAATATTGGTCACATATGAACATAATTATATATTGATTGCTTTAACAATGGTTTTTGTAGCCCAAAACTTTCATCATTATATGTTGAACAACAAGACCATTGTTATTTCCAAATTAGATCCACTCAAGTATCTACTTTCTAAATCAGCTCTACAAGGTCCCATGGCAAAATGGATCATGCTTTCGAGTGAGTTTAAAATTGAATATGTCAACCAAAAATCCATTAAGGGGTAAGGACTCATAGATCAGCTTTTACAATCTCCTCTTCGTGATACTCAACATCTTATATTTAGATTATAGATGAGGCCATATGACCATTGTAGAAGTAGAAACACCTCCTAAGGTTAAAGAATGGAATATGCACTTTGATGGTTCATTCATAGCTCATGAATACGGTGTCAAAATATTGTTTATTACACCATAATGGGATCTTATTCCAAAGTCCTTTCACACTAGATTTCCATATACCAATAACATGGTTGAGTACAAAGCACTCATTACAAGGATTTTTTAAGAATTATAGTAGAACATTCAACATTTAATAGTGCATGGTTATTCTTAACTGATCATTAATAAGGTCAAAGACCAGTACCAGACCAAGGATGAGAAGTTGGTACCCTATAAATATATGGTCAATATTCTCAAATAAAAAATTGCCAATGTCCAATTTGAAAAAATAATTCAAGTCAATAACCAAACAATATATTCCATGGCTATAATTTGCTCCTTGATTTAGATCACAAACATAGCAAGGGATTATCAATTTCTTGTATAACATCTCTTAGTGTTGGTACATGAAAAATCAATTTTTAAGATGGTTTCTGACATTATTTGTCCCATGTTTCCCTGGTACTCAGACATATATGTCTATCTTCAAGACCAAACTATTCCAACTAACCTATCATGAAAGAAACAAAAATCCTTCACCCATAAATCCTCTCCCTATACCATACTTGGACCAAATTTGTGTTGTAGAATCTATGATGGACCTCTATTTCGTTTTTTACCTTTAGTAGAATCTAGATTAGAATTGAATGAAGTCCATGGAGTGTGTGGATCCCATACTAGCAGGGTAATCTTAGGCAAAAATTTACTATGTATTATTTATTACTAGCCAATTATAGAAGTAGATGCAGTTACATATGTGAATAAGTGTGTCAGGTGTCAGAAGCATGCCATTATGATTCATGTTCTAGCCAAGACACTCAAACCATTGACAACACCATGAGTATTCTCAACATGGGGACTTGACCTTGTAGGTAATATCAATCCTACATCCTCACATGGCCATAAACACATCTTGAATACTACCCAATACTTCACTAAATGGGTGGAAGCCATTCCCCTCACATCTTTGGTAAGTAGATATCCAAGTTCATATTCAACCATCTCATCTACCATTATGGTATCCCCTTTGAAATTATATTTAATAATGGTGTATCATTCAAAAATAAAGATGTGAAAGCACTTTGTACCCAATACTACATGAAATAACATTTTTATACCTCCTTCTACCTACAAGGCAACAACCAATTTAAGGCTTCTAATAAAACTATTGTCAATATTCTAAAGCATATTATCAATGATGTTGGTCATAATTGAAAATTGAATCTATTTAACACCCCCTGGGCATATAAACCCCATTTTATACTCCAATAGGAGATACATCATATTTACTTGTTTAAGGCACTACGGCCATTCTCTCTAAATTTTATTGTAGCATATCATTGTTGATGAAGACTACAGAGTGTCTCACTTTCAAGAGCTAGACCTACTTGATGGAAAATGTTTGGCTACCTTGAATAATATTTAGGCATATTAGAACTAATTAAATGTCCAATCCAATAGGTACATTAAGCATCATTAATTTGAGATTTATGATCTAGTGTTAAAAGAGAATCAAAAGAATGTAAATATTGAAACAAATAAAAAAGGAAAGTTCTAACCAAACTAGTTAGGGCCCTCTATATTTATTGTTAATTATGGTTATGGAGAATATAAGATCACCACACCAAAAGAAGATGAACTTGAAAAACCAATGAACATAATGTACTTCAAACATTTTTATGCTTGAGGGACTCAGATTATTGTCTAAAAATATTGTCTAAGTTATGTCACATTATACCCATTCTTTGTATTATACCCCTTACCATTTTATCATGCCCTTAACCCCTCACTAACTAGTTCTTTTTACCTAACCCTACCTATCATGTTTGGCCTTGGTTTCAATTCATTTATACTTCAGGCACATTTAGTGGTTGATGATAGATTTAGTTCTAGTAGTTATTTCAAAATTAAATATTTGAATGGTAGTATACAAAAGTAGTATGATAGGGGCCCTATAAATTACGTCCTTAATTTGTTGTTACATTTTCATTTTGTGTTACTAATTATAACTGCCTAAGAAAAAATTAGTACCACTGACCCTTTATCATTGTTTCCTAGTTAGAACCACCTATGGGCAAATTAGGAATAACATCTTTACCATGTGTTACCGTATCACCTTACCATTATTATTGTCATACATCACCATTTGTCTATACCTAAATTTATTGGTACTTAGTCAAATGTCTTTTATATAGGTGGAATTACAATGACTTAAGGTCCTATGAGACTATATAGGTAGCACTCAATTCATGTTGAGGTCATCTCAATCACTTTTTTACTACACTCTTACCATTTTTTAAGAAATTTAAGTTGAACACTCTCATCATTTTGTGATCATGTTTAAGATACACTCTCACCATTTTGTGAGTTAGACCATTCTATATCTCATGATTCTTAATTGAGTTGAGATTCATATGAAATTCCAAAAACACTTGAAATAGTATGAAAACCCCTAAACATTCATAACAGGGCTTTAAAATCATAAAATAATGAAAATTGTCTTAGAATTTCCATGCATGATATAAAGCCATCAAAATTTTATAGGATACACCACCTTATTTATTTAGTTTCTTTTTTATACCACCTTAGTATTTTTGTTCTCATTTATGGGAGAACTACATTGGCTTGAGGTCTGCATGGACTATGTAGGCAACGCTTAGATACATGGGGTATCTCAGGTTATATAGGCCACCATCACTTCACCTTCCTTTTTTTTTCCAACCACTTTTTGCCTTAAGGATTCTATGACTCCTAACTATTTCATGAGTAACTACTTGTCATTTAGTTTCCCCATCTTTATTGGCCTTAGCCATACACTATCTCCATTTTATAATTCAATGTTGTGAGTATTGTATATTTGAATTTGATCAACTAATGATCACTTGGCTTTTCTTATGATCTCATCATTTTGTGAACAATTTATATTTTGAACACTCTCATAGTTCTGTGAGTAAATATTAATTATGCTCTCACTATTTTACAAGCTCATTCTCATTCCAAGCCTTAGATGTAGTAGACACTATGAATTACCAATTTAGTTAATTTTTGGATACTCATCTCTTAATTTTTAGTTTGGTTTTAGCCTAAACCATACTATCATGCTTGTAGTATTTATTTGTGTTGATTTTTTTATAATTATAAGCATCATTTTATGAGGTCATTCCTATTTTTGTCTACAAGTCAATCATGGTTTATTATCATCTATTTTCTTCTATCCCATATCCTAGAATAACTATATTTGGCTTGAAGTTCATTTTATATCTTGTGTCCATAGAACTATGTAGACAATGTCCATTAGCTTAGTACATCTAGAGTCAGCTCGATTACCTCTTCTTTTTCTTATTTTCTCCCTACTTTGTTTTTTTATTTTATTGTCTCATATACCTTAGGGGAAATGTTTTTTTCCCATCTTATTTGTGTCATTACTTCCTATGGCTTAGGGTCAATGTTTGTCATCGTAGCTTATGGGTAATTGTTAGTCTTTTATTGTTGTGTTATTTTACTTGTGTTGTTACTACCTAGCTTAGGGGTCACCCTATCACTAAGAGTAACACTGCTCTTACACATGCATGAATAATTTGTTTTCTATATATACTAACATTGTGATTAACCATTTTTTTTGTATTATTATTTGTTTAGCTTAATTTTTTTATATTTATGTATTTATATTAGTTTATTTACTACACTTTTCTTTGCTTTGGATTATATAATTGTTTTGATTATTGTATCTTCTTTGCTTATGGCTTTGTCTATTTGTTTTATTTGTTTGTTTAGTTATTTTATTTGTCTTTGTTTGTTCTCTTTGTTTTGTCTTGTTTATATTATTTGTTAGTTTATAGTTGTTTATTTATTTAGTGGTGTTTTATTTGTGTGTTTATTTATTTTTATTTACTGTTATTGATTGTTTATGTTTGTTTAATTGTTTGTTCATGTGTTTTATGTTTAGATTTTTGTCAATGTTTTGTTTATTGGCATTATGTTGTTTATTTGTTTTTTGTGTTTTGTTTATTTTTTGGTTATTATTGTTTTACTTGTTTTTGTTTATTGGTATTTTATTGTTTATTTGACTAGTCATTTTTGTCTGTTTATCATCTTATTATCTATTTAATCAAATTTATTTGTTTATCATCTTATTGTTTGTTTATAGCCTTGCTTTTATTTTGTTTATTTTATTGATTTTGTCTATTAATTCATTTTTGTTTATTAGTTTTTGTCACTTGTTTGTATTTTGTTATTTGTGTTTGTTTGTTATTTGTTGTTTCTATTGGTATAGCTTTAGGGTGTTTGTGTATTATTTATTTTTATCTATTTGTTTGTTTTATTATTATTTATTTTTTTATTTTTATTTTTTCTTTTATGTTTTTTGATTTTTGTAAGATTATTAAATATTATTTGCACTTAAGTCTTGATTATCTATATCATGTACTTAGGTTGTGAATTTATGAATGCAGTCTTACACTTAATTTATATGTTATATTTACATCTTGAATTTGATTATTCATATCTTATTTGTAGGTTGTTTATATTTACATTTAAATTAAATTTTCTATGTTTTTAGTATATATTATCATTTTAGTTATTCATAACTATAATGCATAATATCATAATCTAAAGCAAAACTATTCACACATAGATTATCATAGCAATCTAGTGGCGGTACTTCTCTAATATATCAAACCATCCAAATACTGAAACACATGCCTAAATCTATGAATAATAAAAAATAGAAACAATGATTTATTAGATGTTTATACAGACATGCATCTTTGAATAATCATAGATATGAGTCATACAACATAGTCAAATGAACAACCAATTGAACATCTCATGAACATGACATAATCAATAAATTAATAGAGCATATATGAGCATAAACATTAAAAATGTTAAAAATCCATAATGTTAATCAATACTAAACATGAGATAAACAAATTAATAACATAAGTGTGGCATCATATATATCAAAACTATCATATGCATGTATATCAACCTTGAAGGACCCAAAATAAATGTAAATATATATAAAATATCATATACATAGAGTATATATACATATCACAATGCTATCTCAAAAGTACATCAATATGTCGATACAATAAGTACAATGCCATATGCCAAAATTGTGAACAATGTTAAAATGTCAAGATCCCTATGCTCAACTCTAGATCTATGTGTCCATGGGACCTATGGTTGGAGGTGGACCTAATGGCCTTAATGGTCCTAATGGTGGTGGCTTTGGATGATGGATATACTAACTTGAAGCACATGTCACATGTATCCTAGTCTAAAACTGACTAGATATGTTCACTATCCTCTGTGCATCCTAGATTTCAAACATTACAACCTAATGGTTTTTGGGCATAATAGACTCATAGTATCATTGGTAATATGATTATTGAAGTGTTGTTAATGATGTATATAATGTGTCTAATATTTTCTATAAGGTGGCAAATGATATCCACAAAATAACATTCTTTTTCTTAAATAGAAAATAGATCTAAATGTAATTCCTAAGCTTATGATCTATTTAGAATAAAATAGTAAGTATATATCATGGTTATGTTTTTATAGTTATTTGTTATCTATTTTTTAGATATTTATAATTATTATAGTAAAAATATGTCAATAAGTTCATATACAATTTGTACTAAGCTAAGAATGGTTCAAAGTAAGAAGAGTAATCATTCAAGAATAATATTGAAATAAGATCTAGTATTTTGGTCAAGTTAGGGCTTCCTACAAGTTTGTTGTAGACTCTCATAGTAGCTATAGATTATATCAATTTCATTACATCATCTACAAATTACATCATAAACTCTTATAGGCTTGCTACAGGAGCTATGCATAACAATAGGCTTGTTATAACAACTACAGATTACAACAAGCTTATTATAAATCAACTATGGATTACATCAAACCAACTACAAACTAGCTATAGATTACATCATACCAATTATGGATTATATTAACCAACTATGGGTTTCACCAAGTTTGCTACAAATTTCACTACGCTTGCTACAAATTTTAGTAGGTTGTTATGGATTTCAATAGAATTGCTAAGAACTTCAACAAAACTACTACAGACATTTTTGAAAAGTATTTACAAATGTATTTTAATGTTTCAGATATCATGAAGAATGTTTTCCATTTAAATTCTTTCTATATATAGGTTTATATGTATAGACTTTCTATTTGTAAATTGTATTCAAATATATGTTTATGTAATTTCATTTCAAATAATAACTCTCTTCATATTTGGTAGAGATAAAAATTATTCTATAATAGATTTTATTAAAATAAAGATATCTCTTCATATTTTATGGATATTGAGATAGGATAGAGTATCTCAAATTGTTACTCCCAAATAATATGTTGGTTGGAAGCATGAAATTATAAATTCAACCTTCCACACCCAAATCAAGAAAATACATTTTTCCTTCCATCATTCTAAGTAGTCTATTTTGAAATTGATGCTTTGAATAAATCCTCTTCTAAGGAATGAGCTGGATGCTCATTTCAAAGAAGATGGATCCATGTATTTTTATTTTATTTTTTAATTATGTAATTATCACTTTCTTCTAAATTATTATTTTATTTCTTTCTTGTAAATATTTTTCTTTTGTATAGTTTGTTGTAAACCTATAGGTATTTTGTGTGTTTTCATTTATTTTTAAGTCAATAATTTAATTTAAGTATAATTTAATTTATGCAAGTATGATTTTCAATTCCATCAAGTGTGATTTTCAATTCCTAAAAAGTGTGGAATGTGATAAAAAGAACCATTTTCTAGAGATCTCTTTCTCCTTTTACATACAACCTTTAGACACCAGCCCTAGATTGACATTATTAAATGAAGGGTATTGATGACACCCATCATTTTTGGCATCATTGCCAGTGAACCATGGTGTTATTAGCATATTCAAATCTGCTAAAGAGATTCCTACTAAGAGGGAATATCTCTTTGAAAATTTTATGATAGGAGATACTTAGTTAATGGTTTATTTAAGATTTATTTTATGCAACATAAATTACAATTTATTTTTTTGTAGTTAGGAATTTTAGATTTAAAATAAATTTTAAAAAAAAAACCCTAATACTAACATTATTGTGTATAAAATAAAAATTGTGAACATCATGAAGAAAGATTTAATTGTTGATGTAGGATGGAAATGAAATTCTAAAATAGCCAACAAGATGAAGAAAATAATTTTTTATTCACAATCAAGAAATCTAGAATAGATACTTTTTTATCTAACATGGATATTTAGAGAATGATCTGAATTTAAAATTAGTTAGATCGACTATATATGATTATGTGAAACCTATAATATAGCTACACCTTTTCTAGAACCATCTATAATGGATCACACATATTTTTGAATTATTTTAGAAAAGTTACATGCTTATAAATAGGTGAAAATCATTGTAAAAATGGTCTCTGACTATTTTAAATATCTTCGTACCTACATGCCTACAATAAATATGTTTTATTGTTTTTTGTTTGCTTGAAAAATATAAACAGATTCTAGTAAGATAAGATTGCATGTTAGATTTTGATTGTGAACAAAATTTAGAAATGGCTGAAATTTAAGAAAGGATGGATGATTGTTTTATAGGTAAATAAAATTATGATGATGATATCTACTAAAATAAAATATTTTGCAATCCATTCTATGTATTTTTTGAAGAAAGACTCCTGAGTTGAAATTATGTGGAGTATTTGATATTTTAGGTAAGCATAGTTTATTTCCAAAAATAACACATAATAATAATTGATTAAGAAATTGAAAGGTTAAAATCTTTATGATCTACTAAAAATAAATTGTAACTCCAACCAAAATCTTGGAGATTTTATTTGGTAGAGTTGCATGTAGAATGGATTCTATTTTGATCTAGTATGGTTGACCAAAAAAACTATGCATGACAAATGGTTTTAACAAAGTTTATGTAATAGTTATTACATGCCTAAAATATCTTTTGGAGAGATTCATGCAACCTTCCAAAATATTTCATGCAATATCACAATGCATAAAAATTCATTTTTATGAATCATGGTGAATGTTATTTTGGATAAGCCATGTGGGTCAAACATATCTCATAAGTTAAAAACAATAAAAATATACATGCAAAGTAAATCACAATGGAAGTGGATACAAGTCATGTAACATATTTGGGATCATAAAGAACTTGTTTTAGATTTTTTGTGAAAGATAAGTCTTACATAATCGTAGATTTTATTATTAGTTTTTTCATCATGTACAGGTCCCTACATTTAAGTTAGGCAATTTAAAATTTTCAATTTCTATTTTCTCTTTGATTGACTACTAAATTTTTATCAATTTTTTGTTTTTAAAATTATTTTTAAACTATAGCCATAATGTCTAAAAGAAAATATCAATTTAAATACTCAAGAAATTTAATTAATCTAGTCTGAGTATTAATTATTTATTATATTTTTTATGTTTACTATTAAATATGCATGGATGATGAAAATTATTTTAAAAATGATGATAGTCTAAAAAATAATCAAAATTGCATCCCATGATAGACCAAAATGTAAACTAGAATATAAAATTTACATATGGTTGCATGAAACTGTGTATTTAATAATTTATGAGTGTTATAGATGCTAAAAAATAATAAAAATTACATGCTTTTAGCAAGTTGTCTCAAATAGCATAAAATCATCCAAAAATATTAAATACTAAGTAAATTTAAGGTTACAAAAGTGATAAATTGGGCCTAGATTTGAGGGGATTTTCCCCTCAACCCCACCCTATATCGTGATAGAGAGTGTACAAGGGGAACTACCCCTTGACCTCACTAGGGGTTTCTACCCCCAAACCCCCACTTTTGATTTATTAGCAATAGAAGAAGATAGTGAATAAGCATGCTTAGCATGATGTAAATCTAGGCCAAATCATTAATGAACAACACAAAAATTTTATTAGCATGAGGAGGCATGTGAAATCTATCTACAACAAAGAAGCTAAGGACCTCCAAAATTTAGTCACCAGGTATGTTTTCAATTTTTAGTTTTCATCTAATAATTTAGCAATGTAATTTTATCTTCCATTTAAAAAATAATAGTTAGTATTTTCTACACATTTCATAACTAAAAAAAATTGATCACATTTTATTTCACTCATTTCAATCCATCTTTCAGAACTAGCTAAACCCATATCCACTTACGTAATAATAGAACTTGTCTAAGAAAGTTCTTATTCTTCACAATAAAATTTCATTATCAGTAATGTTAATTTTCAAACCATAAATAATTCCTACATAAACTAAACTACATTATTTCACATACATTCAAATGTTCATCTTAACATTCTATTTTTGGCATTTATATTTCTTTGACATTGTTGATATTATATTTGACTAGAAAGGTTTTGTTTATTTCTAGTTTTATAGGATACTTTCATTACAAGGATTCATTCTAGAGATGAAATTTTTTTCTCATGACTTCAACAAGTAGTTAATAGATTATCTTGAGTTACCTTTAACAATAGAAAGCAATAGAATCAATAAAGTGTTTATCACTAATTATTGGTCATCACTATAGAGACCAATGCTAAAGAATGTCAACATAAAAAAATTATATGCCACATTTATAAGTAGTATGAAGATGTATAGAGTCTATCTCTAACATTTTCCATGTCAATAATTTTCAAAAAAAAATTAAAAAAATTAAAAAATTAAAAAAAATATCCAACAATGAAAATCATTGGGCATTGTTGGTAGCCTTGGTATTGAAAACCAACTTTCTAGTAGACCAAGTGATGGAATGAAGAGCCTTGATTAGAAAAATATTTTACTGGCTAATCAAGGGAAAAAACATATAAATAAAAAAAATAAAAAGAATACAATTTGTCTAATATATTAGTTGATGCAATTTTTTACATGATTACTTACTTCTGTGCTCTTATTTCCTGCATAGTATGACTACTTTTTTCAACACTTTTTTCCAACATATTTCACTTTGGCTATCATGGAAGTATCACTGAAGACTGAAGGTATGCCATGGTATTTTACATTTAAATTTACTTGTAAGTTTTGTTATTACATGAAGATCCACTCTTGTAAATAGTTTTTTTCTAGAGAAAGGGACAACCTTCCATCTGATGTATGTAATCTCATCCCACTTCATTCATTTGATATTCATGCATGCATGCATGAGCTTAGGTGTGGGGGAGGAGAATATCTTATAAGATATAAGAATTGGAATTATCCAAACATACAAAGTTTGATTTTGATCATAGTACATAGATTTAAAAAGAATAAGAATTTCATGGTACATAGTAGGAACAAGAATTTTTTTATCAAAAGCTACTTTTGGTCAAAATAAATATGTGTAGATACAACAAGAAAATCTCAACATAATAACCTGATCTCATCTTGTACCAATGAAATCAATTTAGGAAACCCATTTGAAGTATGAAGCTAAGTATAACCCATGAATATGTACCATGATGTTTTAAATAATGAAATTCATGAAGAAATGGATGAGATTAGGTGTGGAAGAGATGATGAGCCCATACAATGGCTCATTATATCCACAAAATAACATCCTTTTTTTGCATAAGAAGTGGATCTAAATGTAGTTTATAAACTTATTAAGTATTTAGAATAAAATAGTAAGTATATATCATGGTTATGTCTTTATAATTCATTGTTATCCATTAATTACCTATTATTAATGATTATTAGTAAAGAAATGTCAATAAGTGCATATACAGTTCACATTAAACTTAGAATGGTTCAAAGTATGAAGAGTAACTATTCAAGCATAATGTTGAAACAAGATCCAATATTCTAGTCAAGTTATAAATTTTTACAAGTTTTATGTAGACTCTTATAATAGGTATGGATTATAACAAGTTTGTTATAGCAGCTATAGATTACATCATAAATTCCTATAGGCTTTCTAAGTAGCTATGGATTACAAAATGTTTGTTACAATAGCTATAAATTATAACAAGCTTGTTATAAACTAGCTACAGATTACATCAGACCAGCTACAAATTAGCTATGGATTACATCAAACTAGCTACATATTACATCATCCAATTATGGATTTCTTCAATCTTGCTAGGGATTTCACCAAGTTTACTACAAATTTTAGTAGGTTGCTAAATATTTTAACATAATTGCTATGGACTTCAATAAAACTACTACATACATGTTTAGAAATTATTTATAAATGTATTTTAATATTTCAACTATCACAAAGAATGCTTTCCATTTAAATTATTTCTATAATCAGGTTTCTATGTATGACTTTTCATTTATAAATTGTATTCAAATATAGGTTAATGTAATTTCATTCCAAATAATAACTCTCTTCATATTTGGTGGAGATCGAGATTATTTTACAATAGATTTTATTAAAATAAATATCTCTCTATATATTTTATGGAGATTGAGATAAGATAGAGTATCTCATATTGTTATTCAGGTGTTGGTTGGAATCATGGAATTATAAATGCAACCTTCCACACCCAAATCAATTAATCAATAAATTTTTCCTTCCATCATTCTAAGTAGCCTATTCTAAAACTGATGTTTTGAGTAAATCCTCCTTTGAGGAATGAGTTGGCCACTCATTCTAAGGAAGATGGATCCATGTATTTTTTTATTATGTAATTATCACTTTGTTGTAAATTATTATTTTATTTCTTTCATTTTGTAAATGTTTTTATTTTATACAATTTGTTGTAAATGTGTAGGTATTTTGTGTGTTTTCATTTATTTTTAATTTAGTAATTTAATTTATGTAAGTGTGATTTAATTTCTACAAGTGTGATTTTTAATTCCAGCAAGATGATTTTTAATTCCTGTAAAGTGTGAAGTGTAATAAAAGGAACCATTTTCCAGAGATCTCTTTCTCCTTTTACATATAGCCTTCAAACACTATTCCTAGATTAAATTTATTAAATGAAGGGTATTGATGACACCCATTAGAAAAAAGAGTTCTTGAGGTGTCAATGTTGCTATCTAGTTAATGAAAAAGTGTGCTTCAGTGATCATGCATGGATATTCAGTGTTTGGTTAGATAGGAATGTTGATGGATGTTGTTGATGATGTAATCATGTTTTATAGGCCCTATGGGTTGTCAAGAGTGCTTGGAGTGCTTATGTAAATGAAAGCTTTCTATTTGGTTCATCCTTGTGGTCATCTAGGTCTCATTGGTCTTTTGGCAAATCAAGTTGAGTGAGTAGAAATCCAAAAAAAAATGTAGGTTTGACTAGATATACACCTATATTTATTGTGGTCCAAATTGATTGAGGGTTTGACCTTCTTCTACAAGTAACCCAAGAAGGATGTTTGAGTTTTTGTTGATGGTATTTGGATGTTTAAAGGTGAATTAGTTATTAGAGAGTGTTTTAGACTCCCTAAAGATCATCTATATGGATTTTGGTGGTCTAACCAATACATCTTCAATATAAACAATTATTTATAAGTTGATTTTTGATTCATTCATGGGGTTTTCATGTACAAGGCAAATGCTTGATAGGTTTTGCATATGTAGATGTGTTAAGGGATGAATTTAATATTTTAAGGATGGTTTAGGGGTTATGTGGCATAGACCTACGTGATTTTAAGTGGTCATGTGTTCCTAGTTTTGCTCGATGAAGTGCTAAAAGGGGAATAGGCATCCTTAGACCTAAAAGGGCTTCTCATGACTAATTGAAATGTGTTGATGCTTAGGGATGATTTATCAAATCTATGGATGACCTATGAAGGTGATATTGATATTATTCTAGGTGTGATATAATCTTAAATAATTAAGGCATGTCTCATGGCTGACCAAGAAGATGATGACATGAAGGCCCTATAAAGAGTATAATCAAAGATGAAGGTTTCTAGTGTTGGCATGTGAAGTATAGTGAAGTGTGAGTGTTATTTGTGGATGAATTGAAGACCAGACCAGGCTAAGGAATGTATACATGACCTATAGGTCATATTTTTAATGTTATAATAGTGTTCTTGAAAGGTTTAAGATTGAAGATGAGTGAATAAGTATAGGGTGATCCAAAAGGGTATTTTGTAAACATTATTTATATGTGAAGTAATAAGAGAGTGTGAAGGATTGAAGATAGGTTTTATACATTATTTATCCATCATATTGAAAGGAAATCAGAATTTTGAAGATTTTGATATCAAAGGTGTTGTGTTGGTCCTCAACATCTAGGACACATTGTTATTTGTTCATTTTTAGGGGTGAGTGTTCCTTTTGAAGTGGGTGATTCACTAAAGGTCTCTTATTTGTGATTTATTATAGGACTATAGTCCATGTGTTTATAAGATTGAGAGTAGATTTTATCCCACATGAGGGTTTCCACATAGTTCATGTGTTATGTTCTATTGATCTTTCATAGATTTATTTATGAATGGTTTATATGCTTCATGAATGTTGATTATTGAGTGATTGAGAGTTTGAAGTTTTGGAATTAGATTTTAATTATTTGAATCACTAATTTACCCCCCTCCTTCTCAGTGATTATACCTATAACAATTGGTATCATAGCCATACCTTCTTTGCCAAATTTTAACCACTTGAAGGTGATCTAAAGTATAATATACCTAATCAACATGTGCAAGGTTTTTATACAAATAAAGCACCATTTTTAAATGGGTCTAATTATACTTTTTGGAGTGAAAGTATGAGGACATACATTATGTCTCTAGGTTTTGATATTTTCCAATCTATTATGGATGGTTATTCTACACCTATTACTCCTCTAACTAGTACAACTCACAAGAAGTTAAGTGAGAAAAATTGAAAAGCAATGAATGTTATCATTAATGGCCTATTAGAGGCTAAGTTCACCAAGGTGATCCATTACAAGTCTGCCAAGGAAATTTAGGTCAAATTGTAAACTATTTATGAAGTGGATTCAAATGTTAAGTTGGATAAATTATAAACTCATTGAAGGCAACTTGAGGGCCTCAAAATAAAGGGAAAGTATACTATGTCATCTTATATTATAAGGGTTGATGAGGTAGTGAACATGATTAGAGGTCTTGGAGAAGAGATTGAAGAAGCTACTATGGTACAAAAAATATTAAGGTCTCTAACCCTCAAATTTGATTCAAAAGTATCTGTTGTAGATGAAATTCATGATCTCACCTTGATGAATATGGATGAATTGCATGGCATCCTTACTACGTATGAGATGAGAGTCAATCAGGACAGACCTCCTAAGAAGGAAGGAACCTTCAAAGTGATCAAGGAGACAAAATCCAAGAAGAATAAGTTAATTCTTGAATATTTTGATCTCAATGAAGATTAACTTAAAGCCATGATTGTAATAAAAATAAATACATGATTAGGTAAGTATGAAGTGAAACTTCCTTTAAATGTTTTTCATGTGGTAAAGTTGGTCATTTTATAACTAAGTGCCCAGATAGAGGCAAATTTGAACATAAGGAATCTCATGAGAATGAGAACAAGAAATCTCAGGGTCTTAACAAGTACAAAAATTTATTCAATAAGAGAAATGATGAGTCATATAAAGGGAGTAAGAGACACTACAATGAAGAAGATAGTAAATCATCTACTGAATAAGAAAGCAACACATCATATAGTGATGGTCTCATGATGAGTGTAGACACTAGAAAACTACACACTATGGTTTTATATGCTGTAGTAACCCTTAGACCACCCCTAGACCCCCCTTGGGACCATTTCCTAACCATTTATCCCACCAATCATTAGTGGAAATGGATAACTTTATCTATTTATCATTATAACCCTAACCATCAATGGTTGACCTTTAACCACCAACAGTTAACCTTGACCATTGATGGTTCACCCTTAACCACCTCAAGGGTTAACTTCAACTAAAAATCCAACTTGATTTTCTATTAATAACTTTCTGATCTATTGTTTTACATAATAAACACATGTTAAGCTTAAAATTAGACAACTTGTTAGACACCTTGTTGAAATTATTTTTTCACCACTCTCTTCCCTCTATAATTAGAAAGGAAGAGGAGGTCAAATAAGGTCAACAATCATCATCATAGAACTTCTTGGGTAAGAGATCAAGGATTCTTGTGTAGGAATCCTTGTTACTTCTAGTGACTAAGATGGAGATCAAAAGTAATGAAACTCATCAGTTAATAGCTAAAGAATCATCATTCTATGAGAATTGCTCTAAGATTCACAACAAGATTTTATCCAACCTTAACTTTTTTTAGATCATGAATTAAAATCTATGTATTTATTCCTTATCAAGACTCAATAATTAGCTTTGTGTGTCATTAGTTGTGTCACTTTACCTCTATATCAAAACCAACATCCAACCAATATCACCTTCCAAAAACCTCTCTACAACCTTCTTAACTAAATTTATTTTTTCCAAGCTAGATCCCATAGTAAACAATGATAATTTCCTAACCGCCAATGGTTTAACCCTAACTGTCGATGGTCATTAAACCACTGACAGTCACCCAACTATCAATGTTTTGACCCTAACCATTGATGGTCTCTATCTGTCATTTTTAATAGTGAGTATATTTGACCTATCACACCCTAACCAAATCCTATTTTTTGAGTTTCTATTTTATCATAGAGGATCACTCAAATTTTTAAACCATGTTTTATTTATTTAGCAGCGATATTTAATTATTTGTTGTTATAATTGGTCAAAATCACGTGTTTCTTCTCAAGCATTTTTTGTAATTCATTTCAATATATTCCATTATTTATGTAAGTAATTTATCTTTTTCTTTTAAAACTTGATTATTTAAAAGTGAGGATTGATCATCCCTAAGGAAACTTGTGCTTCTTGTATTGAGCTCACACTAGGCACTCCACTCTACTATCCAACTAATCAACTATTTCTTTAGTGATTTATTATCTGTAGGTCATTCCTCCTTAGACAAAGAGGAGTATCTACAATCATCTAAATCAATATTCACACAACATATTATTTTTCACCAACCTCACCCTTCTTTCAAGTTTTGCATCTTTCTTTTTAAAGGAATAATAAAAATTTAAATGAAATATTTTGACACACCTGGTGGGACCTAGTTACATATAGGTGTTTTTTCTTCTTGGTTTATACTCATTTGACTGAAATCAAACAAAATTTATTTTGGGCTCAAAATTAATTACATACATTATTTTCTTGTATTTATAAGCTCACATAGCTTAAATTAAATCAAGTAAATTAATCACAGTCTCACTTCTCTCCACACACACAAGACCAAACCATGTATTTAATTAAATACCAAAAAATTGACATAAGGCCTGATTGGAATTTCATCACCTAGTGGTCACCTTTCCTTAGATATTCTACTTGGATTTCATCACTAAGGGGAAAACCAACTCAGTATGTTGAATGAGTATAATCTCTATCAAATTGGTATATTTTGGTTAAGCACCTGACACCCTTATCACTAAGGTGTGTGAAGTGATGGGTAAGCCCCAATATCAATCCATGTACCAAATTCTAGTATAGATATTGAGATCCTTTAACTACCTAAAACCATCTTTAGTTATCTTCTTCTAGGACTCATTTTACAAGCCCAATTTGGTCTTCATAACTTCTTTAAAATTGAGAAATAAACCTAAATAATGATAACAAAGTCTCCTAAGATTTTAACACACATTAATATATGCATTGCTTTCCTTGAGATATTTTTATTTTGATTACTTCTCTTTTGATTTTTGGGATTGATTGTATCTTCCTTTTTCCCTTATTTGCATAGTTTTAACTAGGTAATAACTAATAAACCAAGAAAATCAAGATCCACCTCCTAATCATCCATCTTCCTCTTCTCCTTCATCAATGGAGTACATATCAAATGTTGATAGTTATCTCCATCTTTCTAGAAGTCTTAGTATCCCTTAGATGGTTTCCCTAGGTGATATAGATTTCTCCACCTTTCTATATAACAACCCCATAGCCCTCCAATATTACCTCAACACCATATCCCATTGCACCCCTAATTTATCTCACCTATTAATCCACCTTATGGTATGTCATCCCACCTTATGGGTAGCACCTCTATTTCTACCATTTCTACACAACTTTTAGTTACCCAAACATCTTCTTATACTACTAATCCTACCAATACCACCATCCAAAACCAACCCACCTATCCAACCAACACCCAAACACCTTCCACCCCAACCAATTACCCTTATAGTATAGGAGTAACCCAAAATTTAGGTACCAGTACTCTACTTACCATGAGAATACTCTCTACTAGTGTTACCACCATTCTTATTATTTCTAACCCACCTACCTTCACTCCATTATAGATCTTGGTGGTTCCCATACCCCCTTTTTTCTTATACCCATTAGTACCAAGATTACTACCCATCCTCAACCTATTAACCTGACCATACCTCCAACTCAACCCATGTCAATTCCTCAATAGGTTCTTATTGCACCTAACCCAAGATATATTCCAAACCCATAGGGTATATGGCTTCATCCTCTACCCAACCTCCTATATCCACCTACCCATACATGGCATCCTCCTAACCATCCATGTCCACATATCAATATGTGATAACCTCCCAATTTTATAGTATCTACCCTTATGTTGCACCTACCCAAACCCAACATAATCTACCCTAAAAATATGAGGGTTTACAACCACAAACAAATCTTGTTAATATTCTAATGGACAAAATGACTACTTTGGATTCATCTATTTATATTTTCTATAACCTCTTATCATACAACCAAATGTTTAATGAACAAATCCATCCATACATCCCCATTTGACCTTATCCTCCTCAATGGGAGCTTCCATAATTTTCAAAATTTTAGAGCAAGGAAGACCCTCAACAACATCAAAGATCATTTAGACACTCTTGTTATTTTATTGCCTATGATGATGCTCTCCTTATTCATACCTTTCCCATGTCTTTATCAAGTCTGGCACTACATGGGTATAGTGTTATCACCAAGCACTCCCTCTTTTATTTTTCCCAACTAGCTTAAACCTTCTTAGATCACTTTTTCAAAAACATCTCAAAGAAGGTTTCCATCAATGAACTTTACTCCATCCAACAATTTGATGATGGGTCCATTTCCAACTTTGTAGCCTATTGGAGAAGCCTAATAAATCAACTCTCTTACTCTTTTTATCAACCCAAGTTGATTTAACTCTATGCTTGGGCTTGTGCCAAACACATTTCCTTCACTTTTTGGGTTCAAAAATTTAATACCTTCAATGAATCTTTCACCATGGCATAAAAGTTAGAGAACAGAGACATTGATGAGGGGAATCTAAAGTTGAGAAATAAGAATTCCACCTGAAAATCAAATGAGGCTCCCTCCTCCAAACATAAAAATAAAACCAAATCTAACATAAAAAATAATGGAACCATAAATGTAGTTATCCTTAAAACCACTCTTCCACCAGTTGTCAACCAACCCGACTCTTCCAATTCCTCCAACCAAAACATTAAAAACCAAAACCGTAAAATCCAAAATCAATTTACTCTACTAGGGGAGTCATATGCTTTGGTATTGGAAAAGTTTTTAAAATAAAATACCATACAACTCCCACCAATCACACCTCCACAACAATTTGATTCATGTCATCATGTATCTAGTTGGTATAAGGAGAATGAATTATTTGCCTTTCACTATGTCATTGGGCATGATGTTAGTAGGTGTAATAATTTTTTTTAAAAAATCCAAATTTTGATTGACAAGGGGGAAATTGTGTTGGATAACACTAATATACCTCTAAATCAATCACTTTACATCTTTAGACAACCATTTCCCAACCATGCCCTTTCCATAAATAATCAAAATAATAGAGCGAAATCCTGTCATAACCATGAGGTCCATACCATTAATGTGGTTCTTAGTGAACTAATTATTGAATAAACCATTATACAAATCACCTTTCCTTCACCTCCACTTATTGAGTTTATGGAGTCACCTTCTATTCCTTTGGAAATCAAAACAAAAGAAGCAACTACTCCTCTCTCTCCACTTGTTGAGGTAGTAGAAATACCAACCTCTCCTTTGAAAGACATACCAACAGAGGTAGGCATTACCACCATATCCTTCTCTACTATCATACAACAATCCACTCTTCATTTGGAAAGCATTCTTAAGGAAGAGGTCACTCTACTTATCTCTCCTATAAAAGGCTCACCTTCCCAAACCTTATAACCTTTAATTAAGGAAAAGGATGAGGTAACCACTCCTTTATCTCCACCCATGTGTTTATACTTTAAGACCAATAAGGAAGGGATAAAAACAATCTATAAGCCTTTCTCTACACTAGTTTAAAACCTGGCACACCTATCCCAACTATATCACATTTTGGCACCATCTCAAGCTTCCTTACCCAATAAAATAAAAGTTGCCAACCACACCATTGTCAACCCGACCTTAAACTTCCACTATTCAACCAATAATCATCTCACCCAAACCATTAAAAATATCTACCGCTCAATCTATAGTTTAACCAACCAAATTGACTCCACCTGAAGTAGCCCAAACACCTTCTCCCATCACAACCAAGCCTATAAAAAACCTAAGCATACTACTTACTCAGAGCCTTACTCACTCCATTTAAAGTTAGATTTAACACCACCTAATCCATCAAATAAACCCCAAGTTAAGCCAACTATGAAATAAGAGCCACCTAAGATCCCAAAATCCATAACCTTGCCACTTATTTCTACCTTGCCTTCTATTTTGGGACCACATACTTCTTCCCTCATAGGATATCATCCTTTGGTTAAGAAAAAATGTCTCCCAAAGACAAAACAAACATAAACTCCTCTCTTAGCTACTCCCCTACTTATTCTTTTCATGCCTTCTACCTCCAATCCCTCCACTACTAAGCATCTTACTTCTAACCCCTTTGTTTGTAAATCATCCACTACCAAGCCTACTACTTCTAAAAATTTGGCCTCTAAACCACCAACCACTAATGGGTGTTATAAATACCTTTCATTAATAATCTCAATCTAGGGCTGGTGTTTAAAGTCTATATGCAAAAGGAAAGATATCTTTATCAAACGTCTCCTTCTATCACACTCCACACTTGTAGGAATTGAAAAGCACACTTGCTGGAATTGAAAATCAAACTTGAAAAAATCACATCACACTTGTAAAAATTAAATCACACTTGCATAAATTGAAACACACTTGCATGAAATTAAAACACACTTATAGAAAGGAAATTACTGAATTAAAAATAAATGACAAACATATAAAATGCCTATAGATTTACAACAAGCTGTACAAAGAAAATGTTTACAGTAGAAAAGAAAAAAATAAGAATTTATAGAAAAATATAATTACATAATACATAAATAAATAAAATACATGTTTCCTTAGAATGAGTGGCCAACTCATTCCTTAGAAGAAGATTTATTTAGAACACAAGTTTCTATATGAACTACTTAGAATAATGGAAAGATATTGTATTTATTTATTATTCATTCAAGTGTGGGAGTTTGCATTTATAATTTCATGCTTCCAACCAACACCTAATTTAGAATTCAAATCTAAGATATTATATCCTATCTCAATCTCCACAAAATATGGAGAGAGATATTTATTCTAATAATGATAATATAATATCGATCTCCACCAAATATGGAAAGAGCTAATTATTAGAAATGAAATTACATAAATCTATATTTAAATACAATCTATAATGAAAAGTATATACAATGAAATACACACACACACACACACACACACACACACACACACACACACAGAGAATTTAAATGGAAAGCATTATTTGTGATAGCTAGAACATTGAAATAATCTTAAAAATACTTCCCAAACAAGTCTATAGTAGTTTTCTTGAAGTCTAGAGAAATTCTATTGAAATCCGTAGCACCTTGATAAAATTTGTAGTAAGCCTACTGAAATCCATAGCAAGCCTGGTAAAATCCATAGCAAGCCTATTTAAATCTATAACAAGCCTAGTGAAATATATATGTGGCTGATGTAATCCATATCTAATATGGTGTAATCTATAGCTGGTCTATAGGTGGTCTGATGTACTCCATAGCTTGTCTATAGTAAGCCTATTGTAATTTGTAGTTGTAGCAAACCTATTATAATCTGCAGCTATTGTAAAAGTCTGTAGTAAGCCTATAAGAGTCCATATCTTGACCAGAATACTAGATCTTGTTATAGAAGACTTTAACATGGTTACTCTTCATACTTTAAATCATTCTTAGTGTATTATGAACTGTATATATACTCATTGACAATTTTTTCCCAATGATCATTAGAAATAGATTACCAATAGAAAAAAAGGAATTCTAATGACATAATCATGATATATATTTACTATTTCATTTTAAATAAACTATAAGTTTATAAAATAAATTTAAATCCACTTCCAATGTAAGAAAAAATAAGTTATTTTATGGATATAATGAGCCATTTTATGGTCTCATCAACCACCAAGAATACTCCACCACCCAAAATTCCTACTACTAAGCCTATTTGTAAGAAGGATTCCACTCCAATAATCAAAAGTAGAAATCCAACATCCTTTCCACCTTTACTTGAGTCCTATTTAACCATCTTGTAAAGGTTATTACAATATTCTTGCCTTAATTTGACTCCCATCAAACCATTTGACCCCCATAATCTTAATGCATCCTGGTTTGATGACAATATGATTTGCTCATACCATATAATGCCAAGAAACAATATAGAGAACTATAAAGCTCTCCAATTCCTAGTGCATTAGCTATATGTTGATGATGAAATATTATCAAAAGAGCCACACATAACCCCATAGCCACTCCATGGACCACAGAACACCACCCCAACCCTACTTGCTCTCACACTCTCATTTAAGAGTGAGGAGGAACCGAAGCAATCCTCTAGCCCAACTCTTCCTCATATCCATATTATCCATGTGGTCATGTGATCACAATCCCAAAAAAAAAGATAAGGGGAAAGCAAAGGTGTCCATTCCATGGACATACCCTTCTTCTACCACTCAACCAAACCTAAACATCCACACCTTTTCCCAAACCCAAGATATCCATCTTGGGTACCTCTCAATCTAGCCCTTCTATGTCAATCCAAAGAGTGGTTCTAAAGAAACTTCACCAAACACAAATGAAGATGATTTTATATGAACTAATATACCTCTCCCCATCACCTCCAAGAAATGATAGAAGCTTTGCAGTCCATAGTAATCTAACTAGAAGACCCTCAACCTCTAGCATCCTTTGGTAGAGCTATTTAACTCTCCACCCTTGTTACCTTTAAATATTGGAAAATACCCTTCATTCATACTTAGGACCTAGATCCTCCCTTCTTCATTATCACATATATCAACCAAACCCACATTAATAAATTTATGATTGATGGGGAGGCTAGCATCAATATTATCTCCTCCCGTGCATATGATTAGCTAAAACTACCAGAGAACGTTATGTCAGAAATTGTAGTAGTACTTTATTCCTTCAATGAAACTACAACAACAACTCTATGAACTATCATCCTCCACATTCATTTAGGACCTCACATTCTTCTTGAACTCTTTTATGTAGTAGAAGGTGAGTTCTAATACAATGTCTTGACTGGATGCCCTTGGATCCATTTTATTAATTATGTATCATCCACCCTACATCACTGCATAAAATTTAAACATGAAGGTCAAGTATTTACCATACAAGTTGACCCAAGTCCTTTTACATCATGAAACATGACATACCACCCAAAGGATGTTCTCCTCCTTCCCACCACCAAGTCTTCATCAACCAAAGATGATTCCACTTCTTCTACCAACCAAGTCTCAACTATATCATCCATTCCTTCTACCCAAATCCCTATAAAAGTCCCCTTAAAATCCACATTCTAATGCCTCTCACATGGGGAGCATCACCTCTTAGCCTTGGATGCTTTCCCTACTATCGAGGAGTATGAGAACCATGACTAGAACCTTGATCATGACCCCAATGTTAGAATAACTATTTATTTTAGGATTCCCACTCTCTAAACAAATCTTATCTATGGGGGACTTGATCAACCACTTGAAACTTCCTTGACCTCCTCTTCTCCTCAACCATTCACCTCTAACTTCTCCTACCTAGATAAATTTAAGTTTTCCAAGACATAAATTCATACGTGTGCTTGGAAGGCATTTTGTCTAGGATGTTATGAGCATGGACCACATGATTTTCCTCCTTGTAAGACACAAAATACTCATGAAATATTTGGTCTCAATTTTAATCCACCCAATGAGCTAATAAACTCACCTCCCATTACCATCATTGACAAGGGAGTCCCATCCTCACCATCCAATCCACCATTAGCATCTAAAGATTTTGACATCATCCCCCTAACTTTTTTTCATCAACATGATCAACCTTGGACCCCTAACTTATCAAAAGGATGGGGATACCATAACCATTCCTCTAACTCATCCTAAGATGGTTAGAGATGACTCTCCTACTATTAATATCATTTAGTGTCAGGATGATGATTCTATTCTTGCCTATCTCAATGAAAAACATTATTCTATCTACATTTCCCTTCCTCTGGAGACTTCAACCATGTTGAATGAATCCACCATGAATATCAACTTGGGTACTCTAGATAACCCACACATTGTCAAAATTATATGATCACTAAATTTTGAGGATCTTCAAGATTTCCCCTCTTTTCAAGATCATAACATATCACTTGCTTGGTCTTATAATGACATGTCAAAAATTGAACCTTCTATTGCCACCCACAATATAGTTACCAACTATGATTCCAATCCACTTAGGCAAAAACTTCATTATATGCACCCTAGTATAGCCCTTCTCATCAAATAACTTCATTGCCTCTTATCTATAGATTTCATTAAACCCTTTGATTATCCCTAATGGGTCCTTAATGTCATCCTTTCCACCAAAGCCATAGGGGGACTTTACATTTTTATCAAATTTCATGACCTTAACCTTGCTTGCCCAAAGGATGACTTTCCCTCACTAAGCATTGATTAGCTAGTTAATCTTACAGTCGGCCAAAAGATGCTATCTCTTATGGATGGGTTCTTAGGTTACAATCAGATCTTGATTACCCCTAAATATCAACACAAAACCACATTTATCACCCCTTGGGGAACTTTTTTTTATATCATGCCTTTTAATCTAGAGAATGCCAGTGCAACTTACCAACATGCTATAACTAACATCTTTGATGACCTTACTCACAAAATTGTAAAAGTATGTCAATGACCTCCTTGGCAAATATAAATGTTGTAAAGGCCATTTAGCCATTCTTAAGATTATCTTTGAATGCCTCATCCATTACCATGTCCACCTTAACCCCAAGAATTATATTTTTGGGATATTATCAGGAAAGATCTTTAGCTTCACCATCTCCTTTTAAAGAATTGAAGTTGATCCCACCAAAATCAAAGCAATCCTTGCCCACCTCAAGTAACTCTATATCTTACAAGGTAAGCTCCAATCCATTCATCACTTTATCTCTCATCTCTCAAATTGATACCAACCTTTCCACCACCTTTTTAACAAGGATGTATCCAATAAGTGGAATAAATACTATTAAAAGGCCTTTGATTCACTTAAAGAGTACCTTCTGTCTCCACCCATCCTCATTCCTTGTAAGGAATTTCAACCTTTTTACCTTTATATTTTTGCCACCAACCACTCTTTAAGGGCAATGCTAGCCCATTAAGATGAGAAGCATAAAAAGTAAGCCATCTACTACATAAGTCATATGATTATAGAGTATAAGACTTGATATACCCATATAGAGAAATTTTGCCTCACATTGGTCTTTGACACCTCCAAAATTTTCCACTACCTTCTCAAGCATAAGACCTATGTCATAACCAATACTAACCCACTCAATTATATGCACTCTGATCCATACCAAAACTAGTGCATGGCCAAGTGGCTCTTGTTCTAAGCTGAGTTTGACCTTAAGTTCCTATTAAAAAAATTAATAAAATGGAAATTCATTTTCAACCAATTGGTTAAATCACCCTTGGTAGATAACTAACATCCTCCCTTGAGTTTCCCAATGAGTCCTTCACTACCCTTTTTCAATAAGATATCACCTATCAAATGAGCATGTTCTTTAATGGATCAAAATGTCAACATGGTGGGGGAGTCAATATCATACTTATTCCCCTTTATTTTTAACCTCTTCTTTTATCCTTCAAGCTAGATTTTAATTGTACCATTAATATGGTTGAGTATGAAGTCTTAGTGATAGGTCTCCAAGCTACTTTAACCTTAGGATTCAAAATAATTGGTAGCTTTGGTGACTCCTAATTCATGGTCAATAAAATTAATGGATCTTACTAATGTAATAATGATATCTTAAAATAATACAAACAACTAGTTGATGTGCTCTTAGCATCATTTAAACACTATCGCATCAAGGCCACTCTATGATCTATGGACAAGTTTGCTAATATAATGGCTTTTTTAGCTTCCTAGATCCTATCTACACCTTCTAACTCTAAGATATATGTTTTTATCCATCATCTTACCTAGCCTTGTTATATCAAATCAGACTCTCCAAACATCTTTAATATAGAGGAGACCTAACCCAACCTTTGGTATATGTAGATCTTTGACTATCTCAACTTTGCCATTGCAATGTTTCTAAGAATGACCAAAGAACATTCATTCAATATACTTCTCATTACACCATATTAGATGGAATCCTTTACAAGCATGGCTTTGATGACCTTCTTTTATGTTGCCTACATATCCATAATATCTCTCATGCTATTAATGAAATTGATGACAAGGATTGTGGGGAACACTTTAGTGGCCTCACTATTGCTAAATGTATCCTTCACCTTGGCTACTATTAGCCCAACCTTAGCCCTAATTGTTGTGATTTTGTGAAAAAATGTGTTAAATGTCAATAACATGTTAATTTACATCACACACCTAGCCATAGTCTCTAAGTATCTAATGATTTTTGGACCTTCTTGCAATGGGGTATGGATCTTATTAGTGAAATTAAGCCCCATTCTTTGTAGTGACATCATTATATCATCATTTTAATAGAATATTTTACCAAGTGGGTAGATTCTATTCCTCTCATCTCAACCAAACCCAAAAAGATTGTCAATTTTATCAACCATCACATTATCTACCATTTTGATGTTCCTCATAAAATTATCACCAATAATGGTAAATATTTTAAGAACAAATAAGTCTAAGGTCTTTGTGATATATTTAGTACTAATTTAATTTTCTCATCACCTTATCATCTACAAGCTAATGGCTAGGCTAAATCTTCTAACAAAACCCTCAACAACATGCTAACTAAAATGGTTAATGCATCTAGTCAGGATTGGTATTTACACATCCCCTTCACCTTATGGCCATATCTTACTAGCATTCAAACCCTTAAAAGTTCTATCCTTTTCTCTCTTATGTTTGGAGTAGAGGTTATCATTTCTAAAAGTGATTATCATCAAGAATGTTTAGCCCAACTTGAGCTACTTGATGAATGTCATTTAACCATGCTTAGTCATCTTTGTGTCTATCAATAATTAATCAAACACACTTATAAAAATCACCTCAAAGTGTGAAAATTCAATATTATAGATCTCATCTTAAAGTAAAATCAATATGTCACCAATATGAAAAAAATAAGTGAGGAAAGTTTGCTTTTAATTGGCTGAGACCTTATATCATAATGTAAAAATATGGATCGGGAGCTTACTGATTGTCCTCTCTTAGAGGAAAACTATAAATTGATCCCCTTAATGCTTTGCATTTCCCTCCTTTCTTTTTTTAAGATCAACCTCACCTTTTGTCTAACTTGAGCTCATCCCTTATTTTCACCCACATTCATCTCTTTATTTTAAGGATAATCGATTAAGGATAAATAATATGATTATCCACTATAGCCTTTACCTAATTTTGAATATGGGTACAAAGACTCTACTCATGTCATGGTCCTCATGGTTCTTTTCATCCCTTTATAGGATGGATTCCCATGGTCATTATCGCTTAAACCTCTTTTACCCATTATCAACCTTATTTTTCTCTAGTTCTACCTTCATAAAGGTTAACCTTTCAATTCCATATAAGCAAATCCATGTCAATATAAAAAGTTAAAAAATAAAAAAAAGTCACAATAAAAGTAAAAAATCATATATTATATGGGTCATTCCAAGCATGCACAAACTACTCCCATGAAGGACAGCTATCAAAATCAATCAAAATTGGTAAATGAAAGGTAGACTATTCCCTTGAAGGATAGATATCAAAATCCTCAAAAAAATCTCACAAACTTAGACCACTCTTTTGTAGGATTTTTGAGTAAATAATTTGTCAAAGCACAATAATTCATAATAAACATCTCACATTGATCAGCTTCCTAATCAAATGACCAATTAAGACAAACAAAATTTTGAAGGCCATAATCGACTTTCATAATTAGACTTCTTACAATAATTAGTCTACACCTTATATAACATGGACTTGTTTATATAGACTATTTATTAGCCTGTAGAAGAGTCATTCTAGTCTCACAAGAAGGTTTCATTTTCATCCATCTCCCTTTTATACCCTATATCAACAAGGGATTTTTTAGCTTACTTGACATTATGTGATCAAGAAACTTTTTAGCCAACTAACAAATGCTAATGCAAAGAATTCAAAGGGCTTATGTTCATAATTTGATCTAACTTTTATTTATTTTAGTTTTTTCCAAAAAAGAAGCATCATGCCTTCTTATTCTCTCATACCTATTTGTTGATGCATTCATTCAAATGCTTCTCTTTTGCTTGTCTCATATTTCCCATATTTTCTCACATTTATTCTTGTTATCAAAATTAATCTATGTGTGTTTTAATATTTATTAACCTTCATTTAACATAATCCATTAACAACATTTACATGCCCATTATGTGTTCCAACTATGTGTTTGGCATCTTGTCTTATTTATTTGAGTGTTTTTAATCAAAATAAAACATTTTAATGAATTAACCATCTCAAACTTTATCATATCATAACATCATAACCATAATTATAATAATCATACCACCATCACATCATCATAATCATATCTAATAATATCTATCATATTATCACATCATAAATCAATGATTCATCCACATATGTTATCCTATCTAGGTGGGGAAACATAGTTTCATTGATTTAAAAACATCCACATTTCTAATAAAGTCACACATCCAACCATGAACATAATTACATCATAAACATATCCATAAACAACATCTACATAACCCATCACATCAACTAATCATAAACCATATATCATTTCATTAAATCACACATCATATCAGTGAGTCATCACACATGTCTATCTAGATATTAGATAACATAGATTCATTCATACATCTATTAAATCATAATCAAACATCACAAAATCATGAACACAAATTAAATAATTGCATCCATAATCCATATCCACAACCATAACCACATCATGAACTCATAATCAAAATAATCATATATATATATATATAACTGTAATGTTTAAATCTCTCAAAAACATGTACATCTCACTAGATTAGCTCATAGGCCAGTATCAAAATCATATAATACATCAATAATATATCTCAACCATCAACACTTCTAAATCTAGATTTACTATTACCATAAACTAGATCTAAAGCTCTGCAATAAAATGCATCATGGAAACATTCTTTAATTCACTATTAATATGAAAATATATTTGAGAGAAAGATCATAATAATAGAGATAACGTAGATCTAACATGGTTCACCCAATGTGGGCTACATCTACCAATGAAAGTTCAAATAAATCAGTAATCTAAACAAGATTATAATAAACTCTCATAGAGATAGAAAAAAAAATCTCCTATAGAAAGTGTTGCACAAAAAGCTAAAGTTTCACTTGTACCTTCATAATGTTGTATCTCACAAGGTGTTAAACCACACCCTATCATAAAAACCTACACTTTGTAAAACACTTGCACTTTGAAATTGATCCTCAAAGCCACACCCTAAAAATAAAGCATCAACCTCTAAAGGCCACACCATACCTTGTATATATAGAAAAATAAATAAAATCCACAAAAGGAGGAGCAAATGTTTAATGCTTATCCAAGATAAGCATTATCCAACATTTTATAACCCTTTTCCACCTCATCAAACCTATCTAAAAGCTCTCCCAAAGATAAATTCACCATATTCATCTTCTCCACATTCTAAGACACATTTTCCCATGAATATGTGATCACAACCAAATCCACTCAACAAGGAAGGAGTCCCATTTTCCAAAAAATAACTAGCTTCCTCAAAATAAGGAATTCAACATGGTAAAAGGAATATAACAACTAACTCCATAAAATATGGAATACATAGAAATTAGGAATATAATGAATATTCCACTCACATGTGGAGAACATTAAAATTATTTCTCCTACCACATCTTGAGAGATCTTTAGGCCCCCAAAATTTATTCCTATGGTCATGTGATAGCCAAAAAGTGCTCCACACTCAATAATATCTCACTTGGAGACTATTTTTCCTAAATAGAATCTATCACTGCTCCATGACACCTAAGGCCAACCAAATTTGAACATAGTCTCAACTTGTCAAATGTGACCACCTTGGTCATCATATCCATAGGATTTTAGCTAGTATGAATCTTCTTTAGCTTCACCATGTTCTTCTCCAAAGCTATCCTGATGAAGTGATAATGTAATTGAATGTGTTATCATCCTCAAGTGGAAAGTGGAGTTATTTGCCAAATGAATAGTACTTTGACTATCACTATGTAGTCTCCTAGCTTCTTGCTCATTCCCTAACTCTCAAAAAAACTCTTATAACCAAATCATCTCCTTGTTAGCCTCTATGGAACCAACATACTCTACCTCTATGGTTGACAAAGCCATAACCTTCTGTATCCTATAAATCCAACTAACTATTGTATCTCTAATAGCAAATATATATCTTATTGTACTTCTCTTAATATCAATATCTCCTACCATATTTGAGTCCACATAACCATACAAAGTGGTATCTGATCTACCAAACATAATGCAAAGTTCTTGGTTCCTCTCAAATATTAAAGAATCCATTTGACTACCTATCAATGCTCATAACCTAGATCAATCATATACCTTCTCATAACTCTTACTACTTGGGTAATATCCAACCTAGTACAAACCATGGCATACATCAATCTGCCAACTATCGATGAGTATGGTACCTTGGACATCTTAATATTTTTAGATTCCATATTAGGACACTTTTCCTTTGATAATCTAAACTGGCCTACCAAAGGAGTACAAACAAATTTAGCATCTAACATGTTAACCCTTTCTAAGACTTTCTTCACATACTCTAATTGGGATAAGATCAACTTCCTCTCCTTCCTATCATGATAAATCCTCATACCAAGGATTTGTTATGCAACACCCAAATCCTTCATATAAAATGAGTCACTAAGTTATTTCTTGAGCATATGAATATGTTGTATGTTCTTTCCTACAACTAACATGTCATTGACATACAAGAATAAGATAATAAAGGAACCATCATCAAAATGTTTGATGTACATGCAATGGTCAGAATGATAACTTTGATATTCTTGTTCTAACATAAAATAATCAAATTTCTTGTACCATTGCCATGGAGCTTGTTTCAGGCCATACAAGCTCTTCTTTAGTTTGCAAACATATTTTTATTTCCCTTTGACCTCATATCCTTGTGGCTACTTCATATACAACTCTTCATCCAAATCACCATGAAAAAAAGTAGTTTTCACATCTAACTATTCTAAGTGTAAATCCTCAACTACAATTAAACCAATAATAATCTTAATAAAAGTCATTTTTACAATAAGAGAGAAAATCTCATCAAAATCAATACTTGAATTTTTATCAAACCCCTTGACCACCATCCTATCCTTATACTATTTTCTCCCTCCATCCTCTTCTTTGATTTTGAAGATCTACTTGTTCGACAATGCACTCTTTCCCTTGGGTAGCCTAACCAAATCCCATGTTTGGTTCTCCATGAATAATCTATGCTCCTTATCCATGGCTTGTTCCCATTTTATCTTGGAATCTACCTACATTGCTTCCTCATAACACTCTGGTTCTCCATTATCAGTAAGTAATAAATAATTTAAAAAAGGAAAAAAATGTTTAGGTGCTTTTCTTTCCCTAAAAGACACTCTTAACATAGGAGTTTGGGGTCCTTGTGTAGAATGTTTTTAAACTAAATCCTTAGATACTTTACCATCCATAATGTCATCCAATACTATGTAATCTTTCTATTCCTGATCCTATTTCTATAATTGATCCTTACGCATGATTTTTTCATTAAATACTACATCTTTAGACCAAAATATTTTCCTATCTTTAATGATCCATAAATAGAAACCAAAGTCATCCTCACCATAACCAACAAATATGAATTTCTATAATTTATCCTATAGCTTGGTCATATCCTCTTTCTTCATGAGATAAAATTATTCACATCCAAAGACTCTAAGAAAATAATAATCAACATTCTTACCAGACCAAACTTGTTTTGGAATGCTTCCATCCAAAGATATAGAAGGTTCTCTATTAATCAGATATACTACAATGTTATTTTCTTATACCCAAAACTATGAAGGCAATACCACATGTAACCTCATGGTCCTAACATGTTCCATTATTATTATTTTCATCCTTTTAGATACCCCATTCTGATATGGAGTTCTTGAAATCATTCTTTGCCTACAAATTCCATTATTAGAACACTAATCAAAGAAAGCATTACTACAATACTCACCTCCATTATCTGATTAAAGAAATTTCAACTAGAGACCTATTTTATTTAAAACCAAGTATTTCCACTTCTTAAGAGTGTCAAATATATTATATTTCTTTTTAATGCAATAAACCCAAACTTTTTTATTTGCATCATCTATAAAAGTAACATAATAATTGGATCCACCAATAGAAAATACCTGAGTTGGTCCCTATACAACTAAATGTACCATATATAACTTGTGATATTTCTTTATGGGTTTAACCTTTAGGAACTTAACCCACTTCTATTTCCTAAACACATAATTCTCATAAAATTCTAAAGCTATTACTAAATCTAATTTTTTGTTGAGTATGGAGCCCTTTAGGGCTATAATGTGATCATAGGATTAAATTTTGGGGGCCTAAAGATCTCCAAGGATGTAGGGGGAATAATTTTCATGTTTTCCAGATATGAGTGGAATATTCCTTATATTCCTAATTTCTATGTATTGTATATTTCATGGAGTTAGTTGTTGGATGCCTTTTCTCATGTTGACTTCCTTGTTTTGAGGAAGCTATTTGTTTTTTGGAAAAGGTAACTCCTTCCTTGTTGAATTGAGTTAATTATGATCACATGTTCATGGGAAAATATGCCCTTAGAAGGTGGAGAAGATGAATATGGTGAATTTATCCTTGGGATAGCTTTTGGATAAGCTTGATGAGGTGGAGGAGGGTTATCACATATTGGATAAGGCTTATCTTAGATAAGCATTGCATATTTGCTCCTCTTTTTGTGGATTTTCTTCATTTTTTTATATATACAAAGTGTGGTATGGCCTTTAGAGGTCGATGGTCTATTTAAAAGGTGTGGCTTTTAGGATTAGAATCAAAGTGTAGGTATTTTTTAAATTATAGGTGATTGTTATAGGGTGTGGTTTAACAACTTTGAGATACAACATTATGCAGGTGCAACTGAAAGTGTATTTTTTATGTAGCACTTTCTATAGGAGATTTTTCTATCTCTATGAGAGTTTATTATAATCTTGTTTTAGATTATTAATTTATTTGAAAACTTTCATTGGTGGATGTAGCCCACATTGGGTGAACCATGTTATATATGTGTTATCTATGTTATTTATATCTTGCTCTCATTTATGATTTTGTATTAATGGTGAATTAAGGAACATTTCCTTGATGCATTTTATTGCATAGATTTATATCTAGTTTATGGTAATAGTAGATCTATATTTAGAAGTGTTTTATTCCTAACAATTGGTATCAGAGCCATAGGTTGTGTGTTTTGTTGAAGTCATAAATCATAGGAATGTTATTACCTTGAGTGGGAGCTATGGGAAAAGAGATCAAATTTAGAGCTGAGAAGTTTCATGGTAAGCATTTTGGTTTGTGTAAAATGTAGATGGAAGATTACCAATATCAAAAGGAACTTGAACTCCCCTTAGAAGGGAAAGGAGGACAACCTATAAGTATGAGTGATGCAAACTGGTCATTACATGATAAGAAGGCATTAGGAGCCATATGGTTATGCCTTACATCTTCTATTGCATTTAACATTGTAGATCAGATAACTACAAAGGATCTCATGGATAAACTTGGAAAATTATATGAGAAATCTTTAGCTTCTAATAAAAAATTTCTTATGAAAAGGTTGTTTGACATGAAAATATTTGAGAATGGTTCAATTGTTAAACATCTTAATGATTTTAATATGGTTATAAGTATGATCACTTCAATTGAGTTAAGTTTTATGATGAACTTAGAGCTTTAATAATCTTATGTTCTTTTCCTAATAGCTGGGATAGTTTGGTTATGGCTATAAGTAATGCAGTCCCTACCAAGGGAAGCTTGAATTTTGAGGATGTTATAGGTGTGATCCTTAGCAAGGAGATACGAAGGAAAAGTATTGGTGAATCATCTTTAGGTAATGATTTATTCATTCATACTATAGGGAGGTAAAAGGACAAGATCAAAGGCAACTAAGGAAAGTCAAAAGGTATATCTAAGTCTAGATCTAGATCTAAGATGATATGCTAACATTGTGGGAAGAGTGGACACTCAAACAAGGATTACTGGTCACTTCAGGATAAGAATACCAACAAGGAGGAAATGAATGAGGTAAATGTGACATCAAGTAAATCATGTCAAGATGCCTTAATTATTTATATGGATAGTTTTTCTGAGGTTTGGGTATTTTATTTAGGGGCTTCTATTCATACCACCCCACATAGGCATTATTTTACTAATTATGTTTAAGATAATCTAGGACATATACATCTTAGTGATGATGAACCATGTGAGATAGTAGTGAAAGATTATGTTTAGGTTAAAATGTAGAATGGGAACACATGGATCCTAAAGTATTTTAGACACATGATTATGTTGAGATGGAATTTGGTTTTAGTGGGGCAATTGGCCTATGAGGGATGTTCAGTATTGTTTACTATAGAATCTTGGAAAGTTTCCAAAGGTGCTCTTGTGATCTTGATAGGTAAGAAATTTGTTAATTTGTATTTGACTAGTAGTGTTGATTCTATTGATTTAATTCTATAAATGTAAATACAACTATGTGGCACTATAGGCTCGATCATATGAGCCATAAGGCATGAAAATCTTAAAAGAAAAGTTGCCTAGATTGAAATATCTAGATCTAGACTTCTATGAGAATTATGTGTATGGGAAATAGAAGCAAGTTAATTTCTTGAAGGTTAGATGCATAAAGAAAGATCATAAGTTAGATCTGGTACACTCAGATGTATGCAAACTAACTTAGATATCTTCTATTGGTGGATCTAATTATTATGTTACTTTTATAGATGATGAAACTAGAAAAGTTTGTGTTTATTGAATTAAAAAGAGAGCAGATGTATTTGACACTTTTAAGAAGTGGAAAGCCTTGGTTTAAAATTAAATAGGTCTCAAGTTGAAATGTCTTAGATCAGATAATGGAGATGAGTATTGTAGTAAGGGTTTTTTTATTATTATTCTAACAATGGAATCCGTAGGTAAAGGATGGTTCTAGGAACACCATAGTAGAATGGGGTATCTAAAAGGATGAATAGAATAGTAATGGAATGTGTTAGGAGCATGAGGTTACATGCAGGGTTACCTTTATAGTTTTGGATAAAAGTAGTTAATATAGTAGTATATCTTATTAATAGAGGACCTTCTAAACCTTTGGATGGAGGCATTCCAAAATAAGCTTGGTCTGGTAAGAATGTTGATTATTCTTTTCTTAGAGTCTTTGGATGTGAAGCATTTTCTCTCATCAAGAAATAGGATAGCACAAAGCTAGAGGATAAATTAGAGAAATGCACATTTGTTGGTTATGGTGAGGATAACTTTGGTTTTTTTTATGGAGCATTAAAGATAAGAAAATATTTTGGTCTAGAGATGTAGTTTTTAATGAAAAAGTCATGCATAAGGATTAGTTGTAGGAACAAGATTAGGAACAAAAAGAGTACACTATATTAGATGACATTACAGATGACAAAGTATCCAAGGATTTAATTTAGGAACCTCCTACACAAGGACCCTAAAATCCTATGATAAGAAGGTCTTTTAGGATAATAAAAGCACCTAAACATTTTTCTCTTTCTTTGAATTATTTATTACTCAATGAAAATGGAGAGTGAGAGTGTTAGGAGGAAGCAATGGAAGTAGATGCCAGGTTGAGATGAGAATAAGCCATGGATGAAGAGTATAGATCTCTCATGGAGAACCAAATGTGGTATTTGGTTAGGCTACCCAAGGGCAAGAGTGCATTACTAAATAAGTTGATCTTTAGAATCAAAGAAGAGGATGAAGGGAGAAAATGGTAAAAGGCTAGGATGTGGTCAAGGGGTTTGCACAAAAATTAGGTATTGATTTTGATGAGATTTTTTCTCCTATTGTAAAAATGAGTTCTATTAGGATTGTTCCTGGTTAGTTGTAGTTGAGGATTTACAATTAGAATAGTTAGATGTGAAAATTTATTTTATTCATGGCGATTTAGATGAAGAGTTGTATATGAAGTAGCCATAGGATTATGAGGTCAAAGGGAAACATAACTATATGTGTAGACTAAAGAAGAGTTTGTATGGATTGAAATAAGATCCATGGCAATAATACAAGAAATTTGATTATTTTATGTTGGAACAAGAATATCAAATTTATCATTCTGACCATTGCATGTACATCAAACATTTTGATAATGGTTACTTTATTATATTATGCTTGTATGTTGATGACATGTTAGTTATAGGGAATAACATATAACATAATCATATGCTCAAGAAACAGCTTAGTGACTCATTTTCTATGAAGGATTTGGGTGTTGCAAAGCAAATCCTTGGTATGAGGATTTCTCATGATAGGAATGAGAGGAAGTTGATCTTATCCCAATCAGACTATGTGAGGAAACGATTGAAAATATTTAGCATGTTGGATGGTAAATCTATTGGTACTCCTTTGGTAAGCCACTTTACATTATCAAAGGAGTAGTGTCCCAAGTTGAGCTAAAAATATTAAGATGTCCAAGGTACCTTACTCATTGGTAGTTGGTAGCTTGACGTATGCTATGGTTTATACTAAGTTAGATATTTCCCAAGAAATGGGAGTTGTGAGTAGGTATATGAGTGATCTAGGTTATGAGCATTGGCAAGTAGTGAAATGGATTCTTCGATATTTGAGAGGAACCATTGATTTTGAATTATGTTATGGTGGATCATATACCACTTTTCATGGTTATGTGGACTTGGATATGGAAGGAGATATTGATAGCATAAGTATCATAGTATATATATTTACTATTAGAGATATAGTTTTTAGTTAGATTTATATGATATAAAAGGTGTGGCTTTATCAACCATAGAGGTAGAGTATGTTGCTTCCATGGAGGCTATCAAAGAGATGATTTGGTTATAGGAGTTATTTCAATAGTTTAGGCATGAGCAAGAAGGTGGGAAACTACACACTGATAGTTAGATTATTATTTATTTGGAAAAAAACTTTGATTTCCACTCAAGGATGAAACAGATTCAATTACATTATCACTTCATCAGGATAACTTTGGAGGAGAACTCGGTGAAGCTAGATAAGACTCATACTAGCCATAATCCTAAATATATGATGACCAAGGTGGTCACATTGGACAAGATGAGACTATGTTTAGATTTAGTTGGCCTTAGGGATCATGGAGTAGTGATAGATTCTGTTTAGGAGAAACGGTTTCCAAGTGGGATATTGTTGAATGTGGAGCCCTTTGGGGCTATCACATGATCATAAGAATAAATTTTGGGGGCCTAAAGAGCTCTAAGGATGTGGGGGCCATAATTTTCATGTTCTCCACATGTGAGTGGAATATTCCTTATATTCCTAATTTCTATGTATTTCATATTTCATAGAGTTAGTTGTTAGATGCCTTTTCCCATGTTGACTTCCTTGTTTTGAGGAAGTCAGTTATTTTTTGGAAAAGGGAACTCCTTCCTTATTGAGTGGAGTTGGTTGTGATCACATGGTCATGGGAAAATATACCCTTAGAAGGTAGAGAAGATGAATATGGTGAATTTATCCTTGTGAGAGTTTTTGGATAAGCTTGATGAGGTGGAGGAGGGTAGTCACATGTTGGATAGTGCTTATCTTGGATAGCCATTGCACATTTGCTCCTCCTTTTATAGATTTTCTTTAGTTTCTTATATATATATATATATATATAGGGTGTAGTGTGGCATTTAGAAGTTTATGGTTTATTTTTAGGCTGTGGCTTTGAGTATCAGAGTCAAAATGTAGGTATTTTACAAAGTGCAATTGTTCATTATAGGGTGTGGTTTAGCAAATTATGAGATACAACATTGTGCAGGTGCAGGTGAAAGTGTAGTTTTTATGTTGCACTTTTCACAAGAGATTTTTATATCTTTGTGAGAGTTCATTGTAATTCTTTTTAGATTACTAATTTATTTGTGAACTTTCATTGGTGGATGTAGCCCACATTGGGTGAACCACATTAGATCTATGTTATTTGTGTTATTTTTATCTTGCTCTCATTTATGTTTTCATATTAATGGTGAATTAAGGAATGTTTTTGTGATGCATTTTATTTCATAGCTTTATATCTAGTTTATGGTAATAGTATATCTATATTTAGAAGTTTTTTATTCCTAAAAATAATTACATCATAAACATATCCATAAACAACATCTACATAACCCATCACATCAACTAATCATAAACCATCTAGAATTTCATTAAATCACCCATCATAAATTAATGAGTCATCACACATGTCTATCTAGATATCAGATAACATATATTTATTCATACATCTATTAAATAATAAGAAAACATCACAACATCATGAACATAAATTAAATAATCACATCCATAAGCCATATCCATGACCATAACCACATGATGAGCTCATAATCAAAATAATCATATATATATATATATATATATATAACATTATTGTGTACATCTCTCAAAAAAATGTACATCTCACTACATCATCTCACAGTCTAGTATCAAAATCATATAATAAATCAATAATGTAAGGTCTCATATGAGCCTAAGACCTTGAAACACTACTACCTCCTAGAGTCTACTCATCACTTGAATATGCCTTTCCACTTGTAGAGGTATCCTACTGACCTAGTTGATGAGTGTCATTCAACTCCTCATTTTTTCAATGTTTAATTGATGTCTTTATCAACCAAGTCTGATGTCCAAAGCTATCTATAGTAAGGTGTAAGATGGTAGATCTAGAAGTTTGCTTGTGGGGGTGTTTGATGGTCCTATTCTAACTTTGACTATTCAAAAAAATGTGTCTTAAACTAGTTGATTCACTCTTTTCTCGAAAAAGAAAAGATGTAACTACTTAATCAAATTAATTCACTCTTTTTCTTGAAAGTAAAATCACAGTCCTATTTACACTTGCGTGGAAATGGAGATGTTTAAATTAAAAAATAAATTTGATTTACATGTTTACTATAAAAGAAAACACACTTTGCTTATAAAGGAAATGAATTTGGAATAAGGAAATGTCTTTTAAACTATGAATTTATTTTGATGTTTTTTGAATGAATGCAAACATTAGCAAGATTGTGATTAGTTATAACAAAGAGTTAATATAACATAACATAAATACCATACATTATTCTTGGTTCCAAGGAGAGTGGTCCCTTGCTCCTCTCAAACTCAGGAACAAAGATTAATCAATGCTAGAAACTAAAGTGATAATTCATAAAACTAAAATGATTACAATCTATCTAAAACCTGTAATATACTTGTACGTATCTTTTATCTATTATCTTTTTAATAACAAAAGTCTTAAAATTTATACTAATATAATCAACTCAAAATAGGATGCAAAGAGATAGGATTCCTTGGTCAATCCACTCATCCAAAAATAAGAGATTGGATTTCCAAGAGATCTAATTATTTTGATGAAATAGATATACTATCCTATAATAGTTCTAAGATCCAAATATATACAACTTTATCAAAAGCAAATCCTACAAAATAGCAGGTGAGTAATTTCCTCATTTGACTCTAGCTAGAATGATTCTCTCTCATCTTATCTAGTTACTAGATTCCCCATTTGTAGCTTTGTCTTTATAGAATCCATGAAATTGACTCTATAGAGTCAGTAGGAATGAGCCTGTAGAGTCCATAGAAACAATCTTGTAGAGTTTGTAGAAGCAAGCCTATGAAGTCTGTAAAAACAAGCCTACACCATCCTTTGAACTGATGCCATTCATGATGGTTTCTTACTATTTCATGTTGGTCCTCCCATGTACTCATATGAACACACGTGTCTTAAAATCACAAAAAAATGGACCTACAGAGTCCATAGATTCATTCTATGTGAGTTCGTAGTTCTGTTGGATGGAGATCAAAATTGAACTTTTACTATACATCACTTATGTATTTTTCCTAAGCATTCTTCACAATAAATATCACTAAAACATGTTATGTATTAGACATTAACAACAAAGTAAAGGTTTAGTCTTTGGTTCAATATAAACAAGACAAGTATCTACTTTCCATGTAATAGCTATCTAACAATCTATGATTTGCATAAGATAATATCCTTAGAGAGATGAATTGAGAGAAATAACATGTCAATAATGAGCCATATTATGAGCTCATCATCTCCCCCAGGATTTACCTTTTTCAAGTGCCATTACAAACATTCATTTGCATTCATAGCTCTTGCATCTGCTTTTCAAACTCTGACTCAAATCATAGTCATCAAATTCATATGTTATATGCTTGTCTAGATTGTTTGTAAACCCCTAATCTTCTTAAATAATTTGTTTCCATATATCGGATTGTTCCTCTAATTGTGGATCCCAACTCTACCATCCTAGAATACATATGATCAATAAAGGGGGTCTATATCTCATGCCAATCCATTTCTTTTCTGCCCTAGAGTTTATTACCTCTATTAAGATTTCCAAAATTGAGGTAGCTCTCCTCATACTGTATCTTAATTTATTTGGAGACATGACCTCTCATCTTCTAAGAGGCACTAAAAGTTGGTCCCACCTTTTCACACTTGTAGTCACCACTGAATCAAAACTTTATCTTGAAAATAAGTCAAAAGAAACAACACAATCATATAAATCTTATAAATAATGAGTTTTAACTTCATCGCTTAAACAAGCACAGTTAATTTTTTTTTATCAATCTAAGGATAGGAAAGGCTGGTCTGATACACAATCCTATAGTCTTAGCATGATTTGTATACTCCTCAAATTTGGTTTTCCATGCTAGTTGATTTTTGAATTTATAATACAATGCTCTCAGTTGAAATACTCCTACATGAAGTTTTATCAAGAACTTATTGTGCTCATGGTCTCTTATGATCAAATCATGCAAATAAAAATTACAAAGCAAATCATGTCGATCAGGTTCAACACTATAGAAAATTATAAAAAATGTTGTTAGCTGTAAAATCTTGTAAGGAAGATAACAAGAGATCATAAAAAACTATCATCTGTAAAATTGTTCAAATAAAAACAAACTATATGTAGGAGAAGGATTCCTACATGCTAAAAGAGATTCCCCTAATTTTCATACATCCTACAAATTTTCTTCTAAATCTTGGACCTTAGCTTCTAATTCTTTCTTTTCATTCTCCAATATTTTTTTGAAGTTGTAACTTTGTTTTTATGTTTGAGTATGAAATATTCTTATTCAATTTGAGTTAGCATTTGTAAGGTAGGAATACCTGGACAACTTGTTTGATAACTTTGGTCAACAAATACCTTAGGAGGAGAAGGTGCAACATTAGAAGGTGATTTGGAAGAGTTTACCAAACTCTATAATCTCTTATTCTCCTTCTTTAGATTGTATACATATATCTAGAGGTCTATTTGTTTACTTTCATTTTTCTTTATTATTTATTCTAATCTGTGAACTTATGTTGCATGATTGGTAGATGTTGTGTCCAATTTTTTCAACAATAATTAGTTGAGATGATCCTTATTCTATAATTGACTGATCAAGTCAGCAATGTCAGTTGTTTGTTATTGCTCTAGAGATTGAGCTTGAGAAAGCTTTAAGGTTAACTACATAATAGGATCATTTAGATTAGATGGCTCTCCTTTCTCATTTGTACATACAATTTTTTCTTTATTCATTGTAGTTTCAACTGAAACATGTGGCTGTTCTACCCTACTTGATTCCTCTACCATGATTGGCTCTTCTCTTGAAATTGGCTCTTCTATTATGATTGGAGAGTTCCTTTCAAAAGAAGTTTCTTTAACATCTATAGTTTCAGGGATACTTTAATGTATGGGGGAATGAAATACCTTTTTAAGACTATCCAAAATATATGTATCCTCTTATTCATCTTCATCTATCAAAATTAACCTTCTCCTTTTGGTCGCTCTCTAAGCTACACTTAGTTGTCTTTCCTTTTTAACCATCAAACCCTCAGTCTTCTCAAGTTCTGTAGCAACCTTTCATTTCAATTTTATTCTTCCTAACAAGGTAATTGGTTTCACTATAGATTCTTGAGGTTCTTGTGGGGACCTTGAAACTATAAGTATTTGAGACCTTGTGATTCTTCTTGAAGAAGAAGAAGAAGGGATTTCTTTTGAGACTATAGCCTGTGATTTCTTTTTATGAGTTGTTTTATCAACTAATATAGCAAGTGGAGATGAATGTTCCTATAGTAAATTTGAGGTTTCTTATGCAGGCATACTTAGAATTTGTTGTGTTACATTGTTCTTAAGTTCATCCCAAACCTCTTGTCCTTGCTAAAGGAAGTAATGTTGGATAATTAGGTGAATAAGGCCATGGTGCCTAAGAGCAGCATTAGGAGTTGTAGTCATATTTTGAAGGGCACCATTTAATAAAGATGGAAGGTTAATCTTGTAATGAGGGTTTTGCCTCCCATACTTAAGGTGTATTAATATCATGGCTTCTCCTCCTAAAATATTGTTTTACCCCTCACAAATGATATACTTGAGTACCCACTTGGTTACAAATTTCCAAGGTTTAGGAAGTGAATTTCTATGAATCCCTTTTGATTTTCCATTAGAATCTATTAGACATGAAGTTCTAGTCTAATCATTACCATTAAACTAAATAATTAAATCACTAAATGGAATTATTCCTATTTCTCTCATTCTCTCTTCTAGAATTTGTATGATTTGACTTATAATTTGAGTTAAAATAGGAATAATAATGTCTTTAACAACCAAAAACTTAGGGGTAAGATTAGTGATGAATTCTCTTACCATTATTTCATGGAAACCCTAAAACTTTTCAATGAAAGGTAGCCAGCCATTTGAGCTAAACACTACCATAGAAGCTTTGTCTTTGTGAAGTTTTACTGTATTCTTCAGCTTTGATCTCATTTTTTGTCCCATTTCTACTCAGATTTATAGACAACTCTATTTTTTAACTCAGATTAGGGTTTAAACCAACTTCTATTGAAATTTGTAGGAAATTATCATTGAGGACCTATAGTAATGAAATATTTTGTGTGAAAATCCATAGCTTCATGAGTCCGTAGTTTGACATGATTACTTTATATAGTTCAATGCCTCATGTTTCTATAGAGTATGCCAGTTGTTTTGTCAAATTATTACAAATTAGATGAAATGATGACATGACACTTTGATGGTGATAGCTATTTATCATTTAATTTATAACCCCTTTATGATGTCCCAACATTATAATTATTGTTGATGCAATCGATTATACCAAAGTTGGAAGGGTCATCATGATGTAGACATGCACCTTTGCCATCTTGTTTGCATGCTTATCTATTATGGTATGTGTCATGTCATTCTATTTTGGAAGGCTCAAGTTTTGGTCATCTTCATAGAATAAATCTTAATTAAATCAAATATAATTAGTTAAATAAATATAATATATGTCTCACTTACTTTTGACCTTAGATTTATCCTTTACTCACCATTTGTCCTGCACAAATAAGTTTGCATGGATTAGTCAACAGGTGGTGAAAGAAAAACTTTTATTGCATGGAGAAGACCAATCATAGTGACATGATGAGATTCTCTTTTTTTTCTTATATATTTTGTTTTTGCCCTTTGGCCAGCCATTTTTGGTTTTCTATCCAAAGCCCTTTTTACAATGCATAGCTAGCCAACAAGCTAGTTTTCTAGGCATGCATTGTCAATAGTGTCCCTAGAAGTATTTTAACTATTGATATTATATTTTTTTTTGTATATACGATCATCAAGGAGCATGTTATCTAGAAGAAGTAGAGTCCTCCAAAACAACTACTTGATTTGAATTAGTTTCCCTAGAAGAAGAAGAGTCCTCTAGAAAGGCTACTTGATCTTTTAACATTTGAATAAATTCTTATTTATTGAGAGGTTTTTGATAAACCTTCAATCTATGTCCATTGACTAAAAGAGATCTTTTGTTGTCATCAATAGGTATTAGCTTAGCAAAATCATTTTCAAAGACCTCAATCTGATAAGGTCTTAACCACCTCATTTGTAGTTTTCCTTTAAATTGCTAAAATTTGGAATCAAACAATAGTGCCCAATATCCTTTTTGAAACTTCCATTGCTTGATCTGTGAATCATGCCAAACTTTTCTTTGATGTTTTGCCAATTCATTTCTTTGTATTACTTCCATCCTCATCTCATCAAATTTATTAAGTTTTAAGAGTCTTTCTTTCTATATTTCTTCTAATTCAATCCCTACTTTTATAGCTATTTTCAAAATTTATAACTCAAATTCAACATAGAATAAGTGCTTCTTCCCATAGACCAATTCATAAGGTGAAATCCAATTATTGTTTTCCAAGTAGTATTATAGGCCCAAACAACTTCTAGTACCTTATCTACCTAATCCTTTCTACTAGAATTGACAACCTTGGTTAAAATAGTTTCCAGTTCTCTATTGGTGACTTAAACTTACCCATTAGCCTGTGGATGGTATGGAGATGTGTTTATATGTTGAGTTTGATATACTTACATGAAGTAATTTATTGTGTTTGAAATGAACTATGGTCCTTGGTCTTAGATTATCTCCCTTCGAGCACCAAATCTTTGCATGATTTTGAAATATAAGAAATCAGATACCATCTCTTCTTTTGCATGAGTTAATACTTCTAATTCCACCCACTTGGTCACATAGTCTGTACATACTAGGAGATATTCTTTTCCTCTAGAAGGAGGATCCACAGGACCTATAAAATTAATTCCCCATTTCTCAAATGACTCTAAAACTAATTGAGGATGAGGGCACAGAGGCATCTCTATTGAAAGAGTAGGCTATCCAATTCTCTGACAAGCATCATAGTGTCTGACATATTTTTTTACTTGTTGATGAAGGTGAGGCCAATAGTATCCTGCTCCTAAGATTTTGTGTATGGTTCTTTGAGCTAAGTAATAACCTCCTCTTGGTTCATCATGACAAGCTCTAATGATATCATAAGCTTCAACATTTTTGACACACATGTAAAACATATGGTCAGGTCTAAGTTTGAATAGCATTCTGTTAATTCATTTAAAAGAATAACTTTCTTTGATTAAATGTTTATTTTCTTTTTTTGAAAATTATAGAGAAAACTTTCCTGTGGTAAGGTAATTGGCTATATCAGCAAACCACAAAGATTTTGATGAAATAGCAAAAAGTTGTTCATCTAAAAAGTCATCTTCTACCAGTTCTTCCTCATCTTTAGTGTTTATTCTTGATAAGAAATCAACAACCACATTAGACTTCCTTGGTTTATCTATAATAGTAACATCAAATTCTTGTAAGAGAAACAACCATCTAATAATCCTACCTCCCACAATTAGTTTGTTGGTAATATATATAATAGTTTAATGATATGTATATAAAAATACCTTATAGCATGTTATGTAGTGTCTGAATTTGTTAATTGCATAGACTACAGCTAGGAATTCCCTCTCAGTTATGGTGTAGTTTCTTTTAGTAGGTGTCATGTTTTTGCTAATATAATATATAGCATACATGTTATCCTACTCATCCTTTTGTCTAAGGACTGATCCTATTATTGTATTGTAAGCATCTATGTATATATGGAATGGCTAAGTCCAATCTAGTCCTCTCAATACTAGAGCAGTAATGAGTTTAATTTTGATGGTCTTAAAGGCCTGTGAGCAACTATCACTCCATTTGAATGTACTATCTTTTGTAAGCAAGGCAAACATAAGGGCATTTATTTGGCTAAAATTATCTATGAATCATCTATAGTAACTAGCATGTCCCAAAAAACTCTTAATTTTAGTTTGTGTTTTTGGGATGGGTAAGTTAGAGAATATTTCAACCTTCTTTGGATCTACTTGAATACCTTTTTCAAAAATATGGTGTCCCAACACTATTCCTTCATCCATCATCAATAAATATTTATCATGTCTCAAAGATAATTGATGTTCTTCACATCTGATCAATACTCTTTCTATATTGGTAAGAGCCTCTTCATAATTTCTACCATGAATGGTGAAATCATCCATATATACTTCAACACAATATTTTGTAAGGTTAGAGAATATTGCTAGAACTAGTCTTTGGAAGGTTTTTGGATCATTACAGAGTCCAAATGGGAGTAATTAGTAAGCAAAAGTTACCTAAGGGCAGGTAAATGTGGTTTTATCTTGATCTTCAATTACCACCATTATCTGGTTATACCCACTAAACCCATCTAGGAAAGAAAAATATCTTTTTCATGTCAAGTTGTCAAGAACTTGATCAATGAAAGGTAGAGGAAAATAATCTCTTAGTGTTGCTTTGTTCAGTTCTATATAATCTATACATACCTTTAATTTTCCATTTTTCTTGGGCATAATTACCAAGGGTGAAACCCACTGGCTATCTGAGATGGGGTAAATAAACCCAACTTCCAGCAATTTTTGGATCTATATTTTGACTATCTCCTTTAATGCTAGGTTTATTCTTCTTTGTGGTTGTTTGACTGGTTTAACAGAGTCCATGTAAATGTGATGAGTGCATATGATGGGTTGAATTCCCTTCATGTCAGTATAATCTCAAGAAAAAGCCTTGGTATGTCTTTCTAGTACTTCAAAGAGTTGATCAACCTCTTCATTTGTTACCAACTATTGATGTTTAAAATCTTTCCAGGTAATACCATGATTGGTTTTATGCCTAGGTAGTTGGATTATATTTGCTTGATTTCACTAATCAATGAGTTCATATGACATGGATGAATAAATAGCTTATGAAACATGGTTATATTATCAATAAACTCTTCTCCAAGAGGAATCAGTCTTGCTAAAGAATAATGGAATGCATTTAAGAAATGAGTTTGTTGTTGTTCTGCCAATTTCCACACACTTTATTGAATCAATCCATGATCATATGATGAGGAAAAAATAGAATTAGAAGTGGAGGTTTCATAATATTCTATCTGACCCAAGAATCCTAAACTGAGGTAGTCCATAGTTTTTGGACTGACAAAGTCTATAGATTCTAGACTGGAAGAGTTTGTAGCTTTTAGACTAGCAGAGTCCATAGCCTTTAGACTTGTAGAGTCCATAGATTTTGGGTATATGTATCCATTCAATTCTTCTAAGTGTTTTTTAATTGTGATCATAGGTAAAGAGGAAATATTATTTGATGTGTTGTCTGATTCATCCACCCAAAGTTCTTGTATGTGATTTGTTGATGGTTTTACAAGAGGATACAAAGATATGCATTTAGATTTTAACCCATTATAAATGGTCATGTCTCCTCACCTATAATCAATTAATGTTGCTATAGTATCCAAATATGGTCTACCTAGGATTATAGAATATCCTAGATTCTTTGTTTTAGGTTACAAGACCATGAAATCTACTGGATATTCCCAAGACTTTATTAGTACTTCAACATTTTATGTAGTCCCTTCTGGTTTAGTTATAGATTAGTCTACCATTTGAAGAATGGTATTTTTGGGTTGAATTCTCATAAGAGATAATGTATGGAGAGTATCAATTATCATAACATTAATTGTTGCTCTTAAATCTACCAAGACGTTAGGAATTTCTTTACCTCCAATTATAACTGTGATCATTGGGCTTCCTAGATCTACATATTTTGGAACTAATAGTTTTCCTACTAATAAATTATCAACTTTTATATCAACATGAATGGTTCTTAGATATTTTTATTTCCTCTCAGGTGTCTTGATACAAAGGTTTTTGATGATCTTGTTCAATTCAAGTATATCCCTGATAGCTTGTAGTAGGGGTACCTCAATATTGATCTTTTGCAACTCATGGACCAAGTTTGATTCTAGTTTAATATCAATTTATTTTAATATTTTAGGAAAAGGAACTACTGGTGTATTAGTGTTTTCTTTGTTTTCTTTAGGGCTCATTTTGATTTTGGTTTCTCTAGTGTTTAATTGAGATGATTCTATTTTTTCTTTTTCATCAGGTATCTCAAAAATGTGAACTAGAGGTTTTTGTAAAGTTTTCCTTGATCTTAAATGTATGTCCAAGCAATAAATAGCTTCAACATTCATTGTCTCTTCCTGTTCATTAACATAAATAGGTGCTAGTTGTTTATTTTTTAGATTTACTATTGGTTTTGTAAGCATTGAGGGTTGATTGATTTTTCCTTGTTGCTGAATAAATGGGGGTGGCATTATAATTTATTGTTGAAGTGGTTTTCTTGGTTGGGTGAATTGTTGTTGTGGGTTCCACTATTGATTCCATTATTGATATTGCTATGGCATCCATTATTGCTATGGTACCCATTATTTTTGTGGCTGTCGTTGTGGATGTGGCACCATCCATGGGGGTGTTGGCATCTAATCTTGTCTTGCCCATAGATTTTGGATTGATGGAATTTAGGATTGATTCTAAAATGGTGAAGGAACTCAAACATTCCATGGTGCCATCCATGGATTAACTGGGTTTCTTACATTAAACTATCCTTGAGCTTGGTTTTATGGGGCAAAGTTTTATCTCTAGATATAATTTACTTCTTCAGTGGACTGGACTTGTGTTTTCATTTGATTTTCTAAAATAGGCAAAAGAGTGTAATGTTTCGTATCATGATATGTTGCATCATAGATCCCACATGATGAAACATTGGTTTTATCTAGGGGTAGTCTCTAAGGGCATGTTTCTATCTGCACTTAGGACAGTAGATTGATAAGGGTTCTATTACATTTGCCTTAGCTTGATGGCCATCCAAATTATTGTTTAGTGTAACTAGAATATCTATCTTTAGATTGGCAAATTCTTCCATTAGCTTACCCTCTTCATTATATTTTCTAAACCTTCCTCTCCTAATTTTGGGTTTTATTCGAGAGTAGTTGGTATAAAGCTTAGATATTTGATTGAAAGCCAAATTATTTATATCTCCACCTCCCATCAAATTTAAGGAATCTCTAGTATATTCATCCAACCCTTTTAAGAAAACCAATTTCTAAACTTCTTTGATGAGTGGATATTTCTTCTTTTATGAGTGAACATGAATCTATCCAAATAATCCTCTAAAGATTCATCCTCATTCTGTTTAATTTTAAATAAATCCTATTTTCTTTCTCACACTCGGCAGTAATCTTGATACTTGTTTAAGAATTATGTCTCCATGTCATCTTATGTTCTAATAAAATCACTAGGTTAATCCATGAACCGTCTCATAACTACATATTTTAATTTCTATATATTTTTTGTGTAATCATAGGTTTGACATAGCACCTTAAACTCACATAGGAATTGATCAAGATCTTTTGTAGATCTTCCCTAGAAATTTGGTAGATTAGCTAGTGAAATATTTTTCATGGGGGTTTAATCATTAGGATCTACAATAATAGGAAAGGAAAAATTCCTTCCTAGTTGTGTAAGTTGTTGATTTTGTGGATTTTGTTGGAAAGCCATATTTTCTTCTTCTAATGATGTTTCAAAGCTAGGATGATCTTCTCACTAAATATTTGTGGTATCAATTATGGGTTATTTAAATTTCTCAAAATTTTATTTAGCTATAGATTTTTGAAACGCTTCTTCTAAGTCCTAGGCAATTTTGAAATAATGTCTTCCTGTAAGAGAGTGATCTTGAGGAATTTATCCTATGGGGCTTACTTGTGGCAATGGCATAGTTTCTATCCAAGTTTCTGAGGATTCCTACAGATAGGTTTCACTTGTAACTTCTAGTTCACTACTCAGAGATGTTGAAGGAGTTTCAGCTTATGTTCTTGGTGGGAATTTTGGGATGTATCATCTTTTAGAGTCTCTAGGACGGTACATCAATTTATTGATTTTTTGGGGATTTTATCACTTTTACAAATTTTTTCTATTTTTCACTCTAGACCAATAATTATTACCTTACTAACACCTTGTTCCCCAACAACAGTGCCAAAAATGATGAGTGTCATTCAACTCCTCATTTAATCAATGTCCAATTGATATCTTATCAACCAGGGCTGGTGTCCAAAGCTGTCTACAGTAAGGTGTAGGATGGTAGATCTAAAAGTCTACCTATGGGGGTGTTTGATGGTCCTATTCCAAATTTTACTAATGAAATAAATGTGTCTTAAACTACTTGATTCACTTTTTTACTGAAAAGGAAAAGATGTAACTATTTAATCAAATGAATTCAATCTTTTGCTTGAAAGTAAAATCACACTCCTATTTATGCTTACATGGAAATGGAGATGTTTAACTTAAAAAGGAAATTTGCTTCACATATTTGTTGTAAAATAAAACACACTTTGCTTATAAAGGAAATGACTTTGGAATAAGGAAATGCCTTTTAAACTATGAATTTGTTTTGGTGTTTTATGAATGAATGCAAACATTAGTAATATTTTGATTAGTTATAACAAAGAGTTAATATAGCATAACATAAATATCATACACAATTCCTAGTTCCAAGAAGAGTGGGCCCTTACTCCTCTCATACTTAGGAACAAAGATTAATCAATTTTGGAAATTGAACATAAAATTGAAATGATTATAATCTGTCTAAAACCTGTAATATGCTTGTACGTATCTTTCATCTATTATCTTTTTAATAACAAAATTCTTACATTTTATACTAATATAATAAACTGAAAATAAGATACAAAGAGATAGGATTCCTTGGTCGATCCACTCATCCAAAAATAGGAGATTGGATTTCCAAGAGATCCAATTATTCTAATGAAATAGATATACTATCCTATAATAGTCCTAAGATCTAAATATATACAACTTTATCAAAATCAAATCCTACAAAATAGTAGGCAAGTATTTTCCTCATTTGACTCTAGATGGAATGATTCTCTCTCATCTTATCTAGCCATTAGCTTCTCCATATGTAGCTTTGTCTTTACAGAATCCATAAAATTGACCTATGACATCCTAGTCTATGTGTGATTTATGATATCACATTTAGTCACATTCTTTGTACATGCTTATGCTTATCTAAACTACACCTGATTCCATTTTAGCTCATCAAATCTTAGTTTTAGGGGGAATACCTCCTCCCATACTCAGGGCATCTGACCTTATACTAACCTTCCATTTTTTTTGTTTTATAGCTTGAAGATACAAATTAGATAATAAAAAGGGGAAAAATGTAGACACTAAAAAACCACACACTATGGTTCTAGATATTTCACTAACCCTTAGACAACCCCTAGACCCCCTTGGGATCATTTCCTAACCAATTACCCCACTAGTCATTAGTGGAAATGGATAACTTTAGCCATTTGTGACTATGACCCTAACCACAAACTATCAAAACTTAACTATTGATGGTTTACCTTGACTACTGATGGTTTACCCTTAACCACCACAAGGGTTAACTTCAACTAAAAGTCTAGCTTGATTTTCTATTAATAGTTGTTAAATCCACTATTTTTCATAATCAATGCATGATGACCTTAAAATTAGACTTGTTAGACACCTTATTAAACTTATAGTTCACCATTCCCTTCAATCTATATTAAGAGAGGAAAAGGAGGTGAAAGAGGGTCAACAATCATCATCAAAGAAATTTTTGGGTAAGAGATCATGGCTTTTTGTAGAGGAATCCTTCTTACTTCTAGTGACTAGGACGGAGATCAAAGGTGTTGTAACTCATCATTCAATAGTTAAAGTATCATCACTCTACCAAAATTACCCTAGGATACACAAAAATCTTTTATCCAACCTCAATATTATTCAAATCACTAACAAAAAGCTAAGTATCTATTCCTTATTAGGATTCAATAATTAAATTTTTATGTCATTCCTTGTGCCACTTTCCCTCTATCTTGTAGCTATCATCCAACCCAAACTCACCTTCTAGAAACCTCTCTACAACCTTCCCAACTAAACTTATTTTTGCCAAGCTAGTTCCTATAGTAACCGTTGATGGTTTCCTAACCACTGATGGTTTGACCCTAACCACTGATGATCACTGAACTATCGATGACTTAACCCTAACTAATGATGGTCTATGTATGTCATTTTTAATAGCAAGTTTATTTGACTTGTCAGACCCTGACCAAATCCTATTTTCTAAGTTTTTGTTTTATCATAGAAGATCACTCAACTTTCTGAACCATGTTTTATTTATTTAGCATCGATGTCTAATTATTTATTACTATAATTAGTCAAAAGTAATTGTTTATTCTCAAGCATTTATTATATTTCATTTCAATATCTTTTGTTATTTATGCAAGAAATTTATATTTCACTTTTTAAAGTTAATTATTTAAAATTTTAGTTTGACAACCTCCAAGGAAGCTTGTGATTCTTAGATCTAGCTCACTCTAAGCAATCTAATCTACTATCTAACTAATCAACTATTTGTTTATTTATTTTTTATCTATAATTCATTCCTCCCCAAACAAAGAGGAGTATCGACAACCATCAAGATCAACATATGCAAAACATATCAGGTTCTACCAACCTCACCCTTTTTTCAAGTTTTACAACTTTCTTTCTAAAGGAATAAGAAATTTTTAGTGAAATAATGAGGAAAACAAGACACTATTCAAGGCTCTTGAGGATGATGAAGGTGAATGCTCTTTAGGTAGATATCTCTTGGGTAGAGATAGCTCAGAGGAAGAAGATGATAAATTCACTCTTAAAGACTAATATATGAATACCTTAGAAGAGATAAAGCTACTATAAGGCAAGAACAAAAACCAAACATCCTTAATTAAGTCCTATGAGGAGAAAATTGGCTTTTTTGAAGAAAGGTTGAGAAATAAAGTCAAAGAGCATGATGAGAAGACTCAACATCTTGAATCTTAGGTTTGTACCCTTATTGAAGAGATAAAGAGTAAGGATGAAGAATGTGTCACATACAAATTTGAGATGGAGTCTTTGTAAGGGAAACAAGATCAAGTTATGAGAAAGCTTGAAACATATCAAAAATTTGAGAAAAGTACAATTGATCTTAATAATATATTGAGCATTCAAAGGTCTCAAATGATAAATTAGGCCCAGGGTTCTATGAAAATGTTCAAAAGGATAATAAGATTGAGAAGATAATGATGATATATTAAGATACTAATCATGGGTAAAGAGAGTGATAATAAAGACAAGAAGGATGATAAATTAAATAATAAGAATAACTTCAAAAGATACAAAATTTCAAATCAAATCAAGAAAACTAATGTAATAAGGTATGTTAACTCTTTTAATGGCTACTATTACTCTTGTCATTAGTTTGGTCATAGGATAATTGATTGTAAAATAAAATCTCCTAGTAAGAGATTTACATGGAATTTTGAGAAAGATAATGATAGGCATGAAGAGAATCATTACTCAATACAATCAATAGGTCCACAAAGAAATCATGAGATCTTATGCTATAGGTTTCAAGGGATTAGTCATATTACAAGGTTTTGTAATGCCCTCATCAGGAGACCAAATGGTTAGATGTATGAATGGGATAATGAAACTTCAAAGAATAATCATATTGCTCATGCACAAAATATGAATAATTAGATAAACTTCATTTGTTTCAAGTGTCAAGAGAGAGGTTACATAGCAAGGTTTTATAGGACTGGTTAGTATTCTACTTCAAATAATGATTATCATAACATGAAGAAAAAGAGCCATAATGAATGCAGACCCAAGGAGCTGAATGAAAAATAGGCTCAAAATGGACTATTTGTCATGATAGAACATGGTACAAATTCATGTGTCAAAGAGAAAGCCTTATTTTCTCAAGGGGACAAGAAGATAAAGTAGGATTTTGAGTCAAAAAAGAATGAATCTAAGATCTCAGTCAAATTCAAATTGATGATGAGGTAAGACTGCAAGTCAAGTGTGAGCATGGAGATGTGGAAGTATCCTAATTTTTGGGAAATTTAATCCCTATATGATATATGGGTGTCTCTACCTATGCCTCTCAAGAGACATGTTTTATTTGTGGAAGCAAGTATGCATGATTTAGAGGATGTACAAGATGACAATCAGTACAGAGGTATGTAAAATTATTTAGTAGTCTTTAAGACCAATGCCATTTTTGATATAAAATTGATGATATTATGTTTTCAAGACTTTTTTTGATCATATAAGACTATTGGTTAAGGGAGATAAACAAGTTCATGAGATTGCTCCATAGTTTTGTGATGAAAAGCTTCAAAAGTTCTATTCAGGGGTATTGATCCTAAAGGCATGTTTTAGTCAATTTTTGATGCTTGGTTTGATAGGTCAAATCATGACATATGAAGGTGAGGTCAGTATGGAGTGTAGAGAGGACTTGTTCAAGTGTATTCCATGAGTTTTTATGCATTATATTTGTCACAAGTAGATCTAATGATCGTTTGTTTAGTTTGTCCATTGTGCTCAGTGATCACTACCTAGTAAGACCTCATCTTGTAAAATTGGTGATTTTGGGGATTATGAAGCAAACCAAGGGTGGAGACAAGTTGTATTTGATGTTTCCATGTGAAAAATGAGGTAATGAGTTGTCATAAGGATTTTATGATCATTCTAAGGTGCTTTAGCATAGTGATAGCGGTACACATAGGGTCTATAGACATAAAATGATTGGTTCAATGTGTCAAATGAGGATTGGTGAGTGTTTAAGGTAACTTTATGAAATAGAAAGGTATATTGAACTCATTAAATTTTTATCTAGGTTGTTTCAGGGTTTGAAGATCTTTTTAAGGCAAGTTGAATATTTTTAAAGACTCTCAGATATGACAGTCCTAGATGGTCAAAAACCATTTCATGGTTATATGGGTTCCCAAATTATTTTAACCTCAATATTTGATCCAGAAGTGTTTATTTTTTACCTTAATGTGTGTAAGAATTTTCAAGAGCTATATTTAACCGTAAGGTAGTAAGTTGACCAGATTTATTTTTGATGCCCTAGTGTTTACACCATGTGAATTGGTGACCTTCCCAAGGGTGTTGAGACATAAGGTATATTAATATTTTTAAATGGATAAAAGGGTTCTCAAAAAGTGTTTTACAATAATTTTAATGTGTGTATTTTTTCCTATGGATGAAATTTTATACAAATGGAGGGTTAATTTATAGGTCAATTTGTGAAGGAGTTATGGTTTAGAGGAGGATTTGGATGATAATTATTGTCATGAATCCTTGGGAATATTATTATACTATAGATATGAAATTTCAAGTGATGAAAGTGCATACATAGAAAGTTATGGGCTCTGCAAGGTTCATGTAGGGCTACTAGGCCTCTAAGCAAGGCTAGTGTGAATAAAAGTGATTTTTAGTCATTTTATCCAAATGTCCATGGTATGATTATTATTATACAATTATTTTAGTCTATTTTTAATATATTTCATGTTTTGAGTATGGATTGAACATCTGTTAGTTGTCATGGAGTTGACTTGTGAGAGAAAATTTGAAGGCAACTATGAGATATCATCATGGTTGGAGATGGTCTAAAGGTACTCAACGGGATACTAAGGTTAGGAGACTTATAGGGAATAAATATTAATTTTATCAAGGTGTGATCACTCCTAGTTTCTTGATATTTTGTGTTTCTTCTTCATATAACAAGGTATGGTCAAGATGGTGTGTTATCAATGAGCAAAACTATAAAGATCTGGTAAGAAATGGCATGCACAGTGATAGGGGGAGTTTAAATAATATTTCATAGGATATCATTTATTTATTTTATATTTTAAAATTTACAGGTCCTTAGGATCAATAGGTGAGCCCATTTTGTCATTGTGTCAAAGGGGAAGAAAATGTTTACATAAAGAGAAAGAGTATGTGCATAGATTTGTGTTGGTGTTGACATAAATGACAAAGTGGGATATTGTTTAGGTGTTTTAAATGATTTCCCAAAGGTATAAAATATTTTCCATGAGGTGGAAAAGAGATTTATTAAGCTGTCAAGGTTGCAAGTTAGTCAATGACAAAGTGTGTTTCAGTAGTCATGCATGAATCTTTAGTGTTTGGTTTGATAGGAAGGTTGATAGATGTTGATGATGTGATCATGTTTTAGAGTCCCTATGTGGTGTCAAGAGTTCTTATAGTTATTTTTTAAGTTCAAGTTTTATATTTGGTTCATCCTTGTGGTCATCTAGGCCTAGTTATTCTTTTGGCAAATCATGTTGAGTGAGTAGATTGATGATACCAGCATTCACACATGTGAAGGTGTCAAAATCCAATGGTTACATGCATTTGTTGAGGTTTGTGATTAGATAATGTGTTTCAAATTTAAATTCTTAACATGGTTTTATAAAAATTTATTCTAGTGCAAAGTTTGTCTCCCAAACAGATTTCACTAGTTTCCATGGTTAAATTTGCATTAAAATGTGACTGTTGGAATTCAGATATTTGAATTTACAAAGGAAAACTAGTCATCATTGTTTTGGATATAAATTTTGATGTTGGAATAATTTTATGGTGGTATAAAAATAAAATTCATATATAATTTCATGATAAATCTAGGAAAAATGTTTTGGAGGTTTGACTAGTCATACACCTGTATTTATTGTGGTCCAAAGTTGACTCAGTGTTTGACCTTCTTCTACAAGTGACCCAAGAGGGATGTTTGAGTTTTTATTGATGGTGTTTGGATTTTTAAAGTTTAATTATATATTTTAGAGTGTTTTATACCCCCTGAGGATCATCTATATGTATTTTGGTGGTTTGACCAATCCATCTTCAATATGAACAATTACTTACAAATTAATTTTTGATTCATTCATGGGGCTTTCATGTACAAGGCAAATGTTTGATAGGTTTTACATATGTATATGTATGTATGGATGAATATAATATTTTTATGATGTCTTAGGGGTCATTTATCATATACCTATAAGCTTTTAAGTGGTCTTATGTTCCTAATTTTGCTTAGTGAAGTGTTAAAAGGGGGAATAAGCCTCTTTGGACCTAAAAGGGCTTCTTAAGCCTAATTAAAAGGTGTGATGCTTAAGTGTGGTCTATCAAAGATATGGATGAAATATGAAGATAATATTTATATTATTTAAATTTTGATAGAATCTTTAAGGGTTAATTCATGTCTCATGGCCAACCAAGAAGATGATGATCATGAAGGCTCTATAAAGAGTATAATCAAAGATGAAGGTTTCTAGTGTTGACATGTAAATTATAGTGAAGTGTGAGTGTGATTGGTGGGTGGATTAAATATTAGAGTAGTTTTAGGAATGTATTATTGACCTATAGGTCATATTTATGATGTTATAATAGTGTTATTTTAGGGTTGAAATTAAAAATGAGTGAAGAAGTATAAAGTGATCCAAAAGGGTGTTTTGGATGCATTGCTTGTGTGTGAAGGCTTGAGAGAGTGTGAAGGATTAAAGAGAGGTGTTATACATTATGTATCCATTATATTAAAATGAATCATAATTATATATTTGTTGATATTATATGTGTTGTTTGAGTGCTTAACATCTAGGATAAGTTGGTGCTTATTCATACTTAGGGGTGGGTGTTCTTTGTGAACTGGGTGCTTCACTAAAGGTCTCTTGTTTATGATTTATTATATGACTTTATTCCATATGATTACAATATTGAGAGTGGTTTTTATCCCCCATCAAGGTTTCCCACATAATTCATGTGTTATGTTACATTGATCTTGCATAGCTTTATTTATGAATTGTTTATGTGTTTCATGAATGTTTATGATTGAGTGCTTGAGAGTTTAAAGTTTTGGAACTATATTTAAATTGATTATATCACTAATTCACCCCCCCCCCCACTTTTAGTGATTATACCTCTAATAATGATACCTCATCCTTGGCCCAAAGGTAATCCCCAACCATATGCAATAAATCAACATGTGTAATGTCTCCTTGAGTTGCATCTTGCTCTCATTTAAGCCTATCAATATTGGCTAATGCCTATCTCACTCACTAATGGATTGATTTATATCTTTATTGAGTTATCCCTAAACCTAAAATAAATTTTCTATCTTAGCCTTTAGCTAATATATCTCTAGTTGAAGTAGTTTTATATCATCATCTCACATATCAAAGGTGCTTTCTAAATCAATCACATATTGATGTAAACCTAAAACCTATCACACCTAGACAATGATATATTTTTATAGCATACCTATATCTTGACCCATTATAGCTATGTTGGAAGGCCTTGATTGGACTATATTTACTTGTGTACCTAAATTCCCTACTTGGACTAAACCAATTGTGTTAGTGTAATAATTACCATGCTAGGATCTAGCATGATCAAATCTAGACCATCTCCATATCCATCCCTATCATCTCCATATCCATCCTTATAATCTCCATCACCATCTCCATCTCCCCCACCATCTCTTCCACCTATGCCATCATCATCATCATCATCATCATCATCATCATCATCATCATACCCAGCCTTATTATTACTATCCTTCTAGATGTTTGCACTACCACTCAATGTCTTGGCCTCCATCTCTTTGATATCAATGAAAACCTATCCCCATGTTGATATTAGGACATCACCCTTAGAGGGCATATTTATACCCAAAAATGTATGCAATCTATAGTTACCCTACATTTGTAGATCCTCCTATGTAATCCTAGACAGCTTGTGGTACATTGATATAACTTGTTATGGCCTCACTCCTCAAGATCATAGGAGTATTGTGTATGTAATAATAAATGCATCATATATATAAATCAATCATAACTTAGAGAAGATAAATCCTACTTACACTTCTGATTAGGGATAAATTAGATAATTGGGAACATGACCAATATGTGGATCCAGTGGGCCCAATTAGGGGATCTCTTATCACAACAATAATACTAAGTAGGGTTCCAAATCCTCTGGTTAAAAATAATCAAGTAATAACCCTAACTAAGACCTATGTTTTCATATTCACTAAAATAATAAAAAGTAAAGCAAAGAAATCTAATCTAGTGTTCATGAAATCTAATGTAGGCTACTAAAGACCAAAAAACTCAAACAAATAAACCTTAAGTAAGAAACGCAGACTCACCAAGTCAAACCAAGGATACATGTCAAAAAGGATGGTAATCAAACATCAAATTTAAAAGCAATAACAATCCTTACTTAAATAAAGATGGTTAAGAAAAAATGGTAAAACAACATTGATGAGTGAGAAGTAACAATCCTTAATCATCAATGGAAAAAAGGTGCATAAAAGGGGAAATAACATTGGTGAGTGAGAAGTAACAAGCCAACCTCACTAAATAATGGAAAAATTACATGAAAGTAGAAATATACTAAAGTATCTTCGAAAAGGGTAATAAAACAATGAAAAATGAAAAAAAAGTGAAACACATCTAGAATTGTAGAGCCATAGTGTAAATAAAGTAATCCATAGTTACTCAAGCATATTATTTTGTTCTAAAGATAGATAAAATTGAAACAAAGTAGTGCTAGCATATTTTTAAGATGTGAATAAGAAGGAATTATAGAATAAGGAAAAATATATTTATAATTATAATTTGCCTATTAAGCGTGGAAATGAAATGGGTGGAGGGGAGAATTAAGTAAAATCCAAGGTAGAGGAACTCTTTATCGAAGTCAAGACACTCATATTAAGTTTGTCAAAACAAGAGGACTTTCCACCTTAATGACTCTAAATAACTTATCTTATCCACACAAGTCTTAGGTCAACAAATGAAGTATTTAGATCATCCTTTGAAGGTTATATGCATGAAAATTAAAAGGGACTGACCTTCCCACAACATGTTCCCCTTTCTTCAAGACCCCTTATAGAGTCATCGATCTCCTATGAAGACTGGGCACTTGTGTGAGAAAGTAGGTAGCACCATAGAGTTTTTTGAGTTCTCCTATTCCAGTCTACTAGCCTACCATACCCTAATAGACCTTGGCTCTATTGTGAGGCAAACTATGGATTTCGAGATTTGATTGGAGATAGGATATGTGCTCAGAATCACATATTTTGGTGTGATTTTGACTTTTAAGATTTGTATGTTATATTTTGTATATCACTAAATTTTATTTAAAATGATTTTAATTTTAAATTTTTTTATGTTTATTTCTATTCCCCCTCCATATGAGTTCAGAAAACCAAACATGGGTGTTAAAGATGACTTTTATTTTAATACTTGGGACTTGGTTGCTAAGAAAGTGAACTCAAAGAGCATAGTGTCTAAGATTCTCATAAATTTATAATAAATAAAGGTGATATCTTGACTTCAACCTTGTTTTATCCAATGTGGATTGAAAGGAAAGGAAATCAAGAGGAATGAAACATGGAATAATTCAAATTAATTCAAATCGCAAAAATGTTATAAATGGTGGGAAAAGGGATACAATGATAGAAAAGTGTGATTCTTTATCATAAGAATTAGGGAAATGGATTAAAACATGCTAACATATATTGTTATGAAAATTTCATCTATAAAAAAAGCAAGATCTAAAGCTGAGAATAAAGATAAAGAACTTGTAACCAATGCTAAACACATTCTAGAAAAGGAATGACAATATGGTGATTTTAAGAGGAAGGCCAAGTCCTATCCATGGTGTTACACTACAACTCATAAAAGATAAACCTATGGGGGTGCCAAAAATTATTAAAAAAATAAATGAGATATAGGAAAGATGGTATTTGTGAGCAAGGGCAGGTCCTATCCATGGTCTTATAGTGTAACTAAAAAAAAAACCCAAGGGGTATCAAAAAGTTTGTAAAATTTATGAAAACAAAGAATATTAAAGTACATCATGAGGAAGACTAGGTCTCATCCATTATTTTACAATGTAACTCATGAGAGAATGGGAAACCAAAAGACCAAAAAGGAAGGACTAATGTTTTTGAAAGTAGAGAACTATTACAAAGTGAGAGACCCTTGTAAGTATCTTGAAAAAAGTGTTAGATAGATAGCATATAAAAATCATGGAAATAAGGGAAGGATTAAGCAAAATACTTCTTGAGGATTTTTACATTGGTGGGCTCTTTGAAAACATGGCCTTCATAGGTTTAAAGGTGATAGGTACTTGGACCAAGAATACCTTTGACTAAATAAGGACCCTATATTTTTTGGGTGTATTTACCTTCTTTATCATGAGTGTAGTCTAATTTAAGGACAAGATCACCAATATTTAATTGTGTGAACTTTAACTCATTTTTTATGTTATTTGAAAATATGGGCCTTGTATTGGTGATTGTGTTGTAAAGTAAAAAGAAGATATCCATCAAGGAGATCAAGGGTATGAAGATGAGTTTCACATAATTATTTATAAGGTATGATACTATGAATATATATATAGAGAGAGTGATGCTCAACTTATAATGGAATGAATGATTCAAAAATATAGACTAGAGAGAATGGCATTGCCCCAATAGTAGTACATATACTAGTCTGATAGGCCCAAAGAGTAGGATAGAGATGAAGGTGCAAATCCATGCAAATTTTAGGAATTATCTTTTATAGAATTTTATTAGTGGCCTTAGCTTGGCCATTAAATTTGATATGATAGGGTGTGGAAAATATGTGATTGATTTTAAATTTAGTACAGAGTTGTTTGAGATCTTTATTTTTCAAATTACTACCATTGTCTGAAATGATAGTATGAGGGACACCAAATCGGTAAATTATTTTATTAAAGATGAATTTTGAGATGGTGATAATAGTTACATTAAAAATTTGTATAGCCTTAACCCATTTAGTGAAATATTTGATAGCTGTGATTATAAAGACATTCCCATCTTGAGATTGAGGTAATTTTCCTATGAGATATAATCCCCACATAAAGAATGGCCTAAGAGATTTGATAGTTTTATGCTAGATTAGAGTTGAAGGAATTAAATCATCATGAAACTATAAAGGAGTACACTTTTTAAAAAATTTGATGGCATCCTTTTCAAGAATGGGCCAAAACTATCCTATACATAGGCATTTTCAAGTTGTAACATGTTTGCTAAAATGGTCATCTCAAATTCCCCAATGTGCTTGTTCAAGAAGAGGAGGAACCTTATCCTGCATAACACAATGGAGAAAGGTACCTTTAGAATTGTGATAATTAAGGATGTTATATCAAAATACATACTTAAAATCTTATTTGTGAATGTGACTATTTTTGTAAGAGTTCAGGTTGGGAGGATAAGTTTGGTGTTCCAAAAATTGAATGATGTCTTTATGCCATGGGATTTGTTCAATGGTGATAGCCTTAATGTGGTAGATAATAAAAATCTTGAGGTTGAATAGAGGATGTATATTTTATTATTTGTATAAGATAAGTGGGATCAAAAAGAACTTAGTGCAGATGAAAAATAGATGCTGAAGAAGCAAAGGAATCAGTAATAGAATTTTGATCTCAAGGGATAGGTTTGATGGTTAAAAAATGAAATTATTGGTGAGAGTAGTTTCAATTTGATGATGAGTAATGAGATTTTTTATTTTACATTGGTAATCAACATTGAATTGGAGATAAATGATCTGAGAATCACCTAAAGCATGCAAGTATTGGATATCTAAATCAAGAGTAGATCTCATGCCCAAGATTAGAGATTCATACTCTACCATATTGTTAGTGACATCAAACATTAATAAAAAAGATAAAGGGATGATTTTTCCAAGAGTTATTGTAAGAATATAACTTACCCCATCTCCTTGAAGGCATTTAGCACCATCAAAGTGAAGTGCCCAAGTATCCTTGTGCAATTCAACATTGATTTCAGTAAGTTCTTTGATAAATACTTTTGGTTTAGTAGTATCAGGGAGGACAATAGATTTGTCAGGATTACTTGCTTCAAGATCAGTAGTGAAGTTATAAAAGTAATATTTAAGAGAAATTTTTTGAGTGAGACCTTCAATATAGAGAATATTGTCATTAAGAAGACTATCTTAAAGGTGGTTGGTAGTGGGCATAGGATCTATGACAAGTTGAATAGCCATGATTTGTCCTTTTATAGCTTTTTGAGTAATAATTTGGAGATTAAATTTCATAAAGAGGACCATCCACTTGACAATTCTATCTCTAGGAAGAAAGGCTTAGAGAAGAAGTGATAAAGAGGGTTAGAATGAATGATGACAGAAATGGTCTAATAAAAAATATAATGTTGAATATTTTTAGCTAAAAAATATATGGTGAGGTAATTGTTTTCAACTTTTATGTTATTTTTATCATATTCAATTAGGCTTCGACTATCATAGTAGATATCATAATCTCTTATAGTATCATCTTGTTGGGAAAGTATTGCCCCAACTGATATGGGTGTGGAAGAAGTATATAGGATCAAAGGTCAATTATTATAAGGAGGATGAAACATAGGTGGGTGAAGAAATGATTATTTTATGTTATCAAAAGATTTTTGACAAAGATCTATCTATTTTGAAGAATTAATTTTATTAAGAAGAGAATTGATGGAATGGATATGGTAATACATTTCGAGGATGAATCATTTGATAACCCCAAGTTTGCCAAGATAACTGTAAATGTGTGGAATGGAATGAGGAATGGGCATGTTGATGATATCACTAATATTATTAAGGTCAACATCTCAACATCAATGCCATGGAGAGAGACTAAGAATCTTAACATTTTTCTATATGTGACACTAAAGACACATATTTAAAAATTTAGTCTAACTCTATATTTGAGAAGATTAAAGATGATAGAAAGATTATAAAGATTAGTATTTCAAATTTTAGATTTAGAAATGAGGTCATCCACATAGTTTCTTACAATTTAATGGATAATATCAGGAAAGATATGAGTCATTGATCATTGGTAAGTGGCTCTAGCATTTTTGAGGCTGAAGAGCATTTTAACATAGCAATAGGTGGCACATTCTATGGTGAAAGTGGTCTTATGTTGGTCTTTAGGAGTAATGTGAATTTGATTTTAGCTCAAAAATCCACCCATAAGAGATAACATTTCATAACTAGTTGTGGAATAGACAATGGCATCTATTAAAGGTAAAGGGAAATTATCCTTGGGACAAGTAACATTAAGATTATGGAAATCAATGTAGATGTGAATGACCATAGTGACATTTTTTTGAATGGGAACTATGTTAAAAACTCATTTGGATTAATCAATTGGTTTGATTAAACTTATTATAAAGAAGTTTGATAATTTCTTTGTGACATAAAGTAGAAACCTTGGGTGGAAATTTCCATTGATTTTGATGCATAGGTTTGGAATCAAGAAAAGTGATGATGTTGTGCACCACAATTCTAGGTTAATACTAGGCATGTCCTAATAGGACCAGGAAAATATCTCATGATATTTATTAAAAAAAAACTAGAATTATCAGGTTTAGTAGGTGAGAGTTCATGATAAATTGTAATTCGTCAAGGGCATGATGGAGTACCATATTCATTACGATTATTTTATTCAATAAGCATAGAATTTACATCTTGGAAATGGTATGGTGCATAGGATAAAGAATAAATTAGATTAGCTTTAGGATCAATGCTAGTGATGAAGTTGTTGAAACAAGGGGATTTGGTTTTGAAATTCTCAAGTTTATGATGTTGTCAAGGAAGTTGAGGTTCTCAGGCATGAAGTATTTCAAGAATGGATGCATCACTAGGAAAAGTGGGAAGAAGACCATAATACTCAACATTTACTTCAAGATAAATAATTTTATTACCATGGTGATCATATTCAGAATGTATCTAATGGACATCTATGGCCTTGGCATCTAATGTAATCTCAAGAGTAGGAGAAGGAGACGGATCAGATGGGATTGGTATGTTTTTAGTTTTTTTGATGGGGGAAGATTCAGATATAGCAATGGGATTTATAGGTGGTAGATAATATTCAAGAATATTCTGAGGTTCAAAAGATATTATTTATTCTACCACCCTAGGAGTATCAAGAAGCAAAAAATTAATAGGAAGCACATGACCTTTAGGATCTAAGTCATGATCCAAGGAAATGGCATGGACATCCTAGTTAAAAGGATGTATCTGAGCTAAGTTTTTATGGTAATTTTAAACATCCAAGTCTTTATATTGAGTTTGGGACATTATGTAGTTATCATCATAGGTTAGAAAAATGGTACATGCTTGATTTTTAGGACAAATTTCAAAAGGTGAAATCCCAATATTACTGAATTTATGTGGATACATAATGAGAGGATATTAAATTATTTTTTCCACTCCATAATCATTTTATTTTAAGGCATATTTTGGTAAAGAAGGCTCCTAAGCATTACATGGAGGTGGAAAATCAATGATCTCATCAATGAGAGTAATAGTACAGTCATGAGGTAACAAAGAAGGAAGAAGCCACTCTAATATCTAATGAGGTAGGTTAGTAGTGTTTTAAGTATGTTACAATTCATTAGGTTCATCATCATCTAAATTAGAAAGAGTGACTTGTAAATCTAGATAGATGTTCATGAACTTAGGTAAGGGAACACTATTGATGGTAGGAATGGTAGAGATGTAATATTGGGATTTTGTATTAGGAAGTTAAATACTCCAAGGGTTGGGATCAAATTCATTCTTATACCATTTTATATTATGTAATAATTCAATACATTAGATATAATAATAAGTGATGGCCCTCATTATATGAGTCCAAGGGTGACCAAGGAGTATGTTATAAGATAAAAGAAAATCAAGGACCTTAAGTTTAGTTCAAATGATCTTTAGGTATAATTGTTAGGGGAAGCCAAATATAGCCAAGTGGATTTTGATTAGTTTTATCAAATCCATGAAAATTAAGGTAGGTTTTCTTGAGATGATCCTTGTTATAACCAAGTTATTGGATAAGCCACAAAAATGTCACACTAATACTATAGCCTTCGTCAACTAAAAATTTAAGAATAAGGGTAGTATTAATATCTATTTTAATGAATAGTGGTAAATAATTGATGTAGAAAATGTTTTCATCATTAATCATGTCTTATTTAATAAATTCAATAGATGGTCTGGAAAAAGGACACATGGTTTCAATGGTATGCACATTGGTAGGTTGAGGATCAATAAAATGTGGTTCTTCATCTATAGAATATGGATCTTAAATTTCTTGTAATTATTGTATAATGAACTTATGATGATAAGGGGAAGTATGAACTAAATCCATAAGTGGAATATTGAAAGGCATGGATTTAATTTCTTCAAAAAAGTTCCAATAGGAGTTAAAAGAACCAATGTCAGTTTTAGAAGGTAAGGTAGATTTTGAAGAAATATAAATGGCTGGGGGTTCGAAAGGAGGATGTGGTTCTTCATGGGCTTATAAATCTAAATTTTTTGGTTGTATTATATTTGAGAAGTTTTTCTTATAAATATGGTTTCATAGGTTTTGTGATAGGATCTATGTGAGCTAGTTTGTGATGATAATTGACCTTAGCTATGTTAAAATATTGAGAATTGTTGTAATATTGGTCATAATAAGCATCAACAACACAAAAATCCTTTGTATTATTTTTATTATTAGATGTGAAAAAATATTTTTTGGTTAATAAAATAAGAAGATTTTAAAAATCTATAGTTTTTGAGAAGCAATATTGTGTTCTTGATGATGAAGGTTGATCATGGCTTCATGATTAAAAGAATCACCAAGCATGGAGGATATAGTAAACTTAGTAATCCCTCTACAAGATTCATGTAAATGACCAATTTTAGTGTGGAACCAATAAAATTAATTAGGTTCATACCATTTAAGAGGATTATTATCATAGGTAAAGGATTTTGAGGGTGGTAAGAATTGTTTCATTTGTTGCACAGTGAGTGGTGTGTGATAATATGAGGGAGTGTCAGCTTTGAAAAATCCTAGTTTGGTTTCAAGAGGATTGCTAGTGACGGCATTAGTATAAGTTTGAAAATATCCTTTAAGGAATTTTTTATTAGGCTTGAATTGCTTCATGATAAAGTCTTGATGGTTAACTTGGACAAGATCTTCATAAAGTGTTTGGGGAGAAAAAGTTTGAACCTTATATTGAAGAGGATTTAAAGAATTGATAAAGAGTTTAAACAAATTATCACTAACCATGTTATGGTCAGATTTTTAAGCTAGATATTTTCATCATTTGATAAAATTACGAGTTGATTCGGTAGGATATTGCTTAGCATTAATGAAATGACAAAGGAAATTTTTGACAAGATCATTATGTTGAAACTCTTTAACTAAAGGACTTACTAAATCCTCAAGTTACCAAATGGAGTGTTGGGGAAGTTGGTTTTACCATTCCAATACATTGCTAGTGAAGGTTTTAACTAGAAGCTTAGTTGTGGTGAAAGGATTAGTTTGGATCCACTCTTTGTAAAGATTGCCAAAGGCTTTGAGGAAGGATGCAAGGTCTTTTATCCCATCATACTTGATATTTGGAGATATGTTACCAATATCAATATACATAATAAAGGAAGATAAAGCCTTATTTTGGATATTTTAAAGCATTTTTTATTCATAATAGGTTGAGGAATAACATTTCCTAAGGCATCTCTAAGAGGTGGATGAATGAAATTTGGATTGACTTCAGGATGGATAGCCAGAGGTTAATTAGCTATATTGATAAAATGATTCTATAATTGCATCATTTGAGAGGTGTTAAAAAAGCTTTTATTGTGTTCATTTATTGTATGACTTGTGAAATAAGTTGAGTCATATTAATTGATGGGTTGGTATTTGTAGGAGCATTCCCTAAATTGGTATTAAGAGGAGGGTTATTAGAGGATGGATTATTAGTGGGATTATTGGGTAGGCTTATGTCAATTACTCCCACATTATGCTAAAGAGTTTGAAGATGATAATTATCTTGGTAGTTATAAAAATTATTAGATACACCCACTTCATCTTGAGGTGTGATTTACACCATGTTACAAGCCACAGATGGAGGGGAAGAGATGATCTAAGAGTGAGGGTTATCTTGGGAGGAAAAGAGAGGGAGAAATGAACATCCCATATAGTATCTAAATGTAATTAGATTGTCTAAGAATATTATGAAAGGGGACGTCATGATGACTTGAGAGAAATGAACAAAAATGTTAAGGAAGAAAAATAGAGAACTGAGTCAGATAGACAAGATAGGCATTAAGAGTACAGAGTCTATTGGGTTGACATAGTACTAAAAATGGGGAAAATAAAGTCTAATAAGATTACAAAGTTAACTGGGTAGACCTAGTACTAGTATCTAATTGGTAAAATACCTATAGGGTTGATTGGGTCAACCTAGTACTACAGTTAGGAAGAAAAATAGTTTGGAAAAGATTGTGTTGAACAGATCAATAGTGTACTAAAAATAGGGAAAATATTGTAATGTACTTTGAAACAAGAAATGAAAGGAAACACATAAGAAATTGGATCAATGATAATGAGCCAATTGAGACACACAACACAAAACCTTGCACCAACATTAGCCAATGCAAGTTTTTTTAATACAACATGCAATGAGTAAAGAGTAAGCAATTAACTTGAATAGAAAATTCTAACTAAGTGGTCATCCTGAATGTTGTTAGATTATTAATTATTATTTTTAAGTGTGATAGGGAAGTTGGATGAAATTAGGTAACTATAAAACAATCTATGGATGGTTTCAAGACTTTTAGGCTAAAATGGATGTTAAGCATGAAATATACTAAGAGGGGGGATGAGTTAGTATATTATATATATCTTTTCACTTAATCAAATTACTTTCCTTTAACCACTTAACCACACTTTCAAGATATGCAATAATATGTACCACACAAGAGAGAGAGACAAAATTTTTATGTGGAAACCCAAAGTAGGAAAAACCATGGAGAGCAATATCAAGTATATAAATGAGCACCAACTCAAATTACAAATTTTTCAAGCACCAACTTGCATGATCACCAACCCATTTTCTATGCACCAACACAACAACTATTTGTGAGCACCAACCCATAGGAGTACCAACCCCTTGCAAAGATTTTTGAGCACTAACTCACAGGAGCACCAACCCCTCTTGTGTATAAAACACAACTATCTCTCAATGTTGCGTACTCAACAAATCATAGAACTCTACAATATCTCCTACTTTTCTCTCTTTGAAAACAAATACAAACCATGCACACTCTTTCATATTATAAATGGCTTCTCAAGCCTTTATTTATAGCTTTCCAAATGACTTTTGGCATTCACCCTTTGTGACCCTTCAATCCTCATGGAAAATGGTGCCAAAGTTGCATGACCCTTCGTATCCTTGCATTTGAAAAGTCATATGGTGACCCTTCATAAGTAAATGAGTCCTTTCCTCTTTTGTCTTTATCTTGGTGACTTTTCATATTCCTCAAAGTGTCCTTTCATGGAAAAATGCACCATACCCTCTTTTGTCTTCACATGGTGACTCTTTAAATTCCTTAAGATGACTCTTCATGAGAAAATAAATCCCATTCCTCTTTTTTATTCACCCCATGACTCTTTGAATTCTCCATAGGCCCTCTTTTGACTTATATGCAACCAAAAATATATTTTTTGATATTAAATAAATATTAACACACATTAGCCAAGATATGAACATTAAAAACATCATTAAATGCAATGGGGCCTTTATCACCAATGCTAGACCTTTGACATCAATGACGATATTTCCAACAATGGATCTATGTTGGTAATGGTACTTGTTTGGTATTGGTGCCTACCCTCTTACTTCATAATTCCATAGAGATAAGGGTGTTGGGTGTTTTTCCAAAATATACCATTAACCATGTATTTATACTTGGTTATAAACCTAATTCAGCTTCTCCCTTGATGATGAAATCCAAGTAGGTAGGTCTAGGGTAGATAATTATTTTAATGTATTTTTGAAATTATGTGATTTAGTAGTGTGTGCAAGAAAGATAAAAATAATGAAACTAAATAGTATATAGAAAAACTAGCTTATTAGACTATGTGATCTAGTCTAAGCATGTAAATAACTAAAAGTGAAAGTTTGAAATAATTACTAATATATAGATGTTAATTCCCAATTTGAAAAATAATATAGTGTCAGTTTAGGTGATAATGTATGTAAACATTACAAAATAGAGTTGAAAGTGTCACTATTATACTATAAAAGCAAGGGTATTTAAGAACTTTTTTGACAAGGTCAACCTAGTCTTTCAGATGGAAGACAATACAAAAATAGGTCGATCAGGTTGACCAATTTTTTGTATGATGGTAGTTTTAAAGATTGTAAACTGTGTAAAATAGAACTATGAGGAAGAACTAAAATGAAAGAGAGGAAGTGAAGAAATAAAACTTGATGGGTTGGAAGATGTTGAGGAATTTGAAATTCTTTTTGAAGTGCCTTAAATGTTACTTGTAAATTATTCTAATTATGTCAACCTAGTTCTATAGTTCCCTATTTGTTGAAGCTTGTGAAGATGACTATACTAGCCTCATTTACCTAGTATGTTTTCTATAAGCTTGTAAGATGACTATACTAGTCTGGTCGACCTAGTAAGGTTTTTGGAAACTTGTAAGAGTATTGTGTTGAACTATTCAACCCAATAACCTATATCTGATGGAGACCTACACAAATATAATAGAGTCATTTTTTATGTGACTGTGTGTTAAATATGTGCACAAAAGTTAAAAATTATACTAGCCTTATCAACCTAGTATCACAAATAAATAAAATTATATAAAAATGGAAAACATGAAATAAAAACTTCAAGGTTAGATTCACATCAGGTTCACTAGAATGTATGCAATAAAAAATGCATCATATCTATAAAGCAATCCTAACTCAAAAAATATAGATCCTACTTACACTTATGATTGGGGATACATTAGGTAATAAAGAACATGACCAATATGTGGATCTATTAGGTCTAATTAGGGTATCTCTTATCATAAAAATAATACTAGGGAGGGCTCCAAAGACTCTAGTCTAGCAAAATTAAGCAATAACCCTAACTAAGCCCTATGTTTTCGTATTCACTAAACTAATAGCAATTAAAGGAAAGAAATTTAATCTAGTGCTCACCAAAGCTTATAGAACAATATGAGGGTTAGTAAACAAAGGAAAGTAAACATGCATAAAGGAATCTCATTTAATCTATGCATGAGTAAGACACTAATGCATGGATCAGAAGAGTAATATTATTCAAAATCCAATACTTATGCTACTTCTATCTACTAAAGAGAGGAGTAAAGTTATATAATACTTAGTTGAAAGATGAACCCATTGAGACTCAATCTATCCCTTGTCCAAAGGGGCTTTTTAATAGGTTTTTCTGGTTTGTAAGGATCACTAAAAAGGGATAAAACATCTAAGACTTCTCCACAAGACTAGATTTTCCAACTAAAAACCCAATCTAAGACTCCTCAAGTAGAATGTTGGAAGAGTAGACTGTAAATAAGTGTAAATGAATAATAATTTTTCCCTAATAATGGTGATATTATCTTATATATATATATATATATATATATATATATATATATATATATATATATATATATATATATATATATATATATATATATATGTAGGTATATTTAACCCTAAACCCTTCTAAAAGTTTTGGACAACAAGGTCAACCCAGTCGACCTATTATCATTATTAATAAAAACTCACTAGGTCACAAGATAGGTCAACCAAGAATTGACCTAAACCCTAAATGAATTACACTAATAAGAGTACAAGGTTGACCTAGTCGACCTAGTACTATAAATTATTGAAAGGGGTTTTAAGTTGGGAAAATAGGCATATAAGATGGTAAAATAGTAGAGTGTGAAAAAGAGGAGAAATAGCTTAGGGGAATGTTTTTAGGAGCTAGTTAGATTGGTAATAAGTGGAAATAAGGGACAACAATCATGTGAATCACCATTTGTTTTTCCACCCCTTTCCCAATGCACCCCTTAAGGCATGCACTTAGAGGAATTAAGACTTGATGAGCTCCTACAGGATAGAAAGCATCAGTATTTGATAAAAGTAAAAAATATTATGTGTATACATATCCTAATTAATCTCCTATATAACATGGGTAAACCATCTTGGCCATTCAAGTACATCTTGCATGTATCCAAATTATCAAATTACTTGATTAGGTGGTATTCCTCTATAATATGGGACTGTCTCCTAATCAAAAAGTATCTAGTAGTCATAAAATCCATATACCAACTATCCCTAAACCACTACAAATGATATGTGAGGTATAGCCTCCAAATTAAAAACTATGGTGTTAAATCATTGAACATCTTATGATAGAATGGTATGCCCCCTATGACTTCATCTTCATACTCTTATATAAGCCCAATTATTGGGTATTGGGTCCTCTAGATCTTGTATTATATGCATCCCTACTAGTCACTCAATCGATATGTTCACCCAACCCTAGACCATCAGAACAGTGTAAGTCCTGATGGCCCATTAACTTAGGTATGATATCATATGAAGATCTCTATATATCTATTCCAATAAATTTGGACCTCAATAAAAATGTGTATAATCCTTAAGCATGCTCTTTGCTACACCTCTAAGGCCCATATGGAAATTTTGGTCACTCTTGTTAGGCATCAAGATGTCACTAATAATATCCATTAGGATAATAACTCTTTATTAATGAGAATTGGTGGTGATAGATCCCTAATAGGTAAACCATCTCACTAAAGTTTTTATAAGTCTTAATCAGGTCTATATCGACCTTTCCTTAAAACATGGGGATACCTTGATAAATACATAAGTCATCAAGAACTACCTATTGATGTGTTTATGGTGTCCAAAATAGTCATATTCTACACATAGGAAACTTTAGGATATTCCATGTATCCTTAAGTGTCATAATAACCTCTCTAATATGCAAAAAAAATTTAGACATCTTGTTATGATAGCACTCAACTAGTGCACTCAAGTATGCCCAATCATCCTAGATGATTGGCATCCATGCCATGTTGTAAATATTTAACATCTTCAAGAAACCAACCATGTCCTTGGTCCATATCTAAGGATTTCACAAATAGTACAACCATCACTCTTAGCATGTGAAGATAGAGAATAGCTCCATTAAAGAAAATTTAGCATCAAGCTAACTATATTCAACTAATTGAGCTTAAGGCTAGACTACTCATCTTAATTAAGTCTCTCTAAGAGGTTAGACCCCTGTTGACCCTACCAAATCAACTATTTTTTGCTTCCAAGGCAAAGCCACTATTTCCTAAAGGGCAAAGTCACCATTTAGGTGATAATTCACATCTTTAGGCATTATAATCATTTTGCTTTTTATGAAAATGATGACTTCACCTAAAATGGGTGACATCACCATTTTGGTGATTACTACCTGATTTTAGCATTATCATCACTTTTAATAATGGTGACTTTATAAAAATTCGTTAATTTATTTGGTGAATCCACTATTTGACCTGAAATGCAAATGGAAAATTCATCATTTTTTCACTTAAATCAAGTAATAAATTCTAAACATTTGGCATTAATGACAAAATCAAAGTTACTTACCAATGGCCTATCATGTGGTGGATTCATGTACTCCCTCACCTTCTTCAAAAAAATTTGTTTAGATCCTATATGATCCATTTTTATTAGCTCAATAATCAAAAAACTATAGGTTAAAATCATAATAGTCTAGGGTGAAAATGAATTGTTTTTCACCCTAAGGGTGATAAAATAGCCAAAATCTTAAATTTTTACCCCTAGGGCCTATAATTCATTATACATGATCAAAAAAGTATATTTTTCACATCCATCATATATTTTACACACCATCTAAACCTACATGCCTTAGTTTTTAGTTGTATTGTAACAAGACCATCTTTTTGGGCCTACCTTGAGACCCATTTAACAACACTATTTTTCTACCTATACCCTATGTTTATTGAAATGTGCATCTTCAAACTCACATTTAGGCTTGTAAAAGTGTTGTTACTCTTTTAAATCTCATCTTAAATCCATCTTACGTATTTTTCACATAAGCTACCCTTACCAATTTGTCCCATTCTAGTAAATTCTTTTTCTATCAATCAATGAAATATTATGCCTTTCTGAGCAAACTCCTTTTAAATAATGCAATTTAAATGTGAAAATGATTATAATTTCCTTTGGGAGAATCATTATTTTTTTACCAATTTAATGGTTTATCCCTTGTGGGAAAATCATTATTTTTATGTCCCATGATAATGATTATAACCACCTTTTAGTAAATCATTATTTTATCACTCCACCCACCTACTAGGGAAAATGCTTGTGTCACTAATTATGACTGCCTTTGGGTAAATTAGTGTCTCAAATTTTGTTACTTATTATAACTACCTTTAAGAAAATTAGTCTTCATCCTACCAACCTACTAGAGTAACTAGTTGTGTCACTAATTATAACCTCCTTTGGGTAAAATAGTGTCCGTCCCTTTGTTACTAATTATAACTATCCTTGGGAAAATTAGTGATTCTTCCACCATTACTATTTATAACCACCTTTGGAAAATTCATAAATTCCACCCTTATTACAACTAGATCATGTATTTTTCTTCATTTCAATGGAACATTCAATAGATCTATTTTTTTGACCCATTCCTTCAAGGGGGGATAAAGGACTTATCAACTACCCTTTAGGGCATGAACCATTCAGATTAATGACTTTTGCATTCTTTAAAAAGATGTTATTATGATTATGTCTTGTTATGCCTTCTCAAATAAGGGTAAACTGTAGACACTTAGTTTAGGCCACTTTCATGCCTAAATCAGGATTTAGTTCAATTGCTAGCAAATGACACAATAAAAACCTTGAAATCACTTTAATTTCCTAAATTCATCTATGTAAAGGATTTAATTTCCCATAAATATTATGAGGCCAATTTATTTTTTGTATTACCCTATATGCACCAATAACCTAGTTTAATTTTAACCCTAGTCAAATTATGACCTAGTAATTTGACACTTTTCTTGTTAAGCTATTAATTAAAAATATTTTAAACAATTGGCAAAATCCAAAAAACACTAATCAAGATTAATTACATTATAATTCTTAAATAACTTGCCTAAACAAAAATTCCAAATTAAATTAGTGAATTTCATTTATCAAAAAAATAGCCAAATATGAAGTCAAAGGTCAAAAGAGCTAATATAGTGATTTATTATTTCCTAAATATTCCAAAATTATGAGTCACAACCTCACAAATATCTAATGTGAGTTGTCATGCCTCACAAATATCTGAAAATGAGGTGTCAAAATTTTATGAGTGTTTTGACCCAACCCAGGGTTAACCTAACTCAACCTGTGTTATTTTAAACTCAACTAAAGTTATAATTTAACCTAACCTCCCTAGGGTTAGATTTAGTTCTTATAAATATAAATATAAGTACCCACACCATATACCAAAAATATTTTATGTGTAAGGTTATTTTGTTGGAATACCTTCAAAAAGACACTGATATTAATCTTATAATGCCCTTTTTATGCTAAGCTTCACACTAAGCCATAACTTACCATGGAGAAGAATTGTTAGAAGACTATAATTTTCATATATCAAGCACATAGATCCTTATGCCAACAAGTAAACATCAAAATCAAAAAAGGAGATAAATTACTTGTGTTGCTTTTATCTCTATTTTGTGATCTTGTTTATTGTGTTATGCTCCCCCTAGTTCTTAGGCAAGAGTGTTTAGTTCTAGTGTATTTTTATGGTTTATTTTTTATCATCTAGACTAACAAAGAACTAATCATTTTTTGAGTTCTCTTTAAACTCCTAATATATAGTGAGAACTAAAAACATAGTCAAAAAGTTGATGAAACTAATGACTTCAAGAGAATAAGATCAAAATAAATGTGAGAAATATTGAAAATACAAGTAAATTGAATTATAAATTAAATGAGAGGGATAAAAATAGATAAAAATAATAAATTCAAATTATTTAATGAATCAAACAACATGATTAAAATATAGATTAGACACACTAAGCAAGGGTTTTGAAAATAATAAATTAAAAATCATTTAAGTACTGAAACTATGCATAATTTTTTTAAAAGTGTTTATACTTTGTTTAAGTCATTTTGTTAGATACTTAGAACAAGAAAAGATGGAGACTACTTAAGTCGTCACTATAGCCCAGATCAAACAACCCAAGTAAAATAAACACTCTATAAAATCATAAATTTTGGATCCATTGGGGGATTTCTCCAAAGTTATCTTTATTATAATGCATGAAAAATATATTCAAATATACATTAATTCACACTTATTAGAAATTTATCATAGGGTTTTGGAGAGAAAGAAAAGAATAATGATGTAAATAAACCCATAAACACAAAAATTGAATTACAAATCAAAATTTGACATCATACCAAGGATGAAACTAGACATATGGAGTGAGTTTCCATTATTTGGGTTGATGACAAAAATGATAGATATGATGATTAGCCAAACTCATGAAGACATTTTATACATAGACTGACCCTACTAGATTACCCCAGATGTAATTCAAAATATGACTGGGCTAATGTATGATGGACATAACACCCATAAGTATGAATGAAATAAGAATGTGATCACAAAACAAATATCTCATATTACAAGGATAAATTTCAACCACCAAGGCATATTAATTCAAAACGTAAAGGATCCTAAGGTCAATTTGTTAACGAAGGTCATTGATTATAAGGCATACTACACAAATAAAAATGACTCAAAAACTATAAAAAGTGTATAAATAGGATATGATATGATCTCCATAGGCATGCAGTATGATTTGGATACCACACTCCATGAACAATATTTGAAGAACCTCCATAAAATCAAGAGAGGTAAACATCTACATAATTTTTTTATGGTTCACTGCTCCTAGTGCTAACTATTTATTTTACACATACTATTCATGGACATGAGGCATCAATAGAATGGAATTTAGATGCACCCATAGGATCCCAGATAATAACCATAATGAAAGGTATCTTTGTAGTGTATGAGGTGTAAAATGTTATTTAATGGGAGAAAATGATTAGGAGTATAGTAGATTAGAGATTATACATATCCAAACAAATTTTCCAAAACTATTATATAGAGGTCCAATTAATATTAGATACATATAGCATTTACATTGAAACTTTGATACAAAAGTTACACCCCTTGAACCTTTTCCCTATGAAGTTAGTGATGAATAAGTTGAGGTGGTAATTATTGGGGCTTAAATCTTACTGTCAAATCCTAAGGTACAACATATCTTTAGTGAAGTATGGGTGAGTTCTCAAGATAGGGAGGAAGAAGATGATACCCTTGTAGTTGAAGCACCATTACAAAAAGGGATTGTAGGCACCTCACAAGTAAACCCTATTGTCTATAAATCATCTAGGATTAATAAATATATCATAGAATTGGACCCCTCTATTGAAGAAGAAGAGTATACATTTTAGTTAAGGATTATTCCATTGTATAGGTTTTGGGAGAATAATAAATGGAAAATAAAGGTACCCCCTCATATTCTTTGAGGGAAAATAAAAATACCTCAAGGGAAGGGACATCATCAAAAAACAAATAAAATAGTAGAATAACAAGAGGTGTTCCCTGAAACATCTTTGGTTTCTAGGTAAACTTTTTTGCAAATGAGTGGAGTAAAAAGAGGGAGAAGATACTCCCTATAACCACTCCAAAAATATAATAAAAATGAAAAAGTGGTGAAAATTAAAGGTAAAAAGGAAAGTTTAGTAGCATATTATGAAACTGACTCTTCATAAGTAGGAAACCAAGAGGAAATGAAAACAAGTGAAGAAAAGTATAATACCATAGAGATGCCTGATATGAATACATTTATGGGAATTTTCCATAATAAAGGAAGTATATTCATAGTTTAAAACCTATATAGAAATTTAAATACATAAGGCAGCCGTAGGGTAGTAAGAACTATCTTGGATTACATAAATCTAGGTCTTTGAATTAAATAACATAATAATATGAATCACCATAAATTTATACAAAATAATCATAAAAATAAAGGAGAAGATAAAAGAGGTTGAAATGACAATAACAAACTATTAGGGGGAGGCACTAAATAAAACTACAAAAAAGGTTGATATGTCTTCATATGACCAAGAAAGGTTGTGACAACTCCAAAAATTGGAGTTGATAACAAAATAGAAAATAGAAATAGTCTTATAAACATAGGGAAAAATTAATTACAATGTAATAAATAACTATAAGATGTGGTAATTCAGTAAACAACTAGAGTAAGAACTACTTGAATAAAATAGAAAAATCCAATAAATTGTAGAAACTGCCACCCAATAGGTGAAAAAATTGTTGGAGAAAGAGAAGGTAGAGACAAAAGAAGTGGATATAATGAAAATATAAAAATAATATAAATAAAAAAGGAAATTATAAGAGTAAAATAAAAATACAAGAAAATAAGATGGAAAAAAAATGAGGAGGAGAAGAAAATAAAAGCACAGAAGGAGAGAAGATTAGAAGAGGAAAAATTAAAAAATAGTAGAAAAGGAGGAAAATAAAAATAAAAATGCAAAAATAGAGGTAAAAAGAGGAAGAGAAGGGAAAATAGGGCTAAAAAACAAAAATATAATAAGAATAAAAGGGGAAGGGTGAAGAGGTGAGTATCCCCTCTATATGTTATAAAGCAAAGGGAACCATTAAAATTTCAACATAGAATACTATAGGATTAATGAGAATAAGTCAAAGGAGTACAATTACTCCTATGGACCCCCTAAAGAGGATAAAAATAATATTATCAAGGCACATATGAGCCATATCTAACATCATCGTGCCAATAATATTTTCTCAACCTACTTTAGGAGGGTAAACACAAGTGGCCTTACAAAAATTAACCCTAATAAAAAAATAGTTAAGTAAACTCTTATTCAAAGTGCTAGAGGATATTGTATGGCATAGTGTATGAGCCTTGAATAAGCAAGTAAAACATGTATTAATTCATTAACTAATGCATAACCATAGTATTATCTTGATACAACCTTACCGATAAAGAAATATTTGGAAGACACTATGGAAAATTTTATAAATCATGCAGGAGCTATATTTGATAAAATACTAATAAAACTTAAGGCTAGGGAAGATTATAAGGAAGATTTTTTAGGGCCAATTAAAGGATTAAAAAAGAGAGAAAATAATATGAAGATAAAATAGGGAAACTACATGAGACAATGGAGATAAAAAGGTGGAACTCGAAGCAATGGAAAAAAATGAGTGTTACCTAAACTATATTTATGTCCCAACACATCGTATCCAATGTAGAATGAGCTAAGATGATATGTTTACATGAGGAGTATAAGGAATAATAGTTAGAATGAATATCAATATATGATAATATGTTAGATTATGGAACTTACATGAGTACCTAGATAGAAAATATGGAGGTAAATATTAGAGATCGTGAAAACTATTTACAAATACTTAGAAAAAATCAAGTTCTAAATGATATATTGATGGAAACAAGGAGAATATGGAATTTGAAAATAAAATTATGGAAGAAAAGACAATTATTTTGAACTATGATACTTTTTCCAAGGAGATGATGAGAAAATATGGGAAACATCTACCCAAGGGTGGAGAATCCACCTTGTGACTCAAAAAAATTGACAACTCAAATTTTTTACAATTAGGTAGATTATTTTTTTGTGATTTTCAATAATTTAGAGTTGTATTGAGGATGCAACAAAGGTATATAATTTTTTAAAATTTTATAAATATTCTCAATCAACCAATGTCCAAATCACGGATATCTTAATGTCTTTTCCTTCACTGCAACAAAAAAATTCTTGAGGATGACATAATAGATTCTTCTACTGATTAGGCAATATGATAAGAATTTAACCCTCATAGTAACACATGAATACCTGATTAGATAAATGGCATGTCTCAAACAAATATGACAATTGAATTATAAGGTATCAAGTCAATATTTATACCATAATATTATAATAAAGTAGAAATAACATAGAGAGAGTTGAGTGTAATAGTACAGGGTATCAAGAGGTTATAGAGAAGATTAACCTTGATACTAACATAATATTTTATAGTTTAAAGAAATATCAAAACATTGTATTTGATGTTTATTATATGAATATAAATAAAAGAGAAGTTAGAGTAGGAATTATTGTGTATTATTTATTGAATCCTATGAATGAACCTACTTATTTTATTTTATGAATGTATGAGATAAATATTTATACCAAATAATAACTCCTACATTATATAGGTTCTAAATGAAGTTAACATATTCAACATAAACCATTTGTATCCAATTGATTTAGATTTTATGCCAACTGTGTGTGTGTGTGTGTGTAATCACACAAGGCCATTCATTAAATACATTTTACCTTTTAATATTCAAGTTCAATTCATTTAATTACAACACACAAGGTAACTATTCTACATATGAAGAAGTAAAATGTTTTGTTTGAAATCGTAATGAAAGAGGGGAGGGGGAAGGTAGAGAGATGTAGGCGGAGGGGAGAGAGAGAGAGAAAAAAATTTATCATTTTTGTTATTCACCATTTTCCATATCTACTATAAAATATTATGCCACTAAGCTAACTTTATATTTTTTTAAAGTATTTATCAAAAGCAAAAGTTATACTAAATATTTCTCCTACATATTTACATGATAAAATAAGTGTTAAGTAAGGGATCCTACCTATTCTCCACCACTTTCCAAACACAACACAAGCCTCTAAAAGTCTAGTAACAAGATCTCCATATCCATCTCCCCAAGCTACTCCTTCCAACAAGCTCCCCACCATGGATAGTCAACCCTAAAAATGAGCCATTGGTGGGAGATTAAGTATAAATTTATTTCACAAGACCCCACCAAATCTCATTAATGAAGGGAATGTCCCTCATTACATGGCATTTACTTCACCTTACACACCCATGATTTTAATTACAATGTCCATATGGGTTTACTTGTATAATTAAATCCACTCTTGCATATTTTTAACAAATCATTTATTTTCCTTACAAGGCCTATACCTCATCTTAAATTATTATTAAATTCTCTTAAATGTAAAGTGTGGGTTTACTTGCACAAGTAAACCAAATTTCTTACACATATTTAATTCCTTACATGCACATATGGTCTTCTTACAATTTAATTAATTTTCTTACAAATTTATATAACATTTCAACTAGTTCCACAATCTCACCAAACCTAGGCTAGGATCCTAGGTGCTATAGTTACTTAGCATGCCTATTAGATAGAGATCATATCCTTTCTAGAAGGTCTATGCACTTTTTTTTTTTTAATGTTTATAATTTTATATTAAATACATTAGTTTATATAATATATAATTAAACTTAGCTAATTAAACATTCTTAACATAATGAAAGTGTTTAATTATTTACACAAGGAGGAAGGAGAATTTGAAATTCCTCATGTGCTAGGATTTTTTGAACCTAAATAATATTGAATTCGGATAGGTAATACTGGATCAATATGAGGGCTATTACATTCTCCCCTTCTTATAAAATAATCATCCTCAATGTGTTATATGAAAACAAGATGACAAAAGTAAATACATCATTAAGAAAAAAAACTAGGTTATTTATATAATGCCTTAATACAACTTAATTAGTCATAATTATGACTACAATAGTTATTTTATTGTGTTCTAAGACCACATGGTTAATTCATAGTGTCAATAAAATCTTTATATAGCCTAATTCATTAAAAGAGCTTGATTTTCTAAATAAAAGAATGAAATATTTACATATAATATGTTTAAATATAATTCATCCACTTTTAATGCTTGGAACAAGGATTTTCCTATTTTAATATTTAAATTTTTTACTCTTGAACATTATTATTTTATTTTTTCTTTTTTATTATTATCAATAAAATGGGTTATCTTCAAGACGTAAAAGTTTATGGTTTCTCAATTATTTTAGGTAACCAAGGGTAATTAAGGTATCCTAAAACAAGGGAATCTTTCCAATTTTATTTCTTATAATTTCTTTAATGTAATAATACAACTAGCATTCTTCTAATGTCAAGCATACATAAAATAAAACAATATTGAACCTATGTTACAAGATATTAACTATAGGTCAAACACCCTAAGGATATCAAGGATAAGATCCATACTAAAGTATTAAAAAATATCACTCTTAGGGAGCGTGCAATAAAATTTGAGAATTCATTATTATTTACATCACAAGGCAACATCTATCATGTAATGTTAATCATAAAATAAGGGGCAACAACATCCTAGTTGTGTTGAATTATTATAAAATTAACCTAGTAATTACAACTTAATTTAATGTTAGGAACAAAGATAGGGCACCCAAACCTAAACTATGACTTAGGACTCGATGTCCCACATCTTAGGCAATGCACATATTTTTTCCTCAAAATTGGGCTCAGATGTAGTTCTCCTCTTGAACTTATGAAGAGTCTCCTCCATGTTACATCATAATAAAAAATGGGTTCGAGATATAAGTCAAAAAATAAATAAATTTTAAAACATGAATGAGCATATATAAACTCAAGATAAAAACATTCAAAGCCAAACCATAAACTCACAACAATCCTTCACATAAGACACCTTTGCATCCTAATTATCTCACAAGAGTACACACAATTATCAGTATAAAAAATAAATAAACCCATATTACTATGTATGAATTAATTTTGAAGTCCCAAAAAAATTCAACCTCACACTACTTAGAGTATTTCTAACTCTCAAGAATGTCTTCATAAAAAATTAAGGCCTAATATGATTAAGCCATGTTTCTAAGTTTACCCAACTTAGCAAAAAAAAAAAAATTAAAGTATAAAAATTAAATCCACATATTTATTTATATTAAAATTCTTCAAGGTCAAAAATATGAAATATTTTTTAATGCACAATGAAAGACACTTTATGGTTAGTGACTAGAGTTCATGCTAATAAAAGTAACATAAAGGTTACTAATTAGTGCTTGCACTCATTTCCTAAGTTACCCAAATATCCACTATGACCACATTCATATTCAAAATTAGGGTTATATATAATTTACATGTTACTATAACTAGTGTTAGTTATACTATGAAATCAACCTACCTTCATCACTTAGCCTCACAACTAACGCTTTCACAGTTAACTAAATGGTAACTCAAGAACCATTAACTAACCCACATAAATTAGATGCTACCAAGGGTTAATATGAGACACCATTGTATGCATAATAATTTTAATTAGGATACCTAAGTCCAACACAACATTAATAATAATTCACACTACTCTACTACTAATTGATAGCCTCCTTACAGATAGCTAAAAGAAACTAAACCAATATCCAAAAGGGTTATGTTTAAGGTTCTCAATTTATACTATGGTTTGAAAATTATTCCAAAGGATATAAAAATTATATAATACTCACTTAGTATTTTAATTTTTATCTAACAAGATAATTTACATACAAATGATTCAAGCACTAGCCTTAGTGCATCTATTCTAGGCTAGGAAAATACTAGAGAAAAGACATTTACTTAAATACCTAAGAAAGATATTATATTGATTAAATATTTTTTTATTAAATTTAATAATATTAAATCATAATTAAGTTACCTATAATTTTTATCTAAGAATATAACATTAAATAGTCATGACATAATAACAAGGGTTTCAAAATATTATTTTTACTCCAATTTTAGGTTTAAAAATTGGGTTCTGAAACACCTTTAAATTATTTCATAGAAGATTCAATAAAACAAATTTAGGGTTTATGTGTATTTTATATGTCATATGTAATATTATTTCAACTTTGAATAATTTTTATGTGAGATTAAATAGAAAATTAACCTATCATTTCGAAATGGTTTGACAAGCTGAAAAGTTCCATAGGAAATTTCACCTGTAAAATTTATTTAAAATATATCTAATTTTGATTGAAATTTTTCATTAATAAAATTATTTATTTATTAAATAATAAATTTTATTCATTTAAAACATGTTTCAATAATCATATTTTATGAATTTTATCTTTAGGTATTTGATTTATCTACAATCCAAACTAACTTTATTGACATAAAAAAATACCAAAAAAATGCTTATGAAAAGTCTTCTAAAATCAACCTAATTTATTTTCATATTTTTTTTTATTTAAATACTAAAATGATATTTAGCATACATTTAAAATTTAATCTAAGTTTCAGATTTTAAAATTTTAACCACTAAGTATTTATTTTCTTTCAATTCAAAACAGGTTTTGTTAGACTAAGAGGGGAGTGATAGAACAATAAACACTTTACTTGTTTTATTGAAATATTCAAATTTTATATTATTTATTAATTTAAACACAAGATCCATTTATAAAAATTATTATATTAAAATGGTTAGTGAAATTTGAAACCTAGTGTTACTATGAGATTTTACTTTTGACCAAGATACCTCACTTAGATCTCGCTCATGTCTCTAATTGTCTTAAAAGTTTGATATCAAGCTCAATTTAAACATAGGTGATTATAATTTTTTTTTAAAACTATGATTTAAGTAAATTTTAGATAAGTTAACCCAATATGTCGCACAAGAGTAATTGATCATAAGTGTCAATTTTTATTTATTGTAAAGGTGTGTAATTGAAAAGTTTGATTTACTTTTGTAAAATTTGTAAAATTTAAGTAATATTTAAATTAAATAAAAGGTATAAAAATATTTTTAAAGGAGAGTTTATAATATTCATTAAAATATCATATCACATTTAAAAGACAAGTTTTTGAAAAGGTTGAGCAGATAATCCGATATGAAGGACTCACTAAGCCTCCTAAAGTAGTTATCAATTGTCTTAGATTTCTCATTGGGTTTTGTATTAAACATGATTGAATACTTATTCATTTGATTTTCATGTTTGATTTTAGTGTCATAAAATATAAATATGATATATACATAATTTATATATCAATAAATAAAATAAATATTATAATCATTCTTATACCTTTGGGACAACTAGGAGTATAAGACTTTTAGTTTAAGATAATAAGAATACTCCATGCTTGTGTGTGTGTTTGTACACACATTTTCAAATGCATGCACATTCATGCATGCATGCAAAAATTAGAAAAAATTGTAATTATTTATTGATCATATTTTCAAAACATAATGGAATTAAAACAGATTATAATAAATTCGAAATATTATAATAGCATGTGGGAGCATCACACCCCATCCGTAGGCATCCTAAAAATGGTGTAGCTAGGGGTGCCACTCCTGACCTCCCCCAAAAAGAGTATCTAAGGGAATCAACCATAGCCTTCCATCTAAGGCATGGATGGTCAAGCTTATATGATCTTATATTTAGAGCAAGTGTCAGCCAAACCCCTTAGTCAATCCTCATTTTTTTTTAATATTGTTAAATATAAACATTTATTTATTTATTTATTTTGTGTGTGTGTATTACTAACACATATAGCCATTTTTGTGTGTGTGTGTGTGCACATGCACACACATGTGTGTGTGTGTGTGTGCATGTGTGGTTGTTGAGGTATAGTGTGAAACACTATTATTGATATAATGTTAATAGATTTATTAATAGGTTTATATTTGGTTGTTTTAATATTGTTGAGAGTTACAACAATATTATGAATATAGGTTATTTATGAAATTGCATAATCATAGAGACATAGTGAGTTAGTTGTGGAGATATGAATCTCCACCTTTATAGGAAATATTTTTCCTATATATATGTAATATGCCTAAATAATTAATGCAAAAGGATAAATAATATTATATTATGTTTTTAATATTCTAGTGTTTGGGCTATTTTATTTTCTTTGTTAATTGTGCTCAGACCTAAACTAAAATCAATATATGGTATCAAAGAAGGTTTCATAGCAATGTATTTGTGTATCTAATTGATTAACAATGGGAAATTGTATTACTTTCTTATTGCCTTGATTCATGGAGATCTTGGTTTTGTTTATAAAATTATAGAGGAACCAGTTTACCAATGTTTTAGATTTTAGAATTTTTTTATCTTTTTTGTTGTATGGCCATTGTTGAGCTCAATCCATGCTCCCAAAAAGCTCATTTAGGTGTTTTCCTCATGCTCAACTCTATAACCATGGATGTAACAACTTGACAAGAGAATTATTTTTGTCTACACTACAACAAACGCGGGTTTCATGGAGTTATTTTATCAATGTTTGCATAAGCCATTTATCCATAGTTCTTGGGATTTATTATAGCAATAATATATATTCCTAATTCAAATTCCTAGCATAGTCAAGGTCAACAAGCCCACATGGATTGATAAGGCATGTCATCTTGATTACAAGGCCAAGTAGGGTTATGTCATTTACTACGTAAGAGTCAGATGTGGAGGATGGAAAATGTATGTTCCTAAAGGTATTGTGTATAGTAATCCAATAAACAAATGTATCACTTAGCTCAAGTTCTAGCATAACTTAAGATGTGTGACAAAGGAGCAAGCTAGGCAGAAGTTGGGTGGACTAAAGAGTTTTGAACTCTCAAGACTCAACCTAAAAGTATTTTGAAATAATCCTTATTGATGAAGCACACAAGGCTATTAGGTATGATCCCAAAAAAAACTAGATATTCAATCATATTCATAATCATAAGGAACTTCAAGGACTTACATATGCTAGGAAGAAATATAGGGGTTTCCAAGGAATCAACCCTCTAGGCATGTGACTTGGAAGAGAAACAAGAACCTTTAACTTTGACATTACCATTAGATTAAAGTCCCTTTATAGGTAGTTGGGAAAGTTTTTTGTATATCTCTTATGGATGCTTGGCTTCCCCTTGGACTCATTTTTATCAACTTACTCAACTCTCTCAAATCCAAAACCCACATCTATTAATGAGTATTTTCATATAGCATTGGTAAAATAGGTTTTTAAAAAGGTCTATCAAAAAGGTATTTCCATTAGTAAGACATGTCAGTTATATTAGGTTTATGTTAATTTTAAATAGAAAGATAAAATTTGTTGTTATTAGTACTTTAAAAGCTTTTAGGTATTTTGTTAAATGTATAGTATTTTAAGTTTTATATCAAAAATAGTTTTTGGTCATTTTAAAATATGTAAATATTTTTGAATATTATATTTGGTCCATTTCACTAATATATGTTATAAATGTTATTTACTAAAAATCCAAAGTGTTGGTCATTTTTTAGTCCTAATTTATTTTTGAGTCATTTTTTGTTAAAATTGTCAAAACATCAAAAGAGTCAATTTTTAAGTGTGTCATGATGAGGCCACTAATTTTTCTATGTATATCCTCATCCATACCCAATTATATATCTTTTTCCTATATGAATCTTTAGAACTATCCGTGACTTATGTAAATGAATGAATGAATTAATGATTATATGTGTGCATCAATATATACATGTTGTCTTATGGATTAATGATGTTTTTTCTTTGATTAGATTATACTTGTGAAACCTTATTTAGCATACATTTGAGGGGTAGAATAAGACTATAGAAATATTGATTGGTCATAACACTTATAGATAATCTCATAGCAAAAGGGGCTTCCAGTCCATAGCAACTGCTAAGCTACAGGCCTTCCACTTATAGGTTATCCATAGCAACTACTAAGCTACAAGCTTTCCACCTATATGTTTGCCATAGAAATTGTAGGATTTCACCTACAAGTTGCCTATAGTAATTGTAGGCTTATACCTATAGTATCTCGCAACCACTACACATAACAAACCATTGATGTGATAATAAGTAATTGGCTTTTAAGGATGCATCTAGCTATCTTAGAAACAAAGTAAATGATTAAAGAGGATCCTCTATAACAGTTGTATGGACCCCTCACATGAAGTGAAACTTAGATGTGATTCCAAAGGATTAATAATACAAGGATAATGGAAAGGAGAAAAATAAATAAAAGAATAAAAGAGTATATATTTTCCTTTACCCAATCAGGCCTAAAAACAAGTAACTTTAAGTTACTAACCACCTAAAGGTTAACTGAGTTAGTTGCAAAGAACTTGTACCTTTCCTAGTTTATTGTTTTTGGTTGGATATAATAAACTTCCTTATGTATTTAATGGTATAACCTAGATTAGATTAAGGATGGAATTGTAGAAAGTAATTTCATTTTGATTTCTGGAGTATTGTAATCTACTGTAGCAATATTTAATTTTTTCAGATCTAAGTAATGAAAAGGCTAATTCTATAAGAAGCTTTTGTAAGTCTCTCAAATAAGGATTACAACTCAGTTCTAAATGAGGAGGACCCCCTTGAAAGGATTTTTAGTGAAGATCCTAGCCCTTCTAAGATTAAAGTGTGTTGTGTGAATTGATTTCATTACTAGTTTGATTATATGAAGTGTGATGCATGTGTGACTCATAAGTGTGAAGAATTTATGCATTCTATTATGATAATTTTCTTATATATCTAATGGTGAAATAAATATAATTTCATTATACTACAACTAGAAATTAAGTTATCCTATGAATCAATAATGCATATATAGTGTTGACATCTTTGAAAAGCCTACATACCCTAGGTTGACAATTAATGTTAAGAAAATTTAAGAATATAGTATTAACTGGGTAGTAAGTCTATCCAACATGTTGTATTTGTCAAAGATTAAAATAAGAGGACATATTTTTGGGTGATTCTGACATCCTATATAAATGTATTATTTCACATCAATGGGGGATTTCTCTTGGACAAAATCATGAATCTGAGCTACATTGACATACCATCTGAGTGAGTAGCTTCACCTTTTAGAAGAAAGAGGAAATGGAGGTTAGAGGTTATAGAGCCTCTCATTAGTCACCAATGACAAGGCCTAGATGTTTTAGTGACATTTTTTGTGGTGTGCCTTTTTCCACTATGTTTTTATAAGAAAAGGACATTCTTGTTCACATGTGTGGTGTGGTTTTTTATTCCTTCAGTGTGGTGTGCTCTGTGTCGAATCAGCTAATTCCAAGAATAGTTCTTCAGTGGTAGTGGAAACCATCTATGTTTTTTTCATTTGGGTGGAAATAGATATTAACATAGGTTTCCTAAGATGATAATGAGGATTGGTTCCTCATGATATTTTCATTTTTTTAGTGTTGTGTTTTCATTCCCCTACTTGTTTAGACATCCATTGATATTTGAAGAAAAGGAAGAGTGTAGATATAATAGAATGTGATGATAGTTGTATAAGAGGGTAGCTAATTGTAGATATCCCATGACTACCTTATTTTTTTATGGACATGAACCCCAGTGACATTTACGTATGGTCACATAAAGTAAATGTGGTTCCTTCACATATTAGTGGTCATGTGTATCAATATCACATTAGTAGTATGCAGACCTAAAAGTATGAATTAGCATATGATTATATTTGGGCCAGTTCTTGAAAATGTATATTATCCCCATATTCACATTAAGGGGGTGTAGATAAGATTAATAATGTTCACAATAGGGTGAAAGTTGAGGTATAGTGTGAAACATTATTATTGATATAATGTTAATAGATTTTTTATTAGTTTTATATTTGGTTGTTGTAATATTATTGGGAGTTACAACAATATTATGAATATAGGTTATTTGTGATATTTCATAATCATAGGGATATACTAAGCTATTTGTAGAGATATGAATCTCCACCTTTATAAGAAATATGTTTCCTATACATATGTAATATGCTTGAATGATTAATGGAATAGGAGAAACAATATTACATTGTGTTTTTAATATTTTAATTTTTGGGCTCTTTTATTTACTTTGTTAATTGTGCTTAGACCTAAACCAAAATCAATTGTGTGTGTGTGTGTGTGTGTGTGTGTGTGTGTGTGTGTGTGTGTGTGTGTGTGTGTGTGTGTGTGTGTGTGTGTGTGTGTGTGTGTGTGTGTAATTAATTTTATTGTATCATACAAAGAAACTATTCTACATATGAAGAAATAAAATGTTTTGTTTGAAATTTTAATGTGAGAGAGGGGGGAGGGAGGGGGAGGGAGAGAGAAACATAAAATTCAAGAACAAGTTTTTTCATTTATACTATTCACCATTTTCCATTTATATTATAAAATACTATGCCACTAGCCTAACTTGTATTTTTAATAAAAAACTAGGTATTAAAGAGATAAGAAAACTAAATATTTCTCCTACACAATTATATGATATTAAAAGCTCAAGTAAGGGATCCTTCCCAAGGTTAACTTAAAGAGGAACTAGAGGAAAACCTCTTGAAATTCTTTGGCGAATCTATGGAAAACTATTTTCCAAGCATGGTGAATCCTATATGTATGAACAAAAATCTATTGGGATTAGATAGGAGTGTAAGGACATAGAATATTCATTTTTTTATACCATCATTCAGCTACACTAAAATAAGGACATTGAACAGAACTGTCAAATAGTTTTATTGAATGGTCAAGCCAAATGGCTAGAATGAATGACACTTCTAGAAAGAACTATTGAATGGTGTTGCCAAATAATGAGGTTAAATAGTTCTACCAAATGGTGTTATAAAATAGTGATTTCAAATGGTGTTGTCGAATGGTGGTGATAAATGATAAAGCTAAATGATACTATTAGGTAGTACTACCAAAAGATGATGTTGAATGACACTCTTGAATGGCACTACCAAATGGTTGTGTCAGATAGTGTTGTCGAGTAGCACACTCAATTAGCACTATTAGGTGGTGCTACCATCTTGGAGCTATCATTCAGTGTGGCCATTCAACATGGAGTTTATTCAGATGCATGTTTTTTTTTTGGTGCTACTAGGCAACCCATGTAGCTGGTATGCTAGTTGGTAGCCTCATTTCCACCCTTGGCTTATAAATAAACATAGTTTTTCCTCATTTTAACCATTTTGTATAATATTTTTCTCATCCCCCTTTACTCCACCCATAACTATTTAAATTTAACCTACTCACGTAGCCATCCACATCCAGGTTCCACCTACTCAATAGTCCAATAACATAGAAAGAAAATACATTTTCAAGAATTTATATGCCCAAAGATTTTGAATCTAGTACAACAACCATATGCATTCAATGATTGGATATCTAAATGTATCTTTTTTGGTTTAATATACATGCCTTAGTATGAAATAGCCACAAGTTGATGAAATTGCTAACATCTTGTTATGACGCTAGCAAGATGAGGTTCATAGTGAATATTAGCTCTGGATTGATCTATTTTGGTACATGTGGACAATTTTGACCTCACAGGTCAAATGTCACCCTTATATTTTGAAACTTTGCTTTTCATGATTCTACAACCTTGTTCATAGTTTTTTTATGCTTTGATAATCTTCAAGTGGTCTTTGTAAGGTATTGTTAACATTATTTAATGTAATATCTTTACCAAGCTTTGAAATGAATTCAAAGTCAATCTAGTAGGTCTTAGGGAAATCTCATGATGTTTTAAGAGGGTACATAATATTCTAGGTCAAGTGCTTTCACTTGATCACTTGGTTTAAATCTTGCTAATCTTGTTTGATGAAATTAAGGTATTTTAACATTTTTTAAGGTTTTTGGAGAATCCTAGGTTTCCATTGTGGCCAAACTAAGCCTTCACAAGGCGTAATTATTGCATGGAATATTAAATCAATTGTTTAAGAGTTAATTTCAAACTTGATTAAGCAAGGTGAACTCTGTCTCCATGAGGTCATTTTCACATGCATTGATCTTTTGTGTAATTTATAAGGCTCCAAAGCTATTTTGAAAACAAAATATGAAGAGAGATACATAAAAATGGATTTTAATATCTCATAAATGAAATTTACAATATGTATATGGGTTATATATTAGTGTAGGTCATAATATGGTCAGTATGATAGTTTTAATGCCAAAAAGGGTAGTTTTAGGAGTTTATACAGACTTGAGGTATTCACTTATAGGTAAAAACACCTTAAAAGTGTCTCTTCATTTTACATAATTCATATCCATGAGTTTAAATCTTTCATAAGTCTTAAACTTCTAAACATGTTTCTTCTCCACTATCACTCTCCTTACAAGATCATAAAGGTAGTTTTCAAATGCTCAGTATAGATAGAGGAGAGAGAGTTGGGTCCTAAATTTTTTCCATGGGAGGGCATCCTAGTGAGCTTAAAATTTGTTTCATTGGTAGTCAGATCTATCCCCTCTCTTTTTTTAGTAGTTGCTAAGAAGGTAGGATAGTCTAAAAGAGTGGTCAACCCCACAAGCTAACTTTATTTCCTTAAAATAATATTTTAGATGTTTTGGATACATAATAACAATTGTAAAGGATACTCATATGTCTATATAAACATCTTATACCTTCATCCACCATTTTGGTATGTGTGGGAGGTCATTTGAGTAAGAGAGATTCATAAAAAATATTTACAGGTTTTCACATGAGTTTCAAGGTTCTCTAAAAACTTCAATGCATACAGATTATTTTAATATGTTTCCACCATATTTTAACTTAATTAAGATCTCTCTAATCATTGAAAAAAATTGTATTAGTCTCCCAAAGAATCATCTCAACAATCATCTTGAAGACTATGTGGATTTGATTGAATAAAACATGTTTGAAATGTCTTGTTTTGCATGATGTAAGGTTTTTTTAGAGTCTTGATATCATGAGATAGTTAATGAGGTATTAAATAATGAATTCTAAGGTTTGAAATAATCAACATAAGCCCCATACAAGGCCTAAGCATAAAAATGCAGTCTCACTAATCTATTTAGACCATAAGTCTCTTTGGGACACAAAATGTAATATTCATGCATCAGTGATGAGGTTAAAAAGGATAGATGAAATATGAAGAGTGTAAATACATGGTTAGAATTCATATTCAAATGTTCCTTTCCTTCTCTATATTCCTAATGTATTTAGAACTTGAATTGTCTACACCTCATCTACTCCATTCTCTTAATAGAGTGTATGTTAAAGGGGTGATTGTGATGGTTTTAATGGAATACCTATTCCAACTTAAGTCTTTTGGAGACCTCATGAGGTTTTGATTTGATAAATATATCTATCTACAAAATTACTATTGACTATTTTGACCACAAGTCAAAATAGGTCAATCCCCTATAGTACAAAACCTGATACAAGGGTCTATTAGCATGTTATAGGGTGTTACATAGTCCTTTATATGTGATTTAATTTGTTATTAGCCTTGGTCATGGTCACATTTAGTCCTAATGTCATTTTATGTCATGTAGGGGTCATATATGGGTCATTAATGAGAATGGTACATTGTTATTAGGTGTCTATGTGTTTAAAACTTCCTTATAATGTCTAATATGTTATATTCCTTGTTAGGAATGTCAAGACTAACTAAAACTTACAAGTTCCTAATTGAAAATCAAGAAAACAAGTGAAAATAAGGATTTATGAAAGTTGAATGACTTATGGGAGAGAGTGTAAAGTGGGATAATATTATTTAATGACATTTCAACTTCCCTTACTCTATTTACATTCTTTTTATACTTTTTAAGTGCCAAAATTGGACCAAAACTATTCTATCTCTCCATCACTCTACTAGGCAAGCAAAACTGGTCAACAGGGCTTTTGATGTTGCAGCCAGTAAGAGGACTTCCAATTTAAATTATATTTGTGGTAGATAATAGGATCAATATTATTCATTTTCATTTTTATATTTTGAATAATGGTTTCCTATAATTTATGAACCATTCTTAACAAGTTAATTTCCTTGTTTTTCTAGCTAATCCCCACACCTTGTAGGTTTTCCTCTTGTATGAGTAGGTATGTACAATCCAATTATTTAAATTACTTATAAAATATTTAAATTTCCTCCTTTCATGTTTTCCATCTTGATTTTCATGTTTGGAGTTTATTCCATGAGCCAAACAGTTCAAGTTACAGGTTGATGTTGATAGTGAGGTTGTAGTTAGATTTAAACACTTACGAAAGGTTTATTTCTCTGTAGTGGTTTTAAATCAGTGTGAGGTGTTTTATTTCATGTCTCAAATTTATTATTTATCCCCTCTTCTTTCAATATCAATCTCACAAGTTAACATCATGAAGGTTGCAATCAAAATATGAGACACAGTCAACTCTATGTTCACTTTCACTTATAATCATGATGTATAAAGCTGTTGAGAATGTCATGGAAGTGTAATGAAGAATTTAAAATAGTTTGTACACCTTATTATAAGAATTAAAATCAATAAAATACCCTTCAAATATAATATTATGGACTATGATAATCAAACCCCTTATATGCACAGTCATACACCATTGGTGTGCATTTATAGTAGACTAAGGACATTGGAATGATAGTATGGAAACATGTTTCAAGCCCTTAAAAGTGAAGAGAATAAAATATATGACCTTTATGAATGTTTTGAATCAGTTAAAATCCCATATACCATGCACATTGTTCATCTCACCTTCACTGCCATGCAACCTGAGATGTTTTATAGGTGGCCTCCCAAAGAGATATAATAGTGTGGTATAGAGGAGTTTGGCATGTTCATATACCTTCATGAAGTTTGAATAGTTATATGATCACATGAAAACAATTATTAAATCATTATATTGTCAAGTAGAGTTGAGAAGCCATGTTCAAGTTGAGAAATATAGTTTGGGGACAAATTCCCTAAAAGCCCCAAAATAGAGCCCTAGCCACTTTTGGATATACCATATAATAGTGTGACATAAATCTAGACGAGTCAAAATACATCCTATATTATATCACTATCATAAGGGTAAAACATTTAAAAATATAATGGATGTGTAACTAGAGGAACATGATGTTTAGAGGCCTCCAATTTTGATAGTTGTTCACTATAGTTTTTCAGTGTCTTCTACAGGATTGGAGCTTTCAAGTGACCTTCACATCCCAAGGTGGCAATGTAAGAGTATTAATCCATGTTAAATGGTTTTATTAAGTTAAGAAACACATAAAGGATCCAAATAATGTCAAGGAGGGAATGAATATAGGTATTTGATCTATAGATGTACCTACAAGTGTATTTTTACTCAAAAGTCCACCTACAGTTGACTATAGGTATCTATAGTGGCCTAAAGAATTATTACCTTTGTTATTGGCCTAACAAATACATGATGAGAGGTGAGATAAATGACTATGGTAGAATATTTATGACTATGATAAGGTCTTCAATCATTTCATACAATATCTAAGACCAAATGATACCCTATAGTCATGCCCCTTTCTTAAGGTGAAACACAGGCACACTTAGCTAGTCTAACCTAGTCAAGTGAGGAAGAGTGTGTTTTGGGTTATAAAAGAAAAGGTGTCAGACATGATATCAATAACCCTTAATATTATTATTAAAAACTTCTTTAGACTCTTGAATCATGGAAAATAGTGCAAGAGTAGCTCTACAATATAAACCTACAGTCAACATGCAAAGTTTTGCAATTAGTGATGCTCAATAAAGTTTGGCTTGAGTGATATGATAGTTGGAGATGATAAGTGTGTAACCCAAATTTTAAATAAAATAAAAACGGTCTTCATTAATTTACAAAGATACCCATATCATTTTTTTACCAAGATAGATAGGGTGGATACCCTATGTTATGTCTCAGACAGAGGGTACTCTAAGAGAGCAAGAAGTGTATAGGCAAATGAAGGTGGGTGTAAAAGATGTGAATATAAGAATTTAATAATTGGAAATAATGTATATGATATTTTTTTCAATATGAAATATCATGAAATACAATACGAAAGGATTATAAATCTATAGGGTGATTTAAACCTAAAAACATGTAGATAGCTCTATTAGGACTAGTTTAGGCCTAAAGCCCAAATTAGAGGTTATCTTCATTTCCAACACCATATGAGCATTAAAAATCATTTGGATACCTGATTTTTGGAGTTATAAGGTGTGTTTAATCCTTTTGTGTGTAGGTAAAGTCATAGAGAAACCATATTTTGACCCAAACTAACTCAGGCCTATGTAGAATGCATGAAAAGACTCGAGAAGGCAACTTTGAATGCTTGAAACTATAAAAACACATAACATGGGTGCTTGAGGAGTTAGTAAATATTTAGGAGTATCCTAAATAATTTTTTAATAGAATTTTTTAGAGGATTGAACATCAGGATTGTATGAATAATCCTTAAGAGCTATAACATTTCCAAACCCTCCAAAACCCTTATTCTTAAACTGATGGAGAAGTTAAGGGAAAGGCATCTAGATAAACTAGTTTTATTTGGAAATTAATTTTAGATAATAGGTTACTCCCTATATCTCCTTCCCACTATTTGAGTTGTACCCTACTTATATGGATGATACATAAAACTAGTTTCTTTGACATTTTCTAGTGTTTTATATGTTTAAGGGAGAATCAAAGGATGTAAATAAATTTTGGAAATAGGTTGGGACCTGAGCTAACCTCACATGTACATTTCATGATTTATCTAGTCTCACAACTATATTTTCATTGCCTTCATCTTAGCTAGCCTAAATTAACATAGTAAACAAGAAAGTGGGAAGGTGAAAACTCCAAGTAAGAGGCCTTTTGAGGTCTACCTGAGGAATATAAGGGAATGAAGGGTATTTTTAGGTGTCATACACTCCTCTATATGTAATTTTTTCAAAAACTAAGGAAAATTTTGTGTCAAGTGTGGAAGGTGAGTGAAAGAGGAGTTATTTGGATTGTAGGTAGTGATAACTCATGTCTAGAAGAATATCAATGATTAGGGATGTAACCAATGCATGTTAGGGGTTGTTTATAACCCTTCCCTCTTAGTTAAATCATGATACCTATCCCTAGTCTATTTTTGAATGTTATAAAGAGTCAAAATGATGAAGGTAATATTTAGGCATGTAAATGAAGAGTCCTACACCACATTTCAAGAGTTTCATACCTTTGAGGGACATTTATCCAAGTATAACTTGTATGGTCTATTCCATATTCCTCTATCCTACATATGTATCTCCTTTTATTATCTTGATAAGTTTTGTTGTGAATCTTAGACTACATTCTCTTCTCTCCTCTCTTAAATTATATAAGTAGTAGCCATTTTGGCTCTAGGAGACTAATACCAAACCATGTATGGTGAAGCCCTACTAGTTTTGACATTTTAATACTCATTTGAAGAATAAATTAAAGTTTGTTTTTATTTCATGAACATATGTATAAGGGTTTAAAGTGATTTATGGTGATGTTAAGTGATAATATTCTATCTTTGCCTCTCCTTATCCTCTCATGTTTATGCAAGAGTCCCTATTCTAACAGGTCATATATAGTGTAGCTAGTGTTTTAGGATCCTTTCAAGTGTAAAATTGTTCTTAGAGTGCTCATTATACCCTTTGGTTCACTTAAATTTTGTTTCCCCATGCATATCACCTCTATATTGAAGCACTTATGTTATAATCTCTTATGAGTTTGAAGCTAGTTTATAGGTCTTGTTTCTTAGTGAAATAAACATGATGGTCTTGCATAAATCATCATGGAGTATAAACCAATATAGTAGTTTAATTTTATGTAAACTTACATGTCTTTTCCCATAATCAATTGGTTAAGTAGGTGATAATAATTTCAATGTATATTCAGGGAGCTAGCCCTTAAACCTAAAGACCTACTTCTACTCTAGGTAAACCTACATACCTATAAGTATTGCCATGTTTCCAAAATATGGAGGAGGCCTAAACACCCTCATCTAGGGTTAAATATTTGGTTAAAACAATTAAAATGGACAATTAGATTCATAAAGATAAACACAGTCAGGGGAATCTAAGTTCCATGAAGATCTATAGGCTTATGTAAGTAAGTTGAGCTGAAAGTGAACAAGTTGTGCATGAAGAATAACATGTTATAAGGTCAATATGATAAATTACCATTATATCTAATTGATCTCATATATTTTAAAAGTATGTCCTAAAAGGATTTCATTTTATAGTATCAACTCAAACCTATGGAGAATACATAGACATGTTGTACAAGAGGGGAAAATACTAGTAGTATAGTGTTGAGTGAATGCTCAGAAATATTGAAAGAGAAGATTTTTTTTTTTTAAGATGCCTTTAGCTATTGGGATTAAAAAATAAATATAATACCAATTCAATACACCCTATTCCTTAGATTCCATCATACAATGAGATTAAGTTGCCATCTACATGCTGTCATAGGCTCAAATAAGAGAGACTAAGGTGTTAGTGTTAGATAGATGTCTTGTCAAGGAAAAGAGAGTGGGGAATAAGTTTAACCATTTTTGATACACTATAGGGATTATGACTAGCTCAAAATACCATGTTCTAAGAACTCACCATATAATGAGCCCAAACTACCACTTAAGACCTATCTTGGATATATTTAAAGAAGAGTGTACTTGTAGTGATAATAAAGTAACTAAAATGGATGAATAAATATCATTATATTTATGAGTAAATTTATATCACTGATAAAAGTCACCTAAATTTTCAAGTATAGTTGTTAAGGTTTATAAGCAGGCTCTTGTCAAGAGGCATAATACATGCACATACACCTACAAAGTGTCAAAGTGAAGTGGAGGAAAGTCATTATTGTGATAGTATGGTAAGTGTTAGAAAGTTATAGGAGATTTGAGAGAAACTATTTAATGTATCTATGTCCATTGGAATGTTAAGAAGGTTAGACTCAGTGAAACAATGCTCAAGCCAAGATGACAGTCCATTGAAGACCTACATGTCTACTCTATGACAAAGTGAAGAGAACAATCTTTCTCACTAAAATTGGAGGTATAATGGTAAAAAAGGGTGTATATAGTGTTAAAAAATATTTACATTAAGTTTTTATCCATTGAAAGAGTAAAAAGGATCAAAGAATAGACCTCTACTGTTAATAAACTTAGGTTACCTATAAGCCCTTAGGTGGTGAAGAATCAATATTCTAGACATTTTGGAAGGTCACTGATTATGGAATATAATTTTTAATCATGTCATAGATAATTAAAAACTTTTTTAAGGTCTTATTTTCCATTATAATGCATTTTTAGGTCTTAGGACCTAAAAAGACCTTTCTCGACCTTCATACATAGTCAACTCTACCTGAGAAGCTAACTTGTAGAGATTAAAGATCCTTAGAGAACATGAATGGTGGAAAATTTTTATGGGATGGATTAAATAAGGTTTCCTAATTCAATTACATTCCATTAGTTCATGGTTTTAGGTCCTAGATAGTATGAATCATCACTAAAAGAGTAACCACCTCAGAAAACATCATTTCATCTTATAAAGAGATCAAGAAGGTCAAAATTTTAATTGGATAATATAGGAGGTTTTTCATGAAGATAAATGGTGTTTTGGGAAAATTTAGATGTCTCTCTACTATCACCTTATGGAATTAGAAGAGAGAAAGTGGGCTTCACCTCTATGAAACATTATTAAGAACAAAATTACTCTTGATCCCTCTTAAACCCTTCATAATAATCCAATGGAGGATTTTAGTCCTAAAATGTATTCTAATGATATTTATTGTCCTTGAAATGTTTTTTTTGATATTAATAAACCTCCTAGACACCCTCTCAAACCCTGGGATGGCATGTGTGAAGAACAAGGTGTATGAAATTACTCAAAAAGCATGGTTGTAGTGTCTATGTGAAGAAACAAGATATGAGTTGGTCTCTAAATTAGGTATAAATGTCAATTGAGACTAAATAAATTTTAATAAACCTTAAAAACACCTCTATAGGTCTCTCAAAATGATACACAAGCTCTATAAGTTGTCTAGATTAGTTAAAAGTGGAAAAAGCACTAGTTTGTAATCTAAGAAGCCTAGATGCAGGCCTATGAAGTGCAATAAGAGGAGTCACTCTCAAGTTATGAAGTTGTATAATGATGTTAAATTTCTAAAAAATCCATTTAAAATCCTCAAAACCTACAAATTTCTTGAAAAACATTTCAAATACCTCTCAAGCTTATACTAGTACCTAGGTTAGGTTTTTGGCCATTTCATGGTTCACCCATCTGTACAGGGTCTCAAGAGATGAAAATTAACATGGATAATGGCATTATAATTTTTATATTGAATCAAAAACTTCCTATAATTATTTAATGTGTGGGAAGCTATTTGAGTAAAAACTTAGTTTATAGGCAACGAGGCCTAATTAGGCCTAATTAGAAAGAGAAAATGGGCTAAAAAGTGTACTTCTACTCAGATTTAGATCCTAAAACTTAAAATGGAGATATAAATGGATATTGGTTTCTCAAATATGGCTTTATTTATATAATATCCTTTGTATAGTCATTCAGACGAGGAGGTTTACCTATTTTGAGGGTTATAAGAAGTTGAGAGAAAAAGCAAGGTAAAGCTAAAAAATTATATCTATTGAACATTTTGATGGATCCAAGTGACCTTTTTAGTTCAGGTATCATTTTTATAAGCCATATATGGAGGGATAATGTTTTATAATGGAAAATCCATGTTTTCTCCCTTTCTACACCATTTTGCTAAATGAGGAGTTTAAGTGATGAAACCACCGAATCAATGCATAGGAGTTATTCAAAAGGATTCATCAATGTTTATCCTTATAGCCCATGCCAATTCAAACAATAAAAGTTCATAGGTTTTTTTTAGGAAGAACACAAATGGTTGAAGGAGTCTTTAACATCCTCAAAGAGACCTTTTCCTCTCCTATGCCAAGTCAAGTAGACAAAGTCAAACAAGCATCAAGAGACTTTTAACATCCCCAAAAAGGTGTAGAAATATCATAAAATGGATGAAGATAAGTATTAAATGGATTTGGTTGAAGACTTGACTAGGACATGAAGACCTGTTTTTGAAGAGGAAATTTTTTCATCAAGAAAATAGGGCATGCAAGCAAGGATATAGACACATGAATGGTTCAAACTCCAAAAAACATGTTTATGACTTCTTCAAGCTATTCAAACAAGTATAAATCTACCTCATTCACCATTTTCAAATATAATAAAGAGATATTCTAACATATCCTACATAGGACCTCAAGGAGGACTAGGTGGATGAGTCACCCCTAGTCTTTAGGATTTTGTCTCTCTCTCTCCTTCTCACTTTCTCTTTAAGTATGCCTAGTTTTGGAATTTATAATGATCCTTAACCTAAGTTTTGGTAGAGCCCTTCTCATAAAGACACTTTTACTTGGCACTATAAACTTAATAAGACTAAATTTTGGCCTCTTTAATACTTGTGACTAGTGTATGCTTATGGTTTGTAGATGAATGTCAATGATAATGAATGTTTCCTTACATTTGTCCTCTCCTATTTATCTATTTTTAGGTGGTTAATCATTCTTATAGGTTGCATAGTATGATTGAATAACCTTGTATGTAAGGCAAGTCTAATCCTTCATTATTGTCCTTGAGGGACCTATTGATTAGCCACCTTAGATCATTCATTAACTAATATCCTCTATGTGAAACATTGATGTTTGAAGACCTCTTATTTGAGAATTTAAATAAGGTTCATGTCATTATTCAGCTTCTTAGTTCATTTTAGTCAGGTGAAGGAGACATTTTGGTGTATCACCCACTTAAGTAGATTTTATTTCATGTTATCTTCTTCTCTTTTCCCTTAAAATCTATTAGTATAGTGTAGATATCTTAATTTATACATCAAGGGGAGATATCCCTTATAATCTAGAGATTTAATCCACCTATTAGGCCACCCATAGACTTAGATTGTCTTCATGTTACTCCAAACTATGAAGGCCTGAACAACCTTCACCTAGGTGTAGGTTTGAGTAGATAACAATACCTTGGTATAAAATATTCATAATCTGAGAGAGCTTCCATTTCACAACACTAATCATATATCTCTAAACTCAATATTGACATATGATGACAAGAAATATTTTGAGTCAGCTTTCAACTTGTAGATCAATTGAACCAGTATGTAAATTTATTTTTCATATTAAAAATTCAGCTTTTGTTATTCGTCATCCTTTTGAATCATTAATATTTTCCACTTTAATTTCATATATTCACAAGAGGGGCCTCCATATGGATGACATTTTTTACCCTTTTCTTAAATCAATGGTTCAATTTTTCCTTGTGAGAATAGTAATACAAGGAAGACCGATGTACATTCCCTTTTGGGTTATTGTTTACATTATTTGTACTCTTTCTAGTTTGAGATATGACTGGTGCACTTTTATTTCTTATAGGATTAGGTTAAAATTAAATTATGCTTTTACCAATCTTAGTTCCACAATTTCTTATTCAAATTTTTATTTTGGCCTTATATTATGAGGTCTTATATGACCTTACAAAATTACTATTCTAACTATGTTGCATCCAAAAATGAGCATAATTACTTTTTCTATTGATGAGTAGAAGTTTATTTTACCATTCAAATGAATCATCTGAATGGTTTAGTTTATAAACTGTTACAAAATTAAGGATTAATATTTGTTTTTTAATTACAAGTAAGATTTCATGCCTTTATGAAATTAAAATAAGTTGTTTCGAAAGGATAGTGTGTAGTTAAAGGATCTAGAGATTTTGAGTCTATATAATCATCTTTATATTGCTTTCATATTTTAAAACATCTAAGAGTTTATTTTGGATCATCTCCACATGCAGGGTTGATATTTATAACTTTCAATAATAAATGCATAATAACATTTTAACTTTCAATTGCATTATCTTATTTATTTGTTGGATTTTTTTAATTGACTCAAAATCATCTGAGCCTAGCCTTGAAAAACCTCAACAAGCCCTAAAATTTCATCTATCAGTGTCTATTCAACCCTTTGTGCAAGGTATTTTACATTCCATGTTTTGATTTTTTAGTTGAAGATTGATTGATTAGAGATTTTTTTGACTGGAAGTTTGATTATTTCAGCTTAACTTGCCCCCATCACTCAAAAAATGGCATGTATATTGGAGGACATACTACTTGTAACTACAAGTATTAAATCTTTAATTTTAAATTAGCATTGAGTTTTATTTTTTAAATTTACCATTTTTATAATATAATATATTTCTACAAGGCACCCTTAATATTTGAGGAAAAGTATGTCACCGCCACCGCCCTCAAATGTAATTTACACAAGGGGGAAGAATATTTCATTCTCAATAGGTTCAACACTTAGCAAAGGAACACTACAATTTTTAGGTTATGAAATCCCCACTTTCTCTATCAGAGGTCTCTCTAGTGCACATGGATTAACCTATTTGCATCAAATTTATCTTGATGAGGAATATCTCAGGATTGAAATTAGAGAAGTTAGTGGTGTTTCTTTCAATCTCCATGATTTTATTCAGAGTCCAAACGTAACTATTCAAGAGGAACCTTGTACCTCTTCACCCCCCACCCCACCAGCTAATGTTGACTTATCTGATGATGGCAAGACAAATTTTCCATTAAACAATTTATTATCAAAAAGTATTATTTCAAGTATTAAGGAGGGAGTTATATATGAGTTAAAAAGTGTATTAGTTTGGGAGTTTTGATCAAAGACATTGATTAAATAAATAAATGACCATTATCATAACCAATCCTAGAAAGAAAATTTGTTTTCATTAGTTCAACATGAACCAATAAAGATTGATGATTTGTTTGTTCAAGATAAATATGGGTCCATTTTTGTTTCTAATAGTTAAAATGATAATGTTTTGAGTATTATGCTAAATAGGTTAGAGAATTTGAATACATAAGCCTGAACATACTTTAATAAATGGGAAAAAGACATCAACCTTATTGTTATTATAAATGTCGAGAAGGAAAAAGCTTTGGTAATGTATTATCTTGTTTATCAAATTTCATGTCATAGTTATTTTAGTTTGTATCTAATTAAATTTTATTTGTAATTACAAGCAAAATATGAGAATCTAAAAAAGGACGCTGAGGTCCTTGATGTGCATTTTCAAAATACATGAAAAAGTGTATATTTTTCCATTCAATTCAAAGAGAAGATTGTTCTGTTGAATTTTTAAAAAAAAACACCTATAAAAATCATTAAGGAACAAGGATGGGATCTTGATGCTTTATTGAATAATAAAATAGATATCGATCCAAGTTTACTTTCTAAAAAAGATGCTATGAAAGAAGAAAAGTAGAATCTTGATCATATTAATTCTAATGTTGAGGATCTTAAAAGGCTAGGGATATTTAAGGATGGCACAAAGGAAGTGGAGGTAGGGATTTGTAAGTATGGTGGTAAAAATTTGAATGTTAGGATTAACAAAATGGTTGAGAAATGAGGTGTCTTTCCAAGTGACAAAAAAATTGATGTTTTCTAATGTTGTAAGCTCTATTATATTTGAAGATAATGTTATATTTGTTTGTTTTTTAAATAAATGATAATTTTAAGTTTGGATTTGTAATGATTAGTTTGTTACATTTTAATTAGTCTTATTTTATTAAGTAACAAGTTATGGTTCATTTATCATCTTACATATATATTCTATGTTGATGTAGTTCAATGAACATAGTGATGTGGACTACAATATTTTTTATATGGATTTGGAGTGAGCATGAATTTGAATTTGAATTTTTTGATATTGTAAAATAATTATTAAATTTGAAAATATAATGTTATGTTCTAAAGAAAATAATCTGAAATGACAAGGTTAAGTTTGAATTGACAAATATTAGTTTATTCAGTTGATGTAGTTCAAATAACATGTTGATGTGGACTGCAATTATTTTTTCTTTGGATTTGGACTAGGCATGGATTTGAATTTTATGTGCTTTCATCTTGTTTAATTATTATCATTGTCTTAGATAATGGAAAATTTGTAGTTATTATGGATGTAGAGTTTAGGCAATTATTATGGTTTGTTTTATTCCCGAATCTCCATGAGTTTAGTTTTTTTTTTTTTTTTTGAATTTGGTCATGTTGTTCTATAGGATTGTCATGTTCTATCACCTTGGTATTTGACTTGAAAATTCATATTTTAAGCTAAAATTTAAGGTTAAAACTATTAATGTGGTTCTACAATATCAAATTTAAGTTATTTCAAAAGTAATAAAAATATGCATTTAATAATATAATCTTATAAAAAAACAAAAATATTATGACCCATTTGAAATTTTGAAGAACCAATTAAATAAAAGAGAAAGTTGCATGATGAATAGAATAAATATTTCAAATGACAATGTTATCAAAAATTCTGATGAATTAAGTATTTTAAATTTTTTACAATAGAAAAAATGCTATGAAATTGGAATTTAGAATATGATAATTTCAATAAATATACAACTAAAACTTGGGTAGTTGAAACAATCCTACACAAACTTATTCATCACAAGTGACATTTGCATCTATCATTTCAGTGTCATATTCAATGTCAGTATTTACATCCTATATATTGTCATTGTAATAATGTTGCATCTTGTTTTAGTTAAATAACTCCATGCAGACATAGCTCTTTAATAAGGAAACATGTCCACAACATAATGTGAAACATACAATCTCAAACATTGTTTCTAATTTTTTATCCAATCTATTTCAAAGTTTTGACTTAATGAAAGATAATACACTAAATACTATTTCATCTTCCACTGAGCCCAGAATAATTATTTTAAAAAGCTCATATAATCATAAATATTCACTAATACTTCCTTTAGGATGCTATTAGGAAAATGTTTTTTTCATATCTGTGTAATTGCCTCATTTTTTGTTGGTTCACTCAGAAGATAATAGTGTTCAAACATTATAATTCCAAAATGAGTTGATCGAGATGTCAATAAATCCTTTTCCATAATATATTTTATTTCAAATCCATTGACTTCTACATATTTACTCAAATGCTTAACAACAGAACCCATGTATTTGTGAAATAAATTGATAATCATCTTTTGACTATCATTACTATTCCAAAATATTGGATTCACAAATGCCATGGCCTCCAACAAATCATCCCTTTGAAAATGATCTCTGATATTTGCATATAAGTTTTGTGAAATTATTCTCAATTTCTTCTTCATTTTAGATATAATAGTATCATATAAAATATATGTTGTAGACAGTTCTTCAAATTCAGCTCCCACAAGATCAGGTTTTCTATAAAAAGTGTGCATTGATATCTCCTTTCCATTAATGATGACACAAGTATGAACATTACTATTTAATTTCACATAGATTTAAAGATTTATAAAAAATTTCAAACATTTCCAATTGCTAAAAATAGGGCCCTAAAACTTTTCATTCGAAATGTATAGTATATCTAGAGATTGACATACTCATTTTCTCAACTGTATAAAATCAACAATATAAATGGATCTCTCTTGAGCATGTTTCATTAAAAAATTTATTTCTTTCAACATTGGGAGAACTCCACATAATGTCAATAATGTTTCCAAATCTATTAAATGGTACAACAAATCTTTTGCCTTGTCAACTTCTCTACGATATTTATACATTAAAACTACCAATGATGGATATTCTTAAAAAAATGGCATGTAGGTTTATACATAGAAATCAATCTTTTATCGACATATTTCAATAGTTTTTTACTATCAGTCATTCATATTACAAATTTTTAGAACTTGGAAAATATTTTTTGACTGCTTGATATTTAAGCATGTAAGTCATAAATGAGCTCTTCCACTTTTCTGACATTAGTAAATTTGTTAACTATTTTATATGCAAGATTCATCCAATGAGCCAAGCAATGAACCAGAATCATTATGAGGCAAATGTTGTTTGTATTTGAACACATATACCACTTATATGCCCCTACATAACTAATGCATCATCATCCCTAATAAACACTAGCTTTGTATCTATTACATAATCATCCATCCCAGCTTTATCTTTCAAATTAGATACAACCAATTTGTGAATATTTTCAACATTAACTTTTTTTACCATTTTATGAACTATTAGTATATGGCATTGACTTTAATAGTTCTCAAAAGTATAAACATGCATGCAAACCTAGGGTGTGTTGTCAATTAATGTGACCTCATTAATGGACAGTGATATGAACAATGAATTTTGAACTTTTTGTTTCAAATCCTCCTTCTCAACCATTGCTAAAAAAAATCCATTTCTCAAGCACTACTAGATGACCAATGTGTTTATGGAGTATCAAGAAATCTATTATGGTTAAATAAAATCGTATAATCTAAAAAATCAAAAATAGGTATGTCTTTTTTATAATGTGGTGTATAATAGAGAACTGTATATATTTGGCCTTTAGATGGGACTACATAACTTTTCCAAATTGAGATTTAATTATTCCTCCTTCTCAACAAGATATTTTTTTATGTTTCTTATCATTTCCATGCTCGCATGCATATCATGCATGCATTATTCTACATTTTTACATATGTGTGCTCTTATTATCCATCTAGGTATTTCACTATCACATATATGTGTCTACAATGTTTCTCAATCGTGTCCAACTTAAGTTGCATTTTATGTTCCTTTCCTAGTTTCCAATGAAATATTGTACATTTGCATTCTATTGGAGTATCACCAACATTTTTAGGATATATAGGTTTAATGAAGGGAAATTTTTTTCCCAATCCACCTTCAAAGACCATCTAATAGTACATCTACTTCTCTTCCTTTGCAAAGATTTTTTAGTAGAGTTTTAAGATGAACTTTATGTTTGATGAGAACCAAAAATCACTTCTGCCAATTGAGTGTCATGATCATTATCATAAGAAACTAGAGGAACATCTTTGAGTGGTATCATGTCATCATCAATATAATCTTCAATGGGTGGCATGTTATTGTGATTAATTCTCTATTGTGACATACTATCATCATCAGTGGGGATTTTTGCATGTCAAATTATTTTGATAGTATTAAATATTTAAAATCAAATTCAAGACAAACTAAAAAAGTAATAAGTACTTGTATTTTGAGTACATTGTGGTTATGTGGGTTTTTATATTGGATATTTAAAATAAGATAATATGCTCAATTTTACTTATAATTGGCCTTTACTTTTACTATTTCCATTAGACGCCATGATGAGCAAAGATGCAAAAATTTAGTTTTATCATTCAGTTGCAACATGGATGCTAATGTTTAGTTTTGACATTTTGTTGAAGTGTGGATGTTTTCATTTAGTTCTATCATTTGGTTTCAACACCATTCTATTATTTAGTTTTACCATTTGGTTCTACCATTCAGTCTTTCCATTTGGTTCTACCATTCATAGATTGAATGTTACCATTTGATGTTGTCATCCAGTTCTATCAATCACATCTTAAATTCTACCATTCGATTGAGGTGCTTTAGTTTTGGTGTGGTTTCTTCCATTCCATTGTATCTTGTTGCCTATTGGGTGCTTGTTTGACATCATGGGGCAGTTTTCAAAAGTATATTTTGATGGTTACCCATGGTAGCCTATGTACTCTATATATATGGAAAATTAAAGGGTAAAGTAGGAAATTATTGTAAAAATTTAGTGAGCTAACCCCCAAATAATTTAAATTCCTAAATTTTATGTGATCTATACTTATGTAGCAACCCTAAAAAATTACCAAAAACAAATTTCAAAAATTGGAATATTTGTGAATTAATGAATATTTGTCACTAAAATTTTCCATGATCCTACCTCTTCTCCACCACTTCAAAAGAAACATCCAAGCCTACAAAACTCTTACATAATACCTTACCACTCCTTATAGGGAATTTACTTCCCCTTGCACACCCATGTTTATCCTCATAAATATCACATGGGTTTATGATGAGGATCATCAATCCTATTCATATAGTAATGTAATGTTAATCTGAGCTAATGTCCTAAGGCTATATGCAATAGCAATAATAAAAAATTCAGCTAACAATTATTTATAATTGGAAACAAAAAAATCTAATATAATTTCAAGAATTTAAATTGAAAAATTAAAACACACTTTGATGGAATTTAAATTACATGAATCAAATACACTTTTCAAAATGAAAAACACATTTACAGAACTAAAATTTTAGGAATTGAAACACACATTGCATAAATGAAAACATACTTGCATTAAATGAAAATAAACAAATTTTGGTCTATATATCTCATTAGTTTATAGGTTATATGATATTATAAGATCAAAATAAATATTTAGAAATTAAAATAAAACATAAATTAATATAATCTATCAATACCATTACGACATGTCCTTCCTTAGGTTGAGTGGGCTAGGGCTATTGTTTTGGGAAAAGAATTATAAAATAATTAGTCTAAAAATTTAGAAATTATCAAATGCTTATTCAACCCAAACTCTTACAATATTAAATATAGTATTCAATCTTATTTCATCATTTCATTTTTTATTACCAACTATGAACAATAAGGTTGTATTTATAATACAACTTCTTCAACAACTTCCTAATTAGGACTAACAATCTAATAAATAACTTTTTAACTAATTATCATTATAGGCTAACAATATAAAAATCAGGTTCATACATTTTGAAGAATAACACTACTCTCCATTTTTCAAGAAGAAAATAATGAGAAGTGCTAGATTCACAAATCCACTATCTTCTAGTTTGTTGGAGAGAATCAAGTGTGAATAATTTTGGTTTTATTCCAACAACATTTATTTACTTTGAAATAATCTCTTATGATCTTGAAAAATTAATATTCTTCTATTTTTGTGTTTCCAACAAGTTTTAGTTTGAGATATTCATAGTATTTAAAATAGTATAAACATCTTTCCTTTTTTGTAAATGTCTATTTATAGAAATGTTATATATAGAAAGACCATATATAAAAATAATATTTATAAAACTTATTCAAAAATAATATTTCATTTTTTATTTGATCTTTTCATATGCATATTTTGGACTACTAGTCTCTGGATCTATTTTTTTGCATCCATGGAGTTGTTCTAATGATCTCTAGAGCTTATTTTAGTAGTTAGTTTTTATGGGAACTCAAGAGATAAATATATGTATACTCATGAGATACCTATAAAAACTTATGATATGATGATATGATACTCAATATAATCCTATAGGACTATTTTACATCTCTAAAGTTGATCTCTGGAGTTATTAATGCATTATGGAGCTATTGTCTATCTTGAGAGTTGGTATACATCTCAAGAGCTAGAATTATATAGAATTTTGGAAATCTTATAGGACTTAAAAGTTTATCTAAAAACTATGTCTTGATGATTTCAACTTTACCATCTACATGGATGAGTCATTATGATCTACATAGATAGTATTTGATATTCATTTCCAAATAATCAATAGAGAACATCAACAATTTAGATTACAATGACTTATAAAGAATAGACCAAATATGTATCCTATATTTTATTCTAAAAAAATCATAAATTCATATGAATATATATAAATTCACTTTAAAAACTTAATCTAAGGAAGAGAAAATGGCATTACTTATTGATATAAATGAGACATATTATGGTGTCATCATCTCTCCCACACTTAAATTCATGCATGATATTGTTTTCCTTGTAGATTTATAGTTTTGAATAATTTAATGTAGCCATATTATTTATAGAAGTTTTACCACTTATTCAATCCCAAATAAACATGTCCCATGTATTTTCCATCTTTCAAAATGTTCATAGGTTTGATGTATTATGATAGCTCATGATGGGATTAGGAGTTGGAGTAGTGGATATTTATACCTTATTTTGATCCCTTTTTTAATATTTTGTGATCATTTTAACATTGACCTTTGCTCCATTTAATGATTTTTTTAGCCAGTAAGATTAACTTCCCATTTTTCAAATAATTATCTAATTCATCCCATCTCTTATTCTAAACCAAATAAATTGAATTGAAATATTCTTTGAAATGAGTGAAAAGAGCTTCCATTTGGTGTCAACTCTCTCCCATAATTTCAAATTGATGTATCTCCTCATGCATGGAGAGATTGGTTTTTTTTAACATGATTTCTTCTCATGAAGTTCATTAAGTGGAATCATTTGTAATTAAAAACTTATAACTATAGTTAAAGACAAAATAATAGAATAAATACCTAAATCTTACTCCTAGTTGTCCATGATTTTTTATGGGAATGTAGTTAAAATTAATTGATATTGAAAGAGAGTAGATAGATGAGATCAATCATATACAAATTTATTGTTGTTACAATTAAATATAAATTTATTATTGTTGTAGTTAGGTACAAATTTATTATTATGGGGGAAAGTAGTGATTTTTTGGTTTTTAACTCTTCCCTAATCATATTTTTTCCCTTGACTAGACAACAAGATGGTTTTCCAATCAAGGATATTTGATTAGTAATTAGTCAACCAATATGTTTGTTTTCTATCCAATATCATCAATAATGCCTGAAGGTTTTCATTGTTGATTTTTCTTTTCTTTTTAGAAATGATAACTACTAAAAAAATAGAAAAGGGTTGTTCCATCCTCTACAATGTCCAAACCAACTAAAAAGTTGAATTTATTCATGAAATATTTCCTATTATTAATCTCATTATCCATAATTCTAGTTAATGATAAACCATATTCATCAAATTTTAGCTTGTGTGAAATTATGAATCCATATCTAGACATCCAAGGAAAGTCTCTTTATGAACCTGTTATGCTATAAAAAATTTAGATTTTGATATTTAGATATGAATATTTACACCACCTAGTTGACCATTTTAAATTCAATTGGTATTTTTCCTTAAATTTATTTTTACATGTCTAATGTGCATCCTAAAATTCATCTTGTTATTTCATGATTTCCAACCAACTTTGAATAGTTTCTTAGATAGTCAAATTTAATTATGCTTAAATTTGACCTTATCTTCAATAAACTCTTGGAAACCTCCTTTGAAAACTTGCTGAGAATAAACCCATTATCAAGAGAGACATTAAAGTGATATAAAGTTGATCTTAACAAATAAAAATTATGGGAAGACTATGTTGAAACCATGCAGTTAGCAAACCAAAGAGTGAAAATATGTCCATTACAATCTGTAGACTACACTCATTAGATGTTAGTTTTTAATGACAACCAATAAATATATCATGGAAAAATTGACAAGTTATTAAATTACTTTTGATTGTTTTAAATAAAACCTTTTATCGGATGTCTTAGCTTGATAAACTTCAAATGTTCACTACATTTATTTTAGTGTATGATTCAAACATACATAAAAATGAGAAATTGAGAAAAAATGTTGCAACCTTACTTATGGATGGATATGGTTCAAGGATTGGTTCATTTATTAGTGATGGGATTTTTATTATGGCCTCAAGAACTATGTTGGATGGGTTTCATTATTATGTTTAATTATGGGTGTGGTCTATATAATCCATAAATATGAATTAAATACAGTAGGTGGAAAAAAAGGTCATTTATGTTGGTTCATTTATGATCAATGATAGTTATGTATTTATTTTAATTTTTTGTTTATTTTTGTTAGTAGTTAATTATGTTTGGGTTATTTTACCTATTGGTTGGTTTTGTAACCAAATTATTCCTTCCATAAGATTTTAAAGCTTACATGATGAATAAAATAAAATAATATTTTTATTGAATATAATTTTGTTATCATTCATCCCATTTTAGGACTGAATAGTGATATCAAAGCACTGGAAAAAAGAAGAAAATATGCATTCAAAGGAAAAAGAAAGCACCTCAAAGGCCAAATTTGTAAGACAAAATTAATATTATTTCCACCTTGAAATTTCAACAAAGCATGATGATTCAAGTATTAACAAAAAATGTGTTCGCAAAGGACACACACACACACACACACACACACACACACACACACACACACACACACACACACACACACACACACACACACACACACACACACACACACACACACACACACACACACACACACACACACACATATTTGTTCAAACTATTGTTTTGAAGAATGTGATGCCAAATGTTATTTTGAGAATCATGATTTGATAGGGCACAAACATATGTGAAGATTGGATCAAAGCAAGGAGAAATTAATTGAATAAAAAGTGAAACCAAAAGAATGCATCAATGTACAATAATAGGTTTGATTGCATCCAAAGTTGCATGTAATAATAAGTTTGGTTAGCACCACTTGGGAGACTTTAACAAGCCTAAGTAATGGAAAGATTTTTTTAATTAGGATTCATCAATTATGGCATCCTCTAAGTAGACCAGTAATATAACAAATTAATAAGGTTTTTTATTGAATAAATTTTTGAATTTTATTCTCAAATCCTTTATAAACTATGCCAAACCCTTATGATGGATTTTTATATTAAATTAACTCAGTAATTCATAAGAGAGATCCATGTAGCACGGAATTCCCATCAAAACATGGTGTAGCCAATCAAAAAGGTATAGTAGGGTTTCATTTATTTATCTTACTTTTTGGCTCATGAGATCTATAGTACAAGTAAATGCATAGATTTTTTATGCATGGTGAAAATATTTGATCAAAAATTACTACATGTAAATTTCCTTTTATTTTATTACTTTCAAAAACTCATAAATTGAGTATCTTGATTTTATAAACTCAAGATTATTGAAGGCAAGTTGGTAATAGAGGTTTTTATGGGTCACTTGCATAAAAAAAGGTCTAGCATTCCAAACCCTCCCAGAATCATTTGGTCAATTTTTTTATCATATTTTGTATTAAAATAATGAAAAGATAAATTTTAAAGGGAGAATATTTATAAAATTTTGGAGGTATAAGGGTGTAATAGGAGATATAAGGTGTGATTTGAATTTTTTACAAATTTTTTAATCTTTTGTATATAAAATCTACTTATGAGGATCAAGGCAAAACCCTAAGTAGCATTCATATTGTTTTAATTTTACTTCTTTGTCCATAATGGAAAATATTGTAAGTTTGATCTATAAAAATGGTGAAATGTCACCTAAAAATTATAAGGAATGGAGTAGGAACATGGATAACACCCTCATTTTTAATTACTTATGGGAAATCACATAGAAAGAGACTAGACCACTAATTGAAGCCATAAAATTAGTTGAATACTTGAAATGTGATAAACATGTAATCACACTATTAAAAGCATCTTACACTAAACAAGTTATTAATCATAAAGAGGTAGTTAAAACTAGTACATGGAAAGCCTAGAAAGCATTAAATGATCTGTATGAAAAATAATCTAATTATATGAAGATTTATCTCTTAATACAGTTGTTTAATAAAAATCAATTTTTTTAAATATAGTTACTTGATGGCTTTAGTTCTACATACACCAATTTTTTTAGAGTGCCAAAAATGTGCTAAACATGCAATCACACTATTAAAATCATCCTACACTGAACAAGCTATCAATCATAAAGAGGTAGTTCAAACTAGTACATAGAAAGCCTAGAAATCATTAAAGGATCTATATGAAAAATAACCTAATTATAATAAGATTGATCTCTTAATACATTTGTTTAATAAAAATCAATTTTTTTAAATGTAGTTACTTAATGACTTTAGTTCTACATACACCATTTTTTAAAAAATGCTACAGCTTAGTGGTATACATAATGGTGTTATATTTGAATCTATTTGTGAGTTTTTGACTCAGCATGAGCAATAGTTTTCAAATAAGAAGAGTATGCCTAATAAAAAGTCTCACTATAAAAAGAACTTGTCCCATCACATAGATCATCATCATGTATAATGATAGTTTTAGAATAATTATATGAAATACTTTCTAAGACATTCTTTAAGACACTCTCCACATTATTTTAGATAGCCTCAAAAGAATTATCACTAGCACTCTCCAAGATCTTACAGATGCAAACATCACCATAGTCACTCTTCTAAATCAAATGGTTTTTATAGTGATTCAACTTCTTCTAGATCTCACAATATAGGAAAAGAGCCTAGATTTTTCAATTGTAGTGGTATTGGACATCTTGCATATGTATGTCCTTCTCAATGACCCCTCTCTCCTCATAAAAATAAATCTTAAAAAAATTATGTGGGTCATTCTAGTGGTATATATTTTGGTTACTCCAACTATTCAAGTTATCCTGACACTTCCTCTAATCATGAAGCATCCTATATGTAAAATTCCTATGGTCTGGATGGTTTGTATGGACCTAAGAACATGTTTTGAGTACTCATAGATTCACATTTCTTATGTAAGTGACTAGGATCAAGATTGAGATCTATTATAGTAGTAGTTTTTTGGTTTACATTCTTATTTTCTTCCATTTTTGGCATATACTTGATATTCATGAGATGGAGTAGATAGGATTAGTTGATTTTGATTCTCTTGGTGCACATCTTCTCATCTCTTTCCTGATAGAGGGAGAATATATTACATTTTCTGGTCTTTGATTAGTCATCAGTGATAGTACAAGTTGATGAGGGTTGTTAGCACATTTAGTGTTGATCAAAGTTTATCAGTATTTGTTGGACATCAAGGAGATGTGCCATACATAGTACAAGTTGGTCACTTGGTGTGCTTCTAGGTGGAGCCTTATGTGGACCAATGTAGTTGGAAAGGATTTTCTCATGTTTTAATGAAGAATGGTATTGTGATCATAAGGGATGAGTAGGATTCAATTATGTTCATCATCTTTTTATGCCACAATTCATGGGGTAAACTTTTGTATGGCATGACATCGATTTTAATTAGTACCAAGAGGTACAGTGCACCACTTGTAATTTAATTTATGTTTTATTTGATGATTTTAGAGTCATTGCTCTAGATATTTCAGCTTCTATACTCCTTTGGATCAAGGGGGATTTCATTGGGTCATTTATGATCCAAGATAGTTATGTATTTATTTTAATGTTTAGTTTAGTTTTATTAATAATTAATTATGTTTGGGTTGTTTTGCCTATTGGTTGGTTTTGTAATAAACTTCCTCCTCATGTAAGATTTTAAAGTATATATGATGTACAAAATAAAATAAGCTTTTCATTAAATATATTTTCTTATCATTCCTCCCATTCTAGGATTGGATAATTTAATTATTATACACTATTTAAACCAATATATTATTATCATCATTATGTTGTAATTATATATGTTCATTTAACTAGTAGGTATAGATATTTATATTGCTTCTATGACTTAAATGGTCTCATTAGTTTACTTACACAAATAAACCCACTCTTGTACATTTATTAAAAATCATTTACTTTCCTTACAAGGTTCATAACTCCTCTTACATTATTTTTAAATTCTCTTATATGTACAATGTAGGTTTATTTACACAAGTAAACCCACTTTCTTACAAACATATTCCTTACATCCCCACATGGGATGCATATAAATTAACTAATTTTCTTAAAACTTTACCTACACACTCCAACTAGGTACATAATCTCATCAAACCTAGGTTAGGACCTTAGGTACTATAGCCTACATAAAAAACCTAGTGTCTAGAGATCATAGCCTTCTTAGAATGCCTATACACTCATTTATTTTTAACTATTATAGTTATACAAATTTAATAATAAATATATTAGTATGTATAATATAAAATAAAATTTGGTTAATTTTAAACATTCTTAACATAATGAAAGTTTTTAATTATTTTCACAAGGAGGAAAGAGAATTGAAATCTTCTCATACACTAGGGGTCACTGAACATGAAGAATACTGAATTCAGATAGTCAATAGTGGCTCAATATGAGGGTATTATAATTTTATAAATATTTATTATAAAAATTTAATGATAAAATTTATAATATATTACACCGAAACTTGTATTTATAGTGACATTTAATTTTGGTTAGGTTATTAAGTATGTATCATGTTTGGCTCATCCATGTACTTTCTCTAAGATGATTGTTAGCCCAAGTTATCATAATCAAAACATGTTATATGTGATATAATTAATAACTTTAAATACTATGGAAGAATAATATAATCTATGAAATTTTAATATGTGAGAAAATCTCTTCTCCAAATCTTCCTCTGAACTAGTCTTTTCTTATGGACATGACACTTTTATTTATATTTTTTTACCAATGTTAGTGTCATAATGCACCAACAGATGGTTGCACTTTTTATAATGGAAAAATATATATTATATGTAAATATTTTTTTTACATATTATCTCAAAAAGGAGGTGTTATTTTAATTTTATGAGGTCTATTCAATGATCTATATGGCTAGGATTTAGAAAATAACATCAACCACCTCATGTCTTTTTTGACATGATGAGATTTTATTTTACATAAAATAATCTCATGATGAATTTATAAATAAATAACAATAGTAAATATGTTTTTTTGTGATTAAACAATCCATAAAATCTAGGGTGTCATTATGTAATCATCCAAAAGTGGTATTTGGATGTTAAGAGTGCTACTTGAGACAACATATTCCTAGCTTAGCCCTAGACCTATCATAGAGCATTTTATCATACTTTTCTAGCCTTAATGTGGACCACATGCATCCCTAGTCAACTAAAACATAGTATCAGACCTCCATTCCCAGATCTTAGCCCCTCATGCCCAGTAACCTACCAATTGGACATTAGTTCCATAATAAGGACACTAGAGTCACATAGAACTAGTGTCCCCAACATGGTGCTAATGTCTTTTTTCCTAAATCTCCTGAATGGATCTATTTTCAAAAATTAAACCCTCTAAAGTTTGACCTAAGTATATTTTATTACTCACACAAGTTACAAATCACTATAAAATACATGAATTTTAGACCTCTATCCACTAGATGGAAATTAGATGCAAAATTCCTATTCAAACATGAAACAATTTGAGAAAAATCAAGGTTATTGATCCCTATTCTACCCTACTTATGTATACTTCCATATACACCTATCCTAATCCTAGATTTCTAATACTTACAATCTCAAGCACTCTCAAGGCATTCAATACCACTATTATTATAGCATCACTTTCACTTGCACTAACACTTAGGTGGGGAGAACTAAATCATTATTGATCCCTCCTCAGAGTATTGGTATGTAGTCAACTCTATTCACAGTGGGGTGTTGATTATGTCTAGCCAATCCTACTAATAAACTCAAATTTTTAGCTCATGCCTTACTTAAAAGGAGAATTAGGGTTTGCATCATAAATCAACTATTATAGGCACAATATAGATTTTCAAATTTTAGGAATGTAAGAATAGAACCTAGAAACACAAGTGCAAGTGCACCCAAAATTTAGGAATAGTCTTTCACAAAAGACACTAGAGCCACATGGAGCTATTTTCCAAGTATGGCACTACTATTCAGGAGAGGATATGACATATCAATCTAATTGATGACACTCAAACCTATTTGTATCTCAATAGTTAGCGCTTAGATCTTTCACATCAAGTGTTTTCTAGATAAGTTTTTATTTTCACATATTTATTATTATTAGAAAGTCAAATAAATTCAACATTTATAACAAATCAGTGATTATTTATTACATATTATTTCATTGATTTAGACTACTCATTCCTTTAATCAAACATAGGATTTACATATCTAAACCCTAAAGGTTAAAACATTAGGTGAAATCGACTTACTTCAAACATTGTATAAAACCCTAACCCTAGATTACCCTAGGGTTCACATTTATAGCATTTAGTTAGTCTTAATTTATAGCTTATTACCATGATTATCATGATGAAAGGCCTCTTTCACTTCATGGTACAAATCCTTGTACTTTGCTTAGCATGTTTATTACCAACTATTTGTATAAAATTACACATGTATGTTACTCTTATCATTGGTTTGGTTCAAGTTAAGCTTATTTTACACATTGGTACTCCATCATGTGAGTCCCATTTTTATATAGAGCATTGTTATATGGCTCACTTTGAGTTCCTCTAGTTAATATAAGATGATATAGGGATAAGATGACTCCTTTTGTTTTACTTCCACATAGACCACTTTATTATCTATTCTCCAATCCCACCTCTACTTCTCACCCATAAAAAATAGTAAATCCTATAGTCTGATTTCTCACTAGGTAGAATAGGGTGCCTCATTAGCCTATATAGGATAAGCATAACCCTACCATCCCTCCTCATCCCCAACACACTACAATGAGACCGAAATACCAACAAAAATAATTTGATATAGTGGATCAGCTGAGAAATAAACTAGCCAAAATATCTATATTGGAATTACTTCAAAAATTAATAATTTTCAAAGATATTCTTCTTAAAACACTTAATCATACATCTGTGCCTCATGATAACTATCCATCTTGCTTTGTATCTATCATGAACATTATTAAGGATGTGGATGATGTGATATATTTTTCTAATGAGGACTTGCATTCATAGTTAGTAATTGATTAGAATTTGTTGCTTTTCATTCAAGCTCAAATCAACAACACATCTATTAAATGAGTTCTTATTGATGGTGGTTCAAGACTCAATATATGTAACCTCACATTTATAAAAACCATGTGGATTGATGTAGCATTTATTCAAAAAAATATGAGAATATTTTAGGGTTTGATGACATTCCTAGATAGACATTGGGTTCAATAATATTAGACATTATAGTGGGACCAAAAACCTTACCTACACACTTTTAAGTGATTCCAAATCATTTGCATTATAAATTACTACTTAGAATACCTTGGATACATGCTATGGATGATATACCCCCTAATCTTTATAGAAGCATCAAATTTTTGCATGATAAGTACATATACACATGTTTATTAGATAATTAGCCATTTAGATATTGCAGACTTATTGAGCCTCCTACATCAAGTACATCATTAGATGGGATACCTCATGTTCTCATCGAATCTCCACCTCAAAATATTCCTATTAAGTATATGAATACATATGAGGTGGGGGAGTATAGCAAGACTATTAATATACCCTCTCCAAAACTTTATCTAACATAGTTACCCTCATTGATGATAGAGGAATAACCTTTCATACTATAGACATCTTCACCCAGAGTAGATGATGAGATTATTACAACATAGTTACCACTACTTATTAATTTAGAAGATGCTTACATTCATAATTCTAACACATATTCACATACCACTATAGAGGAGTATCAACCACCTATAGATATTGATGATTATTTATGTGGATTGAGTTTTACACTAGTGGGCCCAAGAGAGTATAAAGATGACTCAAAGTCACTTATACCTCATTGTACACTAGTAGAATCACTTGTTCATGATCATATAGCTATAGGTTCCCATACTAAGCTATAATCAACAATAAATCCCTTGATTCATTAAATACATATGCTTACATCCATGGATATTAATTCAATCATATCAAATCAAGTAGGGAGTTTACAAGATATATTTCACCAGATCTTAGAGATACTACTTGATATAGCATTGATGATATTACCCATAGTCTAGAATAGATCAGTAAATAAGTTGTCACCATAGGAAGGTCAACCTTTTTTCCACTTTCATAGACTCATAAGACATGATACAAAAACATGTTTAACATTACAACATAAATTAAATAAATTTAAGGATAATGGTTTTATCCATATCATATAGCATCCACCTCCATAGGCATGACTACCATCATCAATACAATATCCTTCATAGATATGATCACCATGATAGATTCATCATCAACATAGACATTCATGGAATAATCCATTGACTATATAGATTTTTTTAGTAGACAGATACATTCCCCATGTGGCTATAAATGAGTATTCTGATCCTAACACTTACACTTTGTAATTTTTACACCATATTAGTTATCAAAAGAATGAGTTACATCATGATATACACTATCAAGATTCCATTAGACATATTACACTAATAGTTGTATGTGGCCCCAAGGTGGCCAATACATTAATCTTCATTTTGAGTAGGGACACTCATTTATAGGTTACACTTAGAAGTACATGGTTACAGGTGATGGATGCCATAGTTGATCCATAAGATATATGTTTAAATTCACTCATGATGGATATATAGTTTACATTTTACATGATGACATAGATGAGAACCATAAGTTTCATATAGATACTTCACAGTCTAATCTAGTTTACATTAGGACTGCATGAGAAGCATATTACATAGTTGAGCAACTAGTCATTCAAATGCACATACTCTAGACTCATGCCAAGGATAAGGCTCCATCAATACATACACATTGGTATGATGATCATGATGATGATGACTTATTAGAGTTTGGATAGATTTAGTATCTGACACTGGATGATCTTCCACCAGATATAGCATTTGATTATCCACATCCCATGGATGTGATCTTAGGTCTATAGAGACATTAAATTTTTCCTGTATAATATTTTATTTACATTTTGTAATCACCTAAAAGTTTTAATTGGTTATTAAGAGTGTCGTTTGAGTTACCCTATTCCTAGGATTAACATATACCTATTTTATATTCTTAAACTTGCATTTCTATATATTCAATAGGCCTTGTTCACCTATATCTAGTCAAGACATAGTCCTTGAACTATCACCTCTAACTCTAATCCAGCATTCCTATAATTTTGCCAAAAAGACATTAACACCACATTTGGGAAACTATAGCCATATTGCATTAGTGTCCCCAACTAGGTGCTATTATCCTTAACCCTAACTCTTCCCAATGGATAATTTTTCAAATGTGTGACCCTCCTAAGGTTATCCTAAGCTCATTTTATTATCCACACAAGAAACATAACCCTATATATACATGTCTAATTCACTTTTATTGACTAGATGGTAAATATATGCAAAATCTATTTAAACCAAAGATAAATTTATGAAAAATCAAGGTACATTATCCCTATTCTACCCTATTTTCTACATACTACCATCTAAAACAACCCTAAGTTCATTTTAAAATTATTCCAAAACTCAAGCACATTCAAGGCATCTAAGGCCATTCACTTGCACATAAATCAAGCACTAAGTGGGAGAACTACATTAGACTTGATCCCTCTTCAGAGTATTGGTATGTACAAAACTCTCTACACATTGGGGTGTTGAGGATGTCTAGTCCATCCTACTAACACACTCAAATATTGTTAATATCAAACTTGTAAAGAGAACTAGTGTTTACACAAAAAATCAAGCTTTATAAGTACAATATATACTTATATGCTTTGATCTTAGAGGAAAAAAACACACAAAAACAAGTTCAGGTTCTCCTAAAAAATAAGAACAATCATATAGAGGGAATTAGTGCCACATCTTGGACACTACACATGGATGGATCTACTATCCAAACTATGTGTTACTATTTAGTGAATATATGAATATTAAAATCCTATTTTCAACACTTATAGTTGTTCATATCTCTAATTTCATAATTTAGATCATCCATGATAGTCTATTTTCAACTAAGTCTATATTGCTCCCAATTTATTGCTATTATTCGAAAGTCAATCAATGTCAAATTCATTTTCAAATTAGTAGGTTAATTATTTCAATTTATTTAACTGATTTAGACATCTCATCCCTTTAAACAAACATAGGTAATTACTTTTATAAAACTCTAAAAGGTTAAATCATATTTTCAACATTGACTTATATGTAGTTTTTTCTCTCTTGCTCTTTATACATAGTTTATTTTCATTTTCTTCTACATATCTTATAACCAAAAACTAAAAAAAATAATATAACATTCTAAACCACAAAAACATTCAAATATTACTCATAAAACAAAAAAAACTATAGATTTTATGCATTTTTATGTTTACATTTCTTATATTTGTCAAACACTACATATGTTAACTATATTAGTATAGTCAGTTTTATCATACATACATGCTTCACTTGTTCTTGTCAAGTGATTGTAGATTGCTTATAGGACTCAAGTACACTATATTAATTCAAAGTTACTATCATATACCCACTAGGGGCATATACACCAATTCATGGTTATTCATTTGACACATTCACCCACCTAGGGGAATCTTATGCATAGTTTATATTACTAAGTTCTATCCTTACATTCTATAAACTCAAGTTTTAGCATTATTATATCTTAATATTGATCATTGTTACTCATAATCATATATATTTTTACTATCACTAGTTTAGACTTAGCATATGTACATCCTAACTATTACATATATTTGTACTACATTCATGCATGTTTTCATTTCTAGCTTTCCTAGTTTAGACTTGACTATATTCTCTATGCTTTTTCTAATTGAAGGCATTTGAATATGCCATTTCTCTTTGGATATACACCACTTATATTCATGTATACCTTGTACATGTGCACATATCCCTTATGTGTACTTTCTTGATTGTGTATGTGGACATTTGAAAATGTCTTCTATGTCGCTCTAAGCCAACTTATTTGTTGCTTGCATATGTGGACATTTGGACATGTCCTTATATGTATTCTAATATTATATTTAGTAACATGTGCCCATGTCCCTTGTATTATGTCACCTAAGCCTATTTTATGTGCCTCATGTAATTTATATGTATGTTTTATTATATGCATCATGTTTGTATGCAATGGTAAATGCAGCATATCTACAAATCAATCCTAACTCAAAGAAGATAGATCCTACTTACACTTCTGATTGGAGATACATTAGATAATCAAGGTCATGATTAATATGGATCTATTATACCTAGCCAAGGGATCTCTTACCACAATAATATCACTAGGTAGGGTTCCAAAGCCTCTATTCAATCAAAATTATGCAATAACCCTAACTAGGTCCTATGTTTTCATATTCACTATACTAATAACAAGTAAATTAAAACTATAATCTAGTGCTCAACAAAACTTGTGGCACAAAGTGGGGGTAATAAACAATAAAAGTAAACATGCATAGAATACATATAATCACGTCCATGTATATGAAATCCTAATACATGGAAGAAAAGTGCAAATGCATATCTATCTACTGTTACAAAGGAGGAATAAAGTTAAAAATACTTACCTTTGAAGATGAACCCATTGAGCCTCAATCTCTCCCTTAGCCAAGGTGTTTCACAAGAGGTTGTTGTCATACAGAAGGATGACAAGGATAAATCAGCTCTAGGCTACATAACTTATCATTCTATCCAAAAGACATCTACAATATAAGATCCATATCTTCAAAGAAAGTATGAAACTGTAAGCTTATTCTTCAATTAGAATGGTGGATAAGTAGATGCATAATATATCTTAATTATTATTCTCTTCTCTTATAAATGGTGAAAGTATTATGTTTATATAGGTGGATCTAACCCTAAACCCTTCAAAACATTTTGGCTGACAAGGTCAACCCAGTTGAGCTACTATCATAATTGACAAAAACTTACTAGGTTATAGACTAGGTCAATTAGGGGCTAACCTAGACCCTTAATAAGTTTTGTTAATAATAATATAAGGTTAACATAGTTTATATAGCCATGTAAAATATCAAAAAGGGGTTTAGGTTAGGAAAAGGGATAATGAAGGTGGTAAAGACTAGAGGAGTGTGTAAGTTAGGAGGCAAAGCTTATGGGAATGGTTTTTGGAGACAAGTATGTAGATAGCAATTGGAAAAAGGGATAATAATTTTGCAAAGCACCAATGGTCTACCCACCCCTTTTTTATGTAGCCCTTAAGGCATGTACTTAAATAGATTGAGACTCGATGGGTTCTTATAAGATAAATACAGTCAATAATTGATAAAATTTTGAAAATATTATGTTTATACATATTCCCCACTTAAATCTCTTAACATGTCACATAGGTACAATAAGGGATGGTGCTTCAGGCAAAGAACATGATGACATATAATGATGATGTTAACTAAATTGTAGTAAGGAGAAAATAATATAAATGAAAGGACAAAATTGAAAAACACATACCTTTACTTACCTTAGTGTTGTAAATAAATAAGGATATGTGAGAGATGTGAAGGCATCCATTATGAGGAAAATTAGGTGAACCTATAGAGATTAGTGAAAAAGAGTGAAAAATCAAAAAAATTTAACATAGGTAGATAATAGTTATACATATTCTTTATGACATTAGGATTCTATAAATTTTATGGTTTGGAAAAAGAGTTAGTAGAAACAAATATATGGTCAAAACAAGAAATATGATGGTAAATATTTGAAGGGTAAATAATTTTCAATAATAAATATAAATAGGGTGAATAAAGAATTCATTTGTTATTATTTTTTATTCTAATAAAAATAGAGATCTGAGAGACTAGGTGAGAGCCTATAGAGCTAGGATGGTGAGAAGACAATAGCTAAGACAGGGAGGATGCATAACAACCATAGTGAGTGCAACTCAAGTAAGTAACTGAGAATTTCAATTTTTTAAAGTTTTTATTTTAAATTGAGTGTTTGATAAAAATTTGATAATTAGGCAAAATATAGATACTTGAATGAACCCTAAGAAATTTTTAGGAACACTAGGGATCAAATGGGGTACTAGGTAGAAAAGGGTTGGAGCAATAAATGCCCTAGACATTTATGACAATTGGTTAAAAAAATTGTAGTGATAAAACAAGGTCGACCATGTCAACTTAGTTGGTATAAAACAAGAATTTTAGTGGGCCAACTTAATAGTGCATGACTGACTTAGTTTGTTTTAGAAGAGGGTTGACATAGTACTATATGGCTGACTTAGTTTTTTCTAAGTGGTCAATATAATAATACTAAGGGAAAAGAAGGTTGACTTAGTTTGTTAATTTATAAGTGGTCAACTTAGTACTATATGGCCAACTTAATTATTTCATAAGTGGTTGATTTTTACTATAATAAAAGAAGGGGGCTTATATAGTACTGTTAAGCCACAAGGTGGATGACTTAGTACTAAAAGGGTTGATGTAGTTTTAAAATAGGTCAAATTGGTAAATAATAAATAAATTAAAACAAATTAGTTTATTATTGTAAAATTCAAAAGAATGTATTTTGATTATGAGTGACATGGATATATAATACATCCTTTGTTTTATTTTTATAGAGATGCTAGAGATTTTAGTGACTAGTTGATACTTCATGGCTACCTAATTTACTGGAGTGCTTGATAGATGTATACAAAACTAGATTGGTCATATTGGGCTTGGGAGGCATCATGGAGATATGTAAATTCTGACTAAGTGTTGATCTCATGGTCATGTTCATGGGAGCTTGGGAGCATTCAACCAACACATTTAGGTGGGTGGTTGGTGGGGATACCATATAAGTTGGTATCACATTGGAGGATGTCCATGTGTTACTTGGACTACCAATAAGGAGGACACTAGTGATCATAGGGACATTATATGACCAGGAGGAGAGATAGGCACTAGCTTGATGGGCGATGTGCTCGAATAAGATTTACTCGGGACTAAGGGTGAGCTTGTTAGATGTATATATTTCATAGATTTTAGATATTTGAAAGGCTATGATATGACTTATGACATCACAAGTGTTATGTCATAAGTTGGATGTCAAGGTACCATTATATGTGATAGCCTTGTGTCAGTCTATATTAGATCATGGGGCACTCTATGACTTAGGGTATATCATCTAGGTTCAACTCATTTATGATATGTATGGGATGTTATTTAGATGGTAGAATACCATGGGATTAGTGGTATTGTTGAGTGTCTAGATATATGAGAGTTTCTTAATGTGTTTTTTAGTTGACTTGCCCCATATGGTTGATTATTAGTTACTTTGGGTAGCAAGATGGAGATATAATCAATTGGAATGGGCTATGCCCCACATGCCAACATTGTATATGGTCATACAAGGAGAGATTATGTGTTATCCTTATGCACATATTATGATTATTTAACCAAGTTGGGTGACTATAGCACTAGGGTTAGCATGAGTGCAGATCATGGGCCACTACCCTTAGTGGGTAGAGTTGCACCTAGTGTCATTTTTCTAATTCATTTCAAATTCCCACACCTAGAAATTCCTATAATGGTACCTACATTTTGGGTATGGCATATGAGAGAACTAAGGGGTGAGGAGGAGGAACACTAGTTGATAAAATGAAGATCAAACTATAGCATGTGAGACCATAGAGTGGTTGATCATGAAAGTTAGAAATTAAAAAGGGTATGGATATGGATATAGGGTACCACATGCACCACAACCAACACCATAGTAGGAGAAATAATGAACACCTCAATCACACCATCAATGGAGATGCCAGTGAATAGATAGATTGTAGAGGGTGGTGATCTAGGATGACCCATCAATTATCCTAGGGTAGAGCTGGTCTATAGAGGCACCATAGATGAAAGGCTTGAGACATGCATGGGTAATGAATCTAGGTTTTAATTTTATTGGGAGGCATTCCACATATGAAGTGATTAGGGTATGAGATAATAGAGAGACTATGCTTAGTGGATGACTAGATGGGGAGATAATTATTGGTGACATCAAGACAAGTAATAAATGCTTATGTTTTTTTATTTTTGATATAAAATACTAGTTGTGTATGATGGTAGATAGATATATTTTGAGATGTATATATGATCTAATATCTATTTAGTTTGAATTTTATATATCTTTTGGATTAGGAGGTCATATGGGGATCCTTGGTTATGGGAGCACCCATGATATTTTAGATGAGGTGTTAGAACCATATGACCCCACCACACTAGATATTATTATGGTACCATCTTCTCTAGATAGGGCAAGCTAGTTTAGACTAGTGGGGGAGGTAGCAAAGTAGATATAAGGATGTGAAGATGGGTTGAAACCATTGATAGGGGTGGGAGTAAGAGAGGAATAGACTTGATAGGCCTTGTCTCAAGATAGAGCCATGTATATGGATACCACTATCCAGTTGGGATAAGTACAAGCCCAAGTGGCTAACCTATAGGGACAAGTAGAAGGTTTGAGATCTTGAATAGCCTCTTTACACCACATTATTCAAAGGGGATAGTCTAAGGAATTTATGAGTAGCATGGTTGGGCCACAAGATAGACATGATGGAGCCCATCTATAGAGATGAAATGATGTATATTTGTATTCTTTCTATTTAAAACACGTGATATATATAGAGATATTCTATTTTGATAGTTGGATTGTAATCTTATGTGTTATATTTTGGTTGTGGTTGTGGATATGTGGATATATTTCTTTATATCACATTTATTTTTATTTTGTTGTATATGTTATAGGAAATATATATTTAGTTTTTTTCTTTTCTAGCATTATGTAGGACACATGCATGGTTAAAAATAAACATGTGAAAACGACTTGAAAAAATATAATTAATCAAAAATAAATGTACTACACACTATATCATGATGAGAAATGTGTAAAAACAAAAGATGACTAATTATAATAAACCAAAAAGTGGTAAACAAAAGGTCAAAAATGTTTGTAAACTGTGAAAAAATATTGACACCAAATTAAACAAGTAAAATCACACTAAATCACATTGGTAAGTATGAAAATAATGTAATAAAATGGAAAGCACGTGAAAGACTAATGGTAGAAAAACATTTCAATTAAGTCAATAAATCATACTAAATCATGTTGGGAAGTATAAAAGAGAAACAAAATTGGTAATATGGTCTTAAATTAATGACACTAATTCAAGTTAAGAAGTATGAAAAACTTAATAAAAATGGTAGGATTATTACATGTAATCAAACAATAAGAAGATAAAAAGTGAAACATTAATGAAGTAAGCATAAAACATAATAAATCAAGATGGGAAGCATGTCAATGACATGTAACTCATAATCAATCACATCTTATCTCATATTTGACATATGCAATTTCATTATGACTTAGATATTAGAAAATTTTGTGAGGAAGACCAAGTCCTATCCATGGTCTTACACTACAACTAACAAATGGAACACCACTAAGGTGGAAATAATGTAAAAGGGGATATTTATAATGGTAAATGTGAAAAATTTGGTAATTTTTGGGGAAGGCTAGGTCCTATCTATGGTCTTACACTACAACTCATAAATGGAATCCATAGGGGGAGTGATCAGTAAACAAAATAATATTTATAAAGGGGAAATATTAGGATTGTAGGGAGTGAAAAATGGAATGTAAGAAGCACAACTTAGGCATCTTATGAGAAGACCTTAGGAGACATGAGGCACACTAAGGGCATGAGAAGACACTAAGTGACTAGTGACCATCAATATATAGAGGATACATATTCGCTATAATCACAAAGGTGTATAGGAAAATAAATGTGTAACTAATATCAACTCATGTTATATTTTTTTAATAAGAAAAGTAAAATTAACTTACCTTTACACAATGTGTTCCCCATTCTTTAGGTCCCCTTATAGAACCATCGGTCTACTACAAAGATTGGGTACTTACATGAGAAAGTAAGTAGTACTAAAATATTTTTTTATTCTCTTTTTCTAATCTACTAGACTACATCACCCCAATGAACCTTAGCTCTATTATGAGACCAAATGTGTAGCTTGAGATTCAATTATAGAAAGGATGTGTGCTTAAAATCATGTCTTTTAGTGTGATGTGAGTTTTGAATATTTTGAATGTTGCCTATAGATCACTGCCTTTTGTTAAAATGATTTGGCTTTTAAATGTTTTTATGTCTTTTAATATTACTCCTCCATATGGACTTGGAATGATCAATCATGAGAGATAGAGTGATACACACAAATGAACTTTAGGCTTTGGCTAAAAGAAGCTAAGTATTCAAAGATATGATTGACTAGAATACTTAGGCTTAATTATGAACCAACATGTTATTCAAGTCTCAACCATTTGTATGCTTAGTTTGTAAAAGAGAATAAAGGGGAAGAAGGGGAGATCTAAAGTGGACCGATAAAAAGATATTATAATGAGATGAATTTTTTGCTAACTGATCACATGGTAAATAAGGAATGACTAAATGGATCAAGGTTTGTATAACCAAGTCATATTAATAATTATCCATATTTATAGAGATAAGATAGAAAACAATCATAAAAAAGAACAAGATAACCATAAGAAATGAACTCAAGAAGAATAAGTATGTAATTATGAAAAATAATCCATAAGAGAACATAATAATAATAATGACATCATAAGTAATATGTAGTGTGAAACAAAAATCACCATGTAAGATAGATAATAATCTGACACAATGTCATATGATAAAAATAGATAAAATTTGGAGCATATGTCAAAATAATGAGTAAATAAATGTATTAACACCATGCTTGTGTTCATAAGTACTAATATATTTTCCCACACACATTATCCATAACATTTGATAAGTCTCTATAAATTTTAATATGGACTAAAGCTAAAGTCTCATCAATCCTTAGGGAAAGTTGAGAGAATACTTTACACTGAATCTCTTAGATAAAAAATGTAGGAATGCCTAAAGGATCATATTGACGAGGGATATCATGTAGGGTATTCTCAAGATAATGTATGGGAGTGGATTATATGATAGATGATAAATATCATTCATGGGGAATGTACCACCATGGAAGGAGTCACTAGTGGAGGGGGATCCATGGGTGAGGGAAGGTCCACAGGTGAAGAACTTACATGTGGAGAAATAGTAGGTGAAGAAGGGACCATACATGGTGGATCAAAAAGGTAAAAAGGGGGATCCTTATTGTGAGTGTGACCTATGAGAGGAAGGGTAGTAGGTTTAGGAATGGTTATGAGGTGATATTTAATATTTTATTGAAGGATATGATAATAATTAGTGTGATGTGTACCACATTTTTGTCAGAGATAATATAACTCTCCATATTTGGGAAGATATTTAGATAATACTTTTTGGGGAAGTATATTTTTGCATTGAGGAATGGTGGTATGTAAGGTGTTAATATATTTCCATAACTTACAATAATGTGTCGATGAATGATTATCTATGATGTGAAAGTAGTAGATACACTTGTGAGTAGACTTGGTAGATGTACTCACAATATGAGTAGAAATAGAAGCTGAGAAAGATTGGTATAATAAACAATCTCTAGTCCAATGACCAAAAACTTTATGAATATCAAAATATGGTTGATCAACCCATTTCATGGGCAAAGGAAAAAGTTATGGTAAAGGTAGCAAACCATCACCAAGATAAGGTGGGGTTGGTAGAGAGACTAGGAAATACTCGATTGAAAGAGCAATAGTATATAAAATAAGAATAGACTCACCTATATAGGGAGTGGGAATAACATCTAAACTAGGCTCTATTAAGGGAGGGGTAGGATGCACATAAGTCTAAAGGATAGTCACAAGCATCTCAGGGATGAGTCAGCTAGAGGGGTCTTGGTATCTAGAAAAGCAATAAGGACCAGTCATAGCATGATCCATAAGCATACTCCAATGAGGTTATTCATAAATTGGAGGTGTGCACACCATCTTTACCCTATGATCAAGAGAGAAAATGCTAAAATTAGGAATAGTATAGGATGGAATTATAAAAGATATACTAAAAAACTAAAGTAAAGAGGAATGATAACAGATAATTTCAACATCTCGAGCCTAAACAAGACTTCTTAAGAATGGATCATCTAAGGTATATCCATCATCATAATCAGGTATATGAAAATCAATGGTGTATGTATGGATGACCTACTCATCTAATGTGGTGTGATGAATAGAGTGTTGAATCTTAGTTAAGACAATGGGTATATCATCATAAGGTGGTTGATGGGAATGAGGTTAAAAATAAGTAAGAAGCTAAGAAATGAGATGAGGTGAGAGATCTGAGGTTTTAATCTTGAGATTGATCTTGAAAGCTCATTATCATTAGAATCTAGGAGGTTAGGGGGTATATTCCCAATGAGTGGAGGGTGACCATTTTAACCTCAAGTGGATTTGATAGGAAAGTTAAATTTTTGAGATTCATGAAATGGAATGCTTAATAAGGGTTCAAGGGTAGGAAACTTGAATACACCATGGTCTTGTAGTTTTTCAAAATTATAAGGATTAATGTCACCTTGAATCCTATAAATGGCTTCATTGTGAGGAAATTTGATGCATTGGTAGGTAGAAGAGGCAACTGCTCTCATGTGATGAGTCCATGGCCTATTATGTAGAATGTTATAGGAAAGAGGAAAGTTGAATATCACCACCTTCATGTGAACAGTGATAGGTGGGTTGGTAATGGGGAGCCACACATAACCTAAAGGAGGCATTTGCCTTCAATCATAGACTTGGCATGTGTTACATGTGGATTTAATATTACATTCAAAATATCCAAGGGTTTTGATAAAATTGAGAGGCAACATAGGTGATGGAACCCTCATCAATCAAGGCATGCTTGACTTGGATATCATTAATTTGGACACTAATATAAAGAGGAGGATAATTTTCATAAAGCAAAATCTCATTAGGGATCATAGAAGAAATGAGGGATTTGAAGGAAATATAAGTGTATATTATTTTATCCATATGTATGGACATCTCTTCACACTATTGTAAAATGTTATCTTCTGATCAAGATAAGGTGGCTTCCCAATTTTCTAAGGGAGGATGAGGGATGTTCATTTTGAACAAAAGTTGTATAATATGATTATGATGATGCAAAGAGGTCTGTATAAGTTTCAAAAATGGGATTTGAGATGGGAGATTAGTAAGCTCCATAATAGGATGTCATTCATCATAACCCATAATGGGACTATTGGAAAGAGGTGTATAGTGTTAAAAGAGGTCCTCAAAATGAGGATTAGAAGTCTATATAAATTTATTTTTGATAAGATGCAAAAGTTTTAATTAGAGGAAAAATTTGTTGATTATCTTGAGAATATGGGGTAGTTGATGTAGGTTTAGTTCAAGAGAGAGTAGAGTAAGTATTGATAGGAATTTAAGTATCATTAGTGATAATTAAATAGGTTGGAGGAATGGTAGAAATGGTATGAGAAATTTTATCTAAGGGAGGTGTTGGAATTGGTTCATCAAAACATATAAGGTCTTCTTTCCCCAACTTTGTTAAGTGAGTTGGAGAAGAGTCTTAGATAACATGAAAGGTGTGAGGTAATTGAGGGGTGTGGATAGGATGAGGATCAATGAAAGAAACCACCCTTCACATATTAGTCATATTAACCATATTCTCTTTAGGAGTTGGGTCAAGAAGACTATCAACATTATTAGTAGATGAGGTAGGTTTGTCTTGGTTATCATGGTGATTCGAAAGAGGATCTTTATACATGGCCAAATGAGCATTATCTTCATTCAAAGCTTTAGATTTAGGTTGTGTTTCATGGGATTTGAAATAAATTTCATATGCTTATTGATGTTTATGAATGAAAGAATCATGGTCAAAATTGGGACCAAGAAGGAAATTCATAGCCAAATTATGAAGTTGCCTAAAAGTTTCATAAGAATGACCCCAACTAGTGTGAAACCAACAAAATTTAATGGGATTGTACCAAGATTTCATGGGATGAGTGAGATCAAGTTCTTCTAGAAGAGGCCTTGTTATATGTTTTTATAATTCCACTAAGGATAAAGGTTTATGAATATTGATGTTATTAATTGAAGATAAATGAGTATTAGTGGTGTGGTCAAGAGGGGAAGCTTGTTTGGAGTTTGGTTGGGAATAATAGCTTGAATAGTATGAATGGTATCATAAGAGTTAATGACACCATAATTTTTAGCATGAATATTCTTATTCTTGATTAACATGCAAGTACCCATATAAGGTTTGGGTGGGCTATTTAATGGATGCATAAGGAAATATTAACGCTTGGATTATTCAATGACGTCTTCCAAAGTATGTGGAGAGAGAGTTTAAACTTGATATTGCAACATGGTAAAAAGTGCATTAGTATATAGATGAAAGAGGTTGTCATCTACCATATTACATTCACATTTGTTATAAAATGTCTTCCATCATTTGAAAAAAGCTTGTGCAGTTTTGATTTTAAGTTACTTACAATTCATAAAATGGGCCAAGGTATTTTTTAGGTAAATCACTAGTTTGGAACTCTTGGACTAGAGCATTGACTAAATATTCTAAACTAATGATGAAACAATATTTGATTTAGTTGTACAAATATAAAGCATCACCCATGAGATTATTATATAATAGCTTGGTAGTGGTAAAGGTATTTAACTTAACCTAATCTTTATATAGATTTCTAAATGTTTCTAAGTGGAGAGTAAGATTAGTTAACCCATTGTAGGTAATGGTAGAGGTGATACCTCCTATATCAATATTATTAATTTGAGATGTAAGAGGCTCATTTTGAAGGTGCTTGATCATTTTATTAACAAGGGGAGGTTGAGGAATAAGATTACCATGGGAATCCCAAAGAGGAGGTGGGGGAACATTTTGGTTATGCATTCCCCATGGCATCAGTTGAGGGTGAATTTAAAGATGGATAAGATGATTTTTAATTTGCATCATTTGATTTGCATTGTTAGTTTGGAGATAATTCATTTGATTAAGAGTTTTTAATAAGATTTTATGGGTTTGAGTTGTACTAGTGGTATTGTTTGGAGCATTTGAATTGGTAGTAGTGGCTTGGGTAACACTATGGGTGTTAGTAATAGTTTGAGAAGAATTTTTGGTAAGTGAGGCACTAGTGGAATAATTTACTTATGTGGAAAAAATGTACTAGTAGAGTGATGATAAAAAGTAGCACTAGAGACAATATTACCATGGGTAATAAGAGATTCATTAGTGGAAGAATTGAGAAGAATAGGTCTTGGAAGAGTCCCACTAGATGTAGAACTTGCCATGTTAATAGAGATATAAGGCATGGAGGTGGAGGAAATTAAAGAGGAAGATGTCATGGTATGATAAGGGTTAAAAATAGAGGGAAAATGTTGAGAAGAAAAGAAGCTAGTGTCCCTAAATCCAAGTGAGAATGTGGGAGAAGGTGAATGGGGCTCCTCAACTTGACCACTTATCATGAGATGGTAAATAGTGGAAGGATCTTTTCCTCGATGTTGAGGAAATTCATTGATGAATAAGATAATTTTTGGTGTATACTCTAATTAAGGTTGATCTTCAAATGAGAAGATATTATTGCAAAGTGAATAGGAATGAGGAGGGGAACCATAATTTGTAGTGTAAGTGTCTATATGCACATTACTTTCATCTAGGGTAGGAGCCACAAGCTACTTATGGGAGAACCTATTTGGGTTGGTAAGACTCATCATATATGTTGAATTCAAATTAGTGTTATCTTCAAGTAGGAAGGTCATGATGAAGGAGAGAGATTAGGGAAAATAAAGTAGATGTAGAAATAAAAAGATATAAAAGATAGATAAGAATACAGAGTCGACTAGGTCAGCCTAGTATTATTAGATAGAATGCAAAAGATTGTAGAGTCGACCAAGTCAAATTATTAATATAAATAGGGAAATAGGTAGTATAATAAGGATATATAGTTGACTAGGTTGACTTAATATTGTAACCTGATAGGAAAAAAGGAGTATAGGGTCAACCATGTTGCCTTAGTACTAAAATCAGGGGAAAATATGGTTTCTAAGAAATTATGTCGAATAGAATGATAATGTACTAAAAATAGGGAATTTTTTTTGAAAATATAATTAGAATAAATAAATTTAAGAAAGCACACAAATAATTAGATCAATGAGAATGATACAATTAGGGTACACAGCATAAAACCTTACACTAACATTAGCTAATATAAGTTTTTGCAATACAACATACAATGAGTAGAAAGCAAGCAGTCAACTTGAAAATTAAATACTAAGTGGTCATCTTGAGTGTTTTTATATTATTAGAATGTGTTATTTTAATTATAATAGGGAATTTGGATGAAAATAGGGAACTAGAAAACAATCTATGGATAGTTTTAGGATGTTTAGCCTAAAAGGGGTCTGTGTTGACAATGGTAATGGCTTGGTATTAGGGCCTACCCCCTCACTTCACAATCCCATAATGATAAGGGTATCAAGTACTTTTCTAATATATATCATTAATCACATGTTTATACTTGGCTAAAAAAACAAGTCAGCTTCTCCCTTTGGTGATGAAATCTAAGTAGGTATGCCTTGGGAATACAAATTTACATATGTTTTGAGTATTTGTGTGATTTGGTAGTGTGTGAAAAAAGATAAAAATAGTAAAACTAATTAGTAAGTTAAAAAACCACCTAATTAAACTATGTGAGCTACTATAAGTATGCAAATAGCTTGAAATGAAAGTGTGGATTAATTACTAGCATATAGTTGTTAATTCCCAAATTAAGAATGGTATAGACTTAGTTCAGATGATATTATATGCAAACATTATAAAACATAGTCGATAAGGTCACTAATATTCTATATAAGTAAGAGTCCTTAAGAACTAAGTTGACCAAATTGACTTAGTTTGATGTAGGATTACAATTTTGAACACTACCAACTTGTATAATATAGAACTGTAATGAAGTACTAAATTGAAAGAGAGATAAAGAGAGGAACTTTGGTGGGTTAGAAGATGTTGAGGATTGTAAATAATTTTACTTGTAAGTTCTACCAACTATTCAACTAGGTTGACCTAGTTATGTGAAACCCTATTTGCTAAAGCCTATTAAGATGACTGAGTCAAACTAGTCAACTTAGTTTTCTATTTTAATTGTTTATTGGGAGACTAACTTGACATGTTTGACATAATTGATTGTTTAATACTAAATAAGATTATGACATTGACTTGATTGATCTAATAAATTGTATCTAATGAAGACCTATATGGAAAGAATAGAGTCATTTTGATGTGATTGTGTGTTAAACCTACACATATAAGTTAGAACTATACTATCCTGGTTGACCTAGTATCAAAAATATAATAAAATAATAAAATGATATAAGTTAAAAGCATAAAATAAAACTTGAAAGTATTATATTCATGTAAATTTCACTAGAATGCAATCAATGGGAAATGCATCATATCTAAAAATCAATCCTATATCGGAAAATATAGATCCTAATTATGCTTCTAATTGGGGATATATTAGATAATTAGGGTCATGACCAATATGGATCTTCTAGACCCATCCAAGGGATCTCTTACCATAATAATATCACCAAGGAGGGTTCTAAAGCCTCCAGTCAAGCAAAACTATGTAATAACCCTAACTAGGTCCTGTGTTTTCATATTCACTATACTAATAACAAGTAAAGTAAAAATCTAATCAAGTTTTCACCAATGCCTGTGGCACAAAGTGATGTTAATAAATAATAAAATTAAACATGTATATAAGATATATAATCATATCAATGTATATGTAATCCTAATGCATAGAAGAGAAGTGAAAATGCATATCTATCTGCTCTTATAAATGAGGAACAAAGTTAAGAATACTTACCTTTGAAGACAAACCCAACGAGTGTCAATATCTCCTTTGCCCAAGGTGTTTTGCAAGAAGTTGTCATGGTATATAAGGATGATAAGGATAAATCAGCTCTAGGATACACAACTTATCAATGCATCCAAAATACTTCTCCATAAGACAAGATTCATATCTCCAAAGAAAGTATAAAACCCTAAACATGTTCCTCAAGTAGAATGGTTGATAAGCAAATGCACAATATATATTACTTCTTCTTATCTTCTCTTAAAAATGGTGAAATGATTATGTTTATATAGGAATATCTAACCCTTAACCTTTTTGAAAGTTTTAGCCAACAAGGTCAACCCAGTCAACCTAGTATCATAATTGACAAAAACTTACTAGGTCATAGACTAGGCTGACTTAGACCCTTAATAAGTTTTGTCAATAAGAATACAAGGTTGACATAGCCAACATAGTCATGTAAACTATCAAAAATTGTTTTAGGTTAGGAAAAGGGATAACTAAGGTGGTAAATACTAGAGGAGTGTGAAAAATAGGAGGCAAATCTTAGGGGAATGGTTTTAGAAGACAAGTGCGTAGATAGCAAGTGGCAAAGGGGTCAATAATCCTATGAAGCATCAATGGTTTGTCCATCCCTTTCTCGATGCACCCCTTAAGGCATGCACTCAAAGATATTGAGACTCGGTGGGTTCTTAAAAGATAAACAGAATCAGTAATTTATAAAATTCTAAAAATATTGTGTGTATACAATGTTCATGACACTTTTCTTTACTTTTTAGACGCCAATTTTTGATGCCATGAGGGACCTCATGCATCTACCCTTATTACTTGGGTGTCATGATGGAAAACATGCCCCATACCCTTAGGTAAATACTCAAATTTGATGTTATATACATTGATTACATATATATTGATACCCTTTTGCAATGATATACATAACATACATCTTATTGTATATACTTATACTCAAATTTTCTTACATTTATATGTTATGTTTATACAATGTATTGGATTATCATGCAAATATCATATATGCTCTGACTAATACATTTTGTAGAGCTATTTATTTTGAGGATAATTATTACATAGGTCAAGAAATACCCTTAAAATAGGGGGCATTCATAAGGGTTTATCATAGATATTAGGATCCTACATTGCATTCATTGAACTTTTTTAGCACACAGGCTCAATTTTAGAAAATCAAACATAGGTAAAACACATGAAAAAATAGGGAATAATAAATTAGTACAATGACTCAAATTTTAGACCAAAAAAATAGTAGCACCCAAATAAGGACAATAATGCCACATGGTGATACTATCCAAGACACGGTGCTACTATCTAGTATCCCTAGTTCTAGGGTAATTCAAATTACCTAGAATAGTACACCAGGTATAGTATAGATTTACATAGATATAGCTACAATTTTGATATTTATAATTTGATTTCACTCATGTTCACATTAGTTCATCTTAAATTCATATTTGTTGCTTATATTGGGGGAATCATGCATGCCATGATCATCTCCATATTTAGTTCAAATATATGCATGGCATATTATTTCTATATACTCAGTTATACATAGGTTGATCAAATAGGATGGCAAACTCCATGTCATTCTATATGTTGCATACACTTGACATCATATTATATATTATCATCAATTTTATGCCTTAATCCATCTATAGTGGTTAGCATTCTTGAGTGTCTTAGATATTCCTAATGTACCTAAGTGGCTACAGAGCTGACATACATAGTTAAACATACCTATTTATATATAAATATCACTTTGCATTGTTCATTTTCATATGAATATGTTATACATAGGTGGATAATGATGGAATCATAACCTACTTGATTTATTGAGCCACCCACATGAGAAGGTTAGACACACTTTCAATCTAATCCAAGTTAGTCATAGGTCATGATTTACCAAGTAGGGATGGGCAATGATGGAGTTAAAACTGGATTGATTTCTTGAGCCACCCACATGAGGATTTATAAATCCATTATCTTTGTCCAATATATTTGTTGATTGATCACTATGTACACATGCACATACCTATTGTCACTAGGTTCATGCATTGGTTTGCATAGCCAATAAGGTGTATTCAATCCTTTCCTCTTTCCCATTTATTTACTCATCTTTAATTAGTTACTTCTTTATTTAGCATAGTCTTTTGATTTTGATATGTCTTAATTAAGGACTCATTTATGAATGTTTCATTATAGGTCATGTTTTGGATCATGTTTCACATACTCAAACTCAGCTACATGAGCTTCACTTCCTAGGTAAGTCCATGTACACTTCTTTTTCCTTTATACTAGTCATTTTGATTTGTTATATTTCTAGCATAAAGAGGGGGTGAATGTAATCACCTAAAATTGGTATTTTAGTGCTAAGAGTGATACTTGAGATAACTTATTCTTATCTTATCCCCATACCTATCCTAAAGCCTTTTATCACATTTTTCTATCCTTTGTGTGGACCACATGCATCCCTAGTTAGTTAAAACATAGTCTCAGATCTTCATTCCCATATCCTATCCCTTTTTCCCCAACAATCTTCTAGCTAGAAATTAGCACCATATTAAGGATACTTTAACCACATGGATCTAGTGAACCCAACATAATGTTAATGTCATTTATCTTAAATCTCACAAACATATATATTTTCAAAATCTAAACTATCATAAGGTTGGCCTAAGTATTTTTTATTATCTACAGCTAAAAAACACTATAAATACATTACTTTTAGATCTCTATCCACTTATGAAAAAGACCTATCTAAACACAAAATAAGTTGGGAAAAATCAAGGTTATTAATCCTTATTCTACCCTACTTATGCATACTACCATCTATAACTACCCTAAGCCCAAATTTTCAATATTTCCAATATCAAGCACACTCAAGGCATTCAAGACCACTATCATTATAGCATCAATTTCAATTTCACTAGAACTTATGTGGGGATAAATACATTAGGCTTGATCCCTCCTTAGATTATTAGTATGTAAGAAACTCTCTTCATAATGGGGTGTTTATCTAGCCTCTCCTAGTAATGAACACACATTTTCAACTCATGCCTTACTTGAAATGAGGATTAGGTTTTGCATCATAAATTAGATATTATAGGCACAATATAGAGTTTCAAACTTTATGCATGTAGTAATAGAACCCATAAACATAAGCACATGTGTACCCAAAATTTAAGAATGTTCTTACATAGAGGACACTAGTAAAAAATTTAGGACACTAAAACCACATGGTGCTACTATCCAAGTGTGGCACTACTATTAAGAACATGATCTAACATAGAGATCAGGTTGAAGACACTTAGACATGTTCATATCTTAGTTTTCAGCACTTGGATCTTTTGCGTCAAGTGTTTTCCAAATAAGATTTTATTTGCACAAATTTATTACTATTTTTAGAAAGTCAAAGTAAGTCAAAATTTATTACAAATCAATGGTTATTTATTTCATACTATTTCACTAATTTAGACTACTCAGCCCTTTAATCAAACATAGGATTTACATAGCTAAACCCTAAAAGGTTAAAACACATTATATATTACTTTGTCTATTACATTTAATTTGTTGAAAATTTATTAGTATTTTTCAAAGAGCCAATAGAATAGCCAATCAATTTACACATGCATGGATTTTTTTGTAAATATTATTGAATGGACTTATACATGTCATCTAGCATTCATGAGGATGTTTTTTAAAATTTTATGGGTTCTTTTTTAAAATTATCCTTAGTGTAATTAGAGAAAAAGGTTAAATTTGTGACCTGAGGACACCCAAACACACATTTATGTTGATATTTCATGTGATTGGTAACTTTAAATAGGTGATTGGTAACTTTAAATAGGTCCAAAATGAAGAAAATAACCTAAACCACTTATGACTAGGGAAAATATGAATGTTTTTAGGAAAACATTATATCATCAAGAAAATTTAGTTTGGATCCAAACAAAATAAGTGTGATTGGAATAATTTATCTCAATTTAGTGACCTTTGTAGACCCAACCACCTGTTTATGATGATATTGAGTGCAATTGATCCCTTATATTCTAATTTAAGTCACTAAAACATTATAAATATCTATTTAATTAATTATGTTGTCTACGAATACTAAATAAGAAAGCGCAAATATGATTGAAATTAAGATGGAGATAAATCAGTTAAGGGAACAATAAAAGAACATGCAACTTATGGAATTTACAATGTTTCTTCAAGTAGATATAAATGAGGCTCTTCATGCCTCAAATGTAATCAACATTTGGATTGTGCCCAAGATGGCACCACTTCAAGAAAAGTGGATTTTTTAGACAAATATATTCATTTCATGCAAGTTTAATTATCTTTTTATTCATTTACATATTAAATAATTTTAGTGATATGAAATTTTAGGGTCAGATCCATAAGTTTAATATGAATAGAAATTGATACAAGGGACTGGTAAAGGTTTAAGTAGAATGAAGAAAAGTATATCATACATTAATAATTTAATTTAGTTATTTTAAAAAAAATTGTCATATAAGAGTTGAATTATATAACACATTATTTTTGTTAAAATGGGATTAAATGGATATTTGAAAAAAAATAGATATACATCAAAAACAAATATCCATTATAGACAAATATCCATTTAGGATGGATATCCATTTTTTTAAATCCCTTCTCTTTTGGTTTGGGCTTTGCCTCAATTTTAGGCATGTATATCTGACCTTGATTGTTTTTTTTCACCACATGGGAAAATAAAATTTCATGGATATCCCCTCTATTCACCTACATATTTTCTTTTACTTTTTTTTATTTCTAGTAAAATGACAAATTTGTTTTATCAAGTAGTTTTTTTTAGTTTTAGATTATGTATGTATGTATGTATAGATATATAGATAGATTTTTCCTTTAAGTGTATCTTATAGGCCACTAGATGCAAACATTAAAAAACTATAATTACTTTTGACTTATTATTTGTTTTCAATAATTTTGAGTATAGTAGAATTCTATGTATCAATATTAATAATATTTCTTACCATTTTTGCCTTGGATATTGATAGGACTGACCAAACAGAGTAGCTTGAATTAACATAACTCTAATAGTCTCATATCAAAGGACCAACCAAATAGATATTATGTATACCAGATAGGGTCTCTAAATTAATTTCAAGATGCTGAGGCTTAGGGGATACCCAGTCTATAGATATAGGGGCATCCACAAGATTAGCCTATCTATACTTAATATAAATCTATATATGGGGTGTCAATTCCAATATACTCTATCTCTATATTTCCACCATAGACATATTGAATCTATGTTATGCCAAAAATATATATACAATGCCACCATAGACATAGTGAATATAGACTATGCCAATGTCAATGCATCTCTATCTATAGACTATGCCAATGCCAATGACAATGAAACTCTATCTCTATATCTATCTATATGTAATGTTAATTAAACTCTAGAATATGCCAATTAAACTAAACTATAGATTGGTCCAAAAATAACTCTATACTATTGCACTCGAAGAGCTACTGGGTTAGAGGGGAGGAAGGAGGGGGTATAGGAATAGAAGCTCATGAACAAATGATATTTCATTTTTTTAAATCAATCAAATAAATAATAATAAATGATTAAAACATTATTCATCATATCCTCCATATATCTATAAAAATCATGAAAAAAATATGATGGTTTGATTTTAAAAAACTCGATGTACACATGGCCTCTCTTTATGATCATATAAATATAGGAATAATGTATTGAAATTTGTAATAGTAATATATTAAATTTTATTTAATTGAAAAAATAATTATGTTGAGAAACTAGATTCAAAATGATATAACTTATCTTTTAACACTCTTATGAAATTCCTCATGGAAAACCTAAAATCAATAATTAAAATTGAGGTATGTTTATTTCTATAAAAATTCATTTTTGAATAAGCCCCAATTTTTCCCCATCATTACCTTGCACTCACCTACTCATAATAGGAGTTTAGGAGCATATAAACACCCTTGATCAGGGGTCAATATCTTATCTTTGATTTTTTGGTTTTATTTATGATGTAGGAGCATCCAAGGTGTATAAGTAATCTTACATTGCCCAAAAATAGGTAGATAGTTTTGTAGTTTATAAATAATAGTCTCAAGGAAAATTTCTCATTTTATTAGAGTCCTTGGGTTCAATCAAAGAGTCTATAGAGTTGTAGCAGCCTCTTAAAGGTCACAAGTTCACATGGTCACTTTTTTATATTTTTTACTCTAAGTTGCAATGTTCATGAAGCCAAAATACTTCTAATTTCATAAGATTGTCTCAACAACCACTTAAATATTTATACTTCATGGCAAACACATTATTCCCTAAGTATCCAATTTCATAAGAGCCTTTATATTTATATGTGGTCATTGGCGGTGATCATTATTTATATTCCTATGTTTTAAAGAGACCATGACTATATCTTAGTTAATGGAGATCAAGGAAACCAAAACTTATAATGTTAGATTGCTAAATCTAATGGGTTCATGATCACAATTTTTCACTTATTGAAATTTTCAACCATGCAAGAAAAATTCAAAGTCAACACAAAAATCTTGGAATTCACACATAAGGTGACATGTTGATAAGTGGTGACATCCATCAAATTAGTTCTCAGGTTCACTGACCATATAGGTTCATATGGCTCATGGTTTCAATTCACTCCCACATGGTAAATAATTATCTATCTAAGGTTTGGCATCTGAGATTGTGACATGAGTTATAATTGAAAGGGGGTCAAAGGTCATCACAATAGTGTAGACGTGTTACCATCCACATATGGATTTAACTTGGGCTATGGGTCTATAAATAAAAAGAGTGGCCATAGTGTAAATGCAAAGACAAATGAGGGAACACAAGGGGAATTAATTATCCATGAATATCATGGGTAAACTTTAGAACTTGTTAAATAGATACACTAGGATCATGCCACATCACATAATCATGGGACACCTATAATCACAAGTCCAAATATGGTCATAACAAAGGAATAATGACACAAATATATTCATGTAGTCATAAATTTTGTGCTAAATTACTGTATATACCCTAAATTGGTCAAGTAACCACACATATTATGTCTTTTCATAGTCCTTTCACAAGAGACTCCGACTAGAGAATATGAGATTTGTTCACATTTAGCCATGTCTTTTGTTTTACTCATCTTGGTCTCATTTCATGCTCTAGACACCTTTTTTACTATTCCTAGTCATCTTGATCCTTTCAAATAGTCATTTCACCTTAGACAGGTCAGGTTTTCTATGCTCTTTCCATCCCCTAGGTCTCTAGCTTGTAAGACAAGAGCACTAAAATTGGACTACAACTTTGGTGCCACTAGTGTCCACTTTTGGCACTCCTATCTAAGGTCATTTTGAGATCCAATTATTAGTTTCCTTTATTTAATGAGTCCCAACCCGTTTCTTAGATTCATCCTTAAGTTGTCCAATGTCATCTAAATGTGAAGAAAGATCCCAAATTCAAAACAAAGAGTCTCCTATATAAAAGACTAAATAAGGCATTTTATATCTATCACTTACTACTTTGGCACGTTACATAATAAAAATTAGTCAATAGTATAGCTGAGCATTCTGCATCACACATAGACTTGCATGCTTGATTAAGGAAGGGCCTAGGCAAAAGTCATTACTACATATACTATGCACATTGATTATGCGCTTTCCCTAAGGGAGAACTACATTTGATCTGAGACCCTATTTTGAGGGTTATGTAGGTAGCGATCAAGATAATAGGGGTTCTAGATCATACAATCATTCTTCCCCTAACCCAATTTTTCCCCCTTTTGCTTTTGATGTATTTTTTGTTTACATGTGTGTAGATAGATACATGGCTTAGAGATTGAAATGGACCTACAATGATATCTTTTGAATTTTAGCCTCTAAAATTTTATACATAGGCTCATACTGAAGCAGCAGTCAAAACCTAGAATACTCAAGTCTATTGGGTGATAATGGTAGAGGTGGACTACAACACTAGTGCCACTCCTATCCACTTTTGGTGCTCATTTCTAATCATAAAATGAAGGCCATATCCATATTCATGATAGTATCTCAGTCTTACACCTTAATTTTTATCCCTTGAATCATTCATTTCAGTCCATTTTGAGATAAGTTTATTTCACTTCCTCATGTAAATTATTAGATAAAAATTTGTATTTTTCCATATTAAATAAGAATTTTCTCCTTACTCCAGACCCTTTATTATTTAAGAACTAAACACTAGTTTCCCAAAAATGATAAAACATTTGGTGAACCCAACTTACTTCGAACAAATCTAAAACCCTAGGTACCCTTAAGATTTTTCCTTCATATTTTGTGCAAAAAATTAATTTCAAATTTCACATTTTTGTATAAATTTTTTGCATTTAATCTATTCAACACTATTTTTAAAATTTAAAGTATGGGCATAATTTTCAAAAAATTGAAAACCCTAGCTCAAAACCCTATATTTTAAAACTACGTCCTTAAACCCCAATCCTTCCCTACAAATTTTTAAAAAAAAATTGGAATTTTTGCAAATTATTTATTTTGTCAAAAATAATTTCAAATTTTCAATATTAGTAGTTTTCTTATGCAAAAATTTAATGTAAAATATCTTATTTTTGTATTGATTTTTGTGCATTTATTCTATTCAAATTTATTTTTAGAATTTAAATTATTGGTATAATTTTCAAAATTTCTAAAACCCTAGATTTCTATTTTAGGTCCCCAAACCCCAAGTTTTCCTCTCTTACAATTTTTAGAAAAATAGTTTGAAATTTTTGCAAATTGTTTACTTTGTCAAACGTAATTTCAAAATCTCTATGTTAGTAGTTGTTTTTGCATTCATTTGCTTAAGAGTACTATTACACACTCTCTTTTGTGAAACAAATAAAATGGCCACTAAGGCACTTCTTCCCTCTCATCCCATAGCTCAATTTATATTGTTTTCTCATAATTATGACAATGAATGGACAAATTTACAAAATTGCACATTAGCTAAAAATGTGGAAAATGATTTTATTTACAATGAAGATAATTACTATTATTGTAATAAGGAATGTCAGGATCTTGCTCCACCAATAGAGCACATATGATTACTTCTTGTATTAGCAACTAAACACAGAATTTAACCAAAATCAATAACTAGAAATATGAAACAACACAAGAATATGAGAGACAATACACAATTGTATTAATAATCACTCAAAAGAAAACACAATAAAGAAGATGCCACTTCTTCTTCCACCTCAAAGGCTTGCCACACCTCAAGACCTTCTTCCCTCTCTCTCTCGGTCCCAACAATCAACTCCAATACAGAATTGATGTTCACCTCTCCACCAGTCAGTAACACGCTGCCAGTGCACCAAGTACACAACCATACTCCAAGTAGATCTCCTGCTCTCTACTGCTACCTGTAAATCACTAGACCTTACTCACCATTGTAGATCTCCAAAAGAATCCATGCTCACCTACTGACTAAGATCATACAAATATGAAGAACCCTTCTAATTCTCCAAACCAGCACCCACACCTGGTACTGTGGAACTAGGAGGAACACCCCATTGCTCTCTTCTCTCTGAAGGAGCTTATTTATCTCTCTTACTCTCTAGCTACAAGTTTACAATACAGCACATGAGTCCATATATAGATCTCAGAAGGAACTTATTTGCTCTCTTACTCTCTAACACAAGTTTACAATACAACTCATGAGTCCATATATAGATCTCATGCTTACAATAATTAGACTATCTTAATTACAATAATTAGACACACAACTCAAGACAATGACTATCCTTTAACATGCAAACTGACAGTCTAAAACTAGACTCTCTAGAAACAACATGTAATCTGCATGTTCACGCATAGGCTGCTGACGCCAGCACCTCCCTGACTGATGTCAACCGACTGGTAACCGACACCAGTTGCTTCTTCACTACTGTATGACCGATGTCAATTTATCAGACTGACACCGGTTGCCCTGTAACTAATTTTTCAAAATCTTTGTAACCTCTGTAACTCCTCCTGTTTGCATCCTGGTGAAGCTTTTAGCTCCATAACCTAATAATCTCCCACTTGGAGATAAACAGCTGCACCTATACCTATACCTATACACCATCTAAATTGTTCCCTGGCTTGTATCCCTCTTCAAGATCAATCCTGAAGACTAACCACCACACATCCTGTGATGCTACACCTATCATCCAAGTAACCTGCCATATCCAAAGCTACATATCCATGTAGTGAAGACCATGACCCTGCATAACAAGAATCCCTGCTGCTGATCCCTCTCAGATACCTGAGAATCCACTGAACTGGCCTCCAGTACTCCTTCCCCAAATTTTCTCCATACTTTTTGACAACTCCCACTGCTTGGGAAAAACTTAGGTCTACACTAGACCTCATATGATTTCAAACCCTATTCAAAGCTAAGCTTGAACTATTCAGCACTTGGTGTGCTTTCTGATTCTGCATCCTGCATCATGAACCCCGCCAACACCGTCTTCACACCAGCTCCCACTGGAGATAAAATCTCCATGTCTCTTATGCCAAAAAATTTCACTACTCCAAATTCTCCATGACATACCTCTGAACTAACCTTACCTTTAGCTCAACAAAACCCTATATGTACAAACCTGATAGCAAATCACCCACATACAGTAACTAGATAATGTTGCAATCATTATCCACCTAGTAAGACAAACACAATAGTTACACTAACATTGACTGAAGCCATGCTTAGTCATCCACCTGTCAAACCCTGTACCACTATCCTGCAGCTACCTCAAGACCATATACCTTGGCCTTCCATCTCACGTATCCATCCACTCTCTTCTTTAACTTGGGAATCCATTCCGTCTCTCAGTGCTTTTTTCCAGCTGACAACTCTACTAACAAACCCCTATTTGGTTCTTCTCCAAGGACTCACACTCCTCACCCATGCCAAGCTCCCACTATATCTAGATTCTACCTGCATTGCCTCTTCACGTCTTCCTGGTTCTTGACCATCAATAAGCAATATATAGAAGGTGAACAATGAATATGAGGTTCACTTACCCTTTCTGACCTCTATATGAGTGTTTGAGACTTCTTGACAGCTTATTGTTCACCCAATATCCGTTCCAATGACCGATCACAGCCATCTCCCAATCTGCTCTCGACTAATGTCGGTTCCCTGCACTGAGTCTGACTGCCGACATCGTTTCCCTGGCCGACATCGATATCTCTTCTATCAATGTCAGTTCCTTCATGATTGACGTCAGTCTTCCTATTGCCGACATCAGTTACTATCTGACTAATGCCAATACCTGTGTTCACTTGTGAGTGATAACTTTTTACCCGCGAGCTCTCCATGGATCAAAATCCTATTAAAATCAACCCTGCTCTACTCAGAATAATTCAGTTCCCTCACCTAATCTCTATTTGTCATCTCCTCCATGAACACCAAGGCTTTCCAGTTCTTTATCTTGTCAAAAGCATCTATCTTCTACTTAAGAACATGCATTCCCCTCCTACATATGTGACCAAGCCTACAAAGCCACATCTCTATAACAAAAGGTGAATCAGTAATATAAGTAGATAGATAAAGGATACCTACTTTCTTACCACCATCTAATTCAAGTGTATCCACTGTGAGAGTTACAGTGCATCTCTCATCACCCAAATTTCCTAAAGAAATTAGACTCATCTCCAAGACTGGAACCTGCATGACTTCCTTCACCACCTATGTGTTATCTGCCTACAATTTTAGCTTCACTTCCCCTTCGTCAATAATCTGACAAGGCTCTCCAACCCCTAAATAAATCTCTCCAAAGTCTCCAAAGACATACCCATGAAAAGATGCTCTATTTCAAGCTGCATGGAAAGAGGCAAAAGAATCTGTAAACAAAGATTTTACTTTATCCAGAGTAACCTGTGCAACATCACCTACAACATCTACTTCTACATGTTGATCTTCTACCGACCAACAATCTCCTTTTATCTGCGCTTTATTTCCATCAATCAGACCATTCATGATATTCAGTTTCTCCATTCGTAGCTTACTTTCTTCTGTCATTGCTATACTCCCACTCAATCTGAAACCTCTGAGAGTGACCTGTAATCAAAAACACTACCAGATCTGAAACCACCTGTTAGTCAACCCAACCAAAAGCTCTGATACCACTTATTGGTATCAGCTCTTGAACCTACAACCAAGCTCTGATACCACTTGTCAGGATCTTGCTCCACCAATAGAGCACATATGATTACTTCTTGTATTAGCAACTAAACACGAAATTTAACCAGAATCAATAAGTAACTAGAAATATGAAACAACACAGGAATATGAGAGATAATACACAATTGTATTAATAATCACTCAGAAGAAAATACAATAAAGAAGATGCCACTTCTTCTTCCACCTCAAAGGCTCGCCACACCTCAAGACCTTCTTCCCTCTCTCTCTCTCGGTCCCAACAATCAAATCCAATACAGAATTGATGTTCACCTCTCCACCAATCAGTAACACGCTACCAGTGCACCAAGTACACAACCATACTCCAAGTAGATCTCCTGCTCTCTGCTGCTACCTACAAATCACTAGACCTTACTCACCATTTTAGATCTCCAAAAGAATCCATGCTCACCTGATAACTAAGATCATATAAATATGAAGAACCCTTTTGATTCTCCAAACCAGCACCCCACACCTGGTACTACTAGCGAAACTAGGAGGAACACCCCCATTGCTCTCTTCTCTCTGAAGGAACTTATTTAGCTCTCTTACTCTCTAGCTACAAGTTTACAATACAGCCCATGAGTCCATATATAGATCTCAGATGGAGCTTATTTTCTCTCTTACTCTCTAGCACAAGTTTACAATACAGCCCATGAGTCCATATATAGATCTCATGCTTACAATAATTAGACTATCTTAATTACAATAATTAGACACGCAACTCAAGACAATGACTGGCCTTTA